>CM070007.1:9925658-10525658 GCA_036247105.1 Cirrhinus mrigala | reverse complement strand
AACAGAGACCTCCACAATCACAACAACTCCTGAAACAACTACAACAACAGAGACTTCCACAATCACAACAACTCCTGAAACAACTACAGAGACTTCCACAATCACAACCACTCCTGAAACAACAACAGAGACTTCCACAATCACAACAACTCCTGAAACAACTACAACAACAGAGACCTCCACGATCACAACCACTCCTGAAACAACTACAGAGACTTCCACAATCACAACCACTCCTGAAACAACAACAGAGACCTCCACAATCACAACAACTCCTGAAACAACTACAGAGACTTCCACAATCACAACCACTCCTGAAACAACAACAGAGACTTCCACAATCACTACAACTCCTGAAACAACTACAACAACAGAGACCTCCACAATCACAACCACTCCTGAAACAACTACAACAACAGAGACCTCCACAATCACAACAACTCCTGAAGCAACTACAGCAACAGAGACTTCCACAATCACAACCACTCCTGAAACAACAACAGAGACCTCCACAATCACAACAACTCCTGAAACAACTACAGCAACAGAGACTTCCACAATCACAACAACTCCTGAAACAACTACAGAGACTTCCACAATCACAACCACTCCTGAAACAACAACAGGGACTTCCACAATCACAACTCCTGAAACAACTACAACAACAGAGACCTCCACGATCACAACCACTCCTGAAACAACTACAACAACAGAGACCTCCACAATCACAACAACTCCTGAAACAACTACAGAGACTTCCACAATCACAACCACTCCTGAAACAACAACAGAGACCTCCACAATCACAACAACTCCTGAAACAACTACAGAGACTTCCACAGTCACAACCACTCCTGAAACAACAACAGAGACCTCCACAATCACAACAACTCCTGAAACAACTACAACAACAGAGACCTCCACAATCACAACAACTCCTGAAACAACTACAGAGACTTCCACAATCACAACCACTCCTGAAACAACAACAGAGACCTCCACAATCACAACAACTCCTGAAACAACTACAACAACAGAGACCTCCACGATCACAACCACTCCTGAAACAACTACAACAACAGAGACCTCCACAATCACAACAACTCCTGAAACAACAACAGAGACCTCCACAATCACAACAACTCCTGAAACAACTACAGAGACTTCCACAGTCACAACCACTCCTGAAACAACAACAGAGACCTCCACAATCACAACAACTCCTGAAACAACTACAACAACAGAGACTTCCACAATCACAACAACTCCTGAAACAACTACAGAGACTTCCACAATCACAACCACTCCTGAAACAACAACAGAGACTTCCACAATCACAACAACTCCTGAAACAACTACAACAACAGAGACCTCCACGATCACAACCACTCCTGAAACAACTACAGAGACTTCCACAATCACAACCACTCCTGAAACAACAACAGAGACCTCCACAATCACAACCACTCCTGAAACAACAACAGAGACCTCCACAATCACAACAACTCCTGAAACAACAACAGAGACCTCCACAATCACAACAACTCCTGAAACAACTACAGAGACTTCCACAATCACAACCACTCCTGAAACAACAACAGAGACTTCCACAATCACTACAACTCCTGAAACAACTACAACAACAGAGACCTCCACAATCACAACCACTCCTGAAGCAACTACAGCAACAGAGACTTCCACAATCACAACCACTCCTGAAACAACAACAGAGACCTCCACAATCACAACAACTCCTGAAACAACTACAGCAACAGAGACTTCCACAATCACAACAACTCCTGAAACAACAACAACAGAGACTTCCACAATCACAACCACTCCTGAAACAACTACAGAGACTTCCACGATCACAACAACTCCTGAAACAACTACAACAGAGACCTCCACAATCACAACCACTCCTGAAACAACTACAACAACAGAGACCTCCACAATCACAACAACTCCTGAAACAACTACAGAGACTTCCACAATCACAACCACTCCTGAAACAACAACAGAGACCTCCACAATCACAACAACTCCTGAAACAACTACAGAGACTTCCACAATCACAACCACTCCTGAAACAACAACAGAGACCTCCACAATCACAACAACTCCTGAAACAACTACAACAACAGAGACCTCCACAATCACAACAACTCCTGAAACAACTACAGAGACCTCCACAATCACAACCACTCCTGAAACAACAACAGAGACTTCCACAATCACAACAACTCCTGAAACAACTACAGAGACCTCCACGATCACAACCACTCCTGAAACAACTACAACAACAGAGACCTCCACAATCACAACAACTCCTGAAACAACTACAGAGACTTCCACAATCACAACCACTCCTGAAACAACAACAGAGACCTCCACAATCACAACAACTCCTGAAACAACTACAGAGACTTCCACAATCACAACCACTCCTGAAACAACAACAGAGACCTCCACAATCACAACAACTCCTGAAACAACTACAACAACAGAGACCTCCACAATCACAACAACTCCTGAAACAACAACAGAGACTTCCACAATCACAACCACTCCTGAAACAACAACAGAGACCTCCACAATCACAACAACTCCTGAAACAACTACAGAGACTTCCACAGTCACAACCACTCCTGAAACAACAACAGAGACCTCCACAATCACAACAACTCCTGAAACAACAACAGAGACCTCCACAATCACAACCACTCCTGAAACAACAACAGAGACCTCCACAATCACAACAACTCCTGAAACAACTACAACAACAGAGACCTCCACAATCACAACAACTCCTGAAACAACTACAGAGACTTCCACAATCACAACCACTCCTGAAACAACAACAGGGACTTCCACAATCACAACTCCTGAAACAACTACAACAACAGAGACCTCCACGATCACAACCACTCCTGAAACAACTACAACAACAGAGACCTCCACAATCACAACAACTCCTGAAACAACTACAGAGACTTCCACAATCACAACCACTCCTGAAACAACAACAGAGACCTCCACAATCACAACAACTCCTGAAACAACTACAGAGACTTCCACAGTCACAACCACTCCTGAAACAACAACAGAGACCTCCACAATCACAACAACTCCTGAAACAACTACAACAACAGAGACCTCCACAATCACAACAACTCCTGAAACAACTACAGAGACTTCCACAATCACAACCACTCCTGAAACAACAACAGAGACTTCCACAATCACAACAACTCCTGAAACAACTACAACAACAGAGACCTCCACGATCACAACCACTCCTGAAACAACTACAAAAACAGAGACCTCCACAATCACAACAACTCCTGAAACAACTACAGAGACTTCCACAATCACAACAACTCCTGAAACAACAACAGAGACCTCCACAATCACAACAACTCCTGAAACAACTACAGAGACTTCCACAATCACAACCACTCCTGAAACAACAACAGAGACCTCCACAATCACAACAACTCCTGAAACAACTACAACAACAGAGACCTCCACAATCACAACAACTCCTGAAACAACAACAGAGACTTCCACAATCACAACCACTCCTGAAACAACAACAGAGACCTCCACAATCACAACAACTCCTGAAACAACTACAGAGACTTCCACAATCACAACCACTCCTGAAACAACAACAGAGACTTCCACAATCACAACAACTCCTGAAACAACTACAACAACAGAGACCTCCACGATCACAACAACTCCTGAAACAACTACAGCAACAGAGACCTCCACAATTACACCAACTCCTGAAACAACTACAACAACAGAGACTTCCACAATCACAACAACTCCTGAAACAACTACAACAGAGACCTCCACAATCACAACAACTCCTGAAACAACTAAAGCAACAGAGACCTCCACAATCACAACACCTCCTGAAACAACAACAGAGACTTCCACAATCACAACCACTCCTGAAACAACAACAAGAACAGAGACGTCCACAATCACAACACCTCCTGAAACAACAACAGAAACTTCCACAATCACAACAACTTCTGAAACAACAACAGAGACTTCCACAATCACAACAACTCCCGAAACAACTACAGAGACCTCCACAATCACAACAACTCCTGAAACAACTACAGCAACAGAGACCTCCACAATCACAACAACTCCTGAAACAACTACAGAGACTTCCACAATCACCACAACTCCTGAAACAACTACAACAACAGAGACCTCCACGATCACAACCACTCCTGAAACAACTACAACAACAGAGATCTCCGCAATCACAACAACTCCTGAAACAACTACAGAGACTTCCACAATCACAACCACTCCTGAAACAACAACAGAGACCTCCACAATCACAACAACTCCTGAAACAACTACAGAGACTTCCACAATCACAACAACTCCTGAAACAACAACAGAGACCTCCACAATCACAACAACTCCTGAAACAACAACAGAGACTTCCACAATCACAACAACTCCTGAAACAACTACAGCAACAGAGACCTCCACAATCACAACAACTCCTGAAACAACTACAGAGACTTCGACAATCACCACAACTCCTGAATCGACTACAACAACAGAGACCTCCACAATCACAACCACTCCTGAAACAACTACAACAACAGAGACCTCCACAATCACAACAACTCCTGAAACAACTACAGAGACTTCCACAATCACAACCACTCCTGAAACAACAACAGAGACCTCCACAATCACAACAACTCCTGAAACAACAACAGAGACGTCCACAATCACAACACCTCCTGAAACAACTACAGAGACTTCCACAATCAAAACAACTCCTGAAACAACTACACCAACAGAGACTTCCACAATCACAACAACTCCTGAAACAACTACACCAACAGAGACTTCCACAATCACAACAACTCCTGAAACAACTACAACAACCGAGACTTCCACAATCACAACCACTCCTGAAACAACTACAGAGACTTCCACAATCACAACAACTCCTGAAACAACTACAACAACAGAGACCTCCACAATCACAACAACTCCTGAAACAACAACAGAGACTTCCACAATCACAACAACTCCTGAAACAACTACAACAACCGAGACTTCCACAATCACAACCACTCCTGAAACAACTACAGAGACTTCCACAATCACAACAACTCCTGAAACAACTACAACAGAGACCTCCACAATCACAACCACTCCTGAAACAACTACAACAACAGAGACCTCCACAATCACAACAACTCCTGAAACAACTACAGAGACTTCCACAATCACAACCACTCCTGAAACAACTACAACAACAGAGACCTCCACGATCACAACCACTCCTGAAACAACTACAACAACAGAGACCTCCACAATCACAACAACTCCTGAAACAACTACAGAGACTTCCACAATCACAACCACTCCTGAAACAACAACAGAGACCTCCACAATCACAACCACTCCTGAAACAACTACAGAGACTTCCACAATCACAACCACTCCTGAAACAACAACAGAGACCTCCACAATCACAACAACTCCTGAAACAACCACAACAACAGAGACCTCCACAATCACAACAACTCCTGAAACAACTACAGAGACTTCCAGAATCACAACCACTCCTGAAACAACAACAGAGACTTCCACAATCACAACAACTCCTGAAACAACTACAACAACAGAGACTTCCACAATCACAACAACTCCTGAAACAACTACAGAGACTTCCACAATCACAACAACTCCTGAAACAACTACAACAACAGAGACCTCCACAATTACACCAACTCCTGAAACAACTACGACAACAGAGACCTCCACAATCACAACAACTCCTGAAACAACTACAACAACAGAGACCTCCACAATCACAACCACTCCTGAAACAACAACAGAGACCTCCACAATCACAACAACTCCTGAAACAACTACAGAGATTTCCACAATCACAACCACTCCTGAAACAACAACAGAGACCTCCACGATCACAACAACTCCTGAAACAACTACAACAACAGAGACTTCCACAATCACAACAACTCCTGAAACAACTACAGAGACTTCCACAATCACAACAACTCCTGAAACAACTACAACAACAGAGACCTCCACAATTACACCAACTCCTGAAACAACTACGACAACAGAGACCTCCACAATCACAACAACTCCTGAAACAACTACAACAACAGAGACCTCCACAATCACAACAACTCCTGAAACAACAACAGAGACTTCCACAATCACAACAACTCCTGAAACAACTACAGAGACTTCCACAATCACAACAACTCCTGAAACAACTACAGCAACAGAGACCTCCACAATTACACCAACTCCTGAAACAACTACAACAACAGAGACCTCCACAATCACAACAACTCCTGAAACAACTACAGTAACAGAGACCTCCACAATCACAACAACTCCTGAAACAACTACAGAGACTTCGACAATCACCACAACTCCTGAAACAACTACAACAACAGAGACCTCCACGATCACAACCACTCCTGAAACAACTACAACAACAGAGACAACTACAGAGACTTCCACGATCACAACAACTCCTGAAACAACTACAACAGAGACCTCCACAATCACAACCACTCCTGAAACAACTACAACAACAGAGACCTCCACAATCACAACAACTCCTGAAACAACTACAGAGACTTCCACAATCACAACCACTCCTGAAACAACAACAGGGACTTCCACAATCACAACTCCTGAAACAACTACAAAAACAGAGACCTCCACGATCACAACCACTCCTGAAACAACTACAACAACAGAGACCTCCACAATCACAACAACTCCTGAAACAACTACAGAGACTTCCACAATCACAACCACTCCTGAAACAACAACAGAGACTTCCACAATCACAACCACTCCTGAAACAACAACAGAGACTTCCACAATCACAACAACTCCTGAAACAACTACAACAACAGAGACCTCCACGATCACAACCACTCCTGAAACAACTACAACAACAGAGACCTCCACGATCACAACCACTCCTGAAACAACTACAACAACAGAGACCTCCACAATCACAACAACTCCTGAAACAACAACAGAGACCTCCACAATCACAACCACTCCTGAAACAACAACAGAGACCTCCACAATCACAACAACTCCTGAAACAACTACAGAGACTTCCACAATCACAACCACTCCTGAAACAACAACAGAGACCTCCACAATCACAACAACTCCTGAAACAACTACAACAACAGAGACCTCCACAATCACAACAACTCCTGAAACAACTACAGAGACTTCCACAATCACAACCACTCCTGAAACAACAACAGAGACTTCCACAATCACAACAACTCCTGAAACAACTACAACAACAGAGACCTCCACGATCACAACCACTCCTGAAACAGCTACAACAACAGAGACCTCCACAATCACAACAACTCCTGAAACAACTACAGAGACTTCCACAATCACAACCACTCCTGAAACAACAACAGAGACCTCCACAATCACAACAACTCCTGAAACAACTACAGAGACTTCCACAATCACAACCACTCCTGAAACAACAACAGAGACTTCCACAATCACCACAACTCCTGAAACAACTACAACAGAGACCTCCACGATCACAACCACTCCTGAAACAACTACAACAACAGAGACCTCCACAATCACAACAACTCCTGAAACAACTACAAAGACTTCCACAATCACAACCACTCCCGAAACAACAACAGAGACCTCCACAATCACAACAACTCCCGAAACAACTACAGAGACTTCCACAATCACAACCACTCCTGAAACAACAACAGAGACCTCCACAATCACAACAACACCTGAAACAACTACAACAGAAACCTCCACGATCACAACCACTAATGAAACAACTACAAGAACAGAGACCTCCACAATCACAACCACTCCTGAAACAACTACAACAACAGAGACCTCCACAATAACAACAACTCCTGAAATAAGTACAGAGACTTCCACAATCACAACAACTCCTGAAACAACTACAGCAGAGACCTCCACAATCACAACAACTCCTGAAACAACTACAGAGACTTCCACAATCACAACCACTGCTGAAACAACAACAGAGACCTCCACAATCACAACTCCTGAAACAACTACAACAGAGACTTCCACAATCACAACAACTCATGAAACAACTACAACAGAGACCTTAACAATCACAACCACTCCTGAAACAACTACAACAACAGAGACCTCCACAATTACACCAACTCCTAAAACGACTACAACAACAGAGACCTCCACAATCACAACCACTCCTGAAACAACAACAACAACAGAGACGTCCACAATCACAATACCTCCTGAAACAACAACAGAGACTTCCACAATCACAACAACTCCTGAAACAACAACAGAGACCTCCACAATCACAACAACTCCTGAAACAACTACAGAGACTTCCACAATCACCACAACTCCTGAAACAACTACAAAAACAGAGACCTCCACAATCACAACCACTCCTGAAACAACAACAACAGAGATGTCCACAATCACAACACCTCCTGAAACAACTACAGAGACTTCCACAATCAAAACCACTCCTGAAACAACTACAACAACAGAGACCTCCACAATCACAACAACTCCTGAAACAACTACAGAGACTTCCACAATCACAACCACTCCTGAAACAACAACAGAGACCTCCACAATCACAACAACTCCTGAAACAACAACAACAGAGACGTCCACAATCACAACACCTCCTGAAACAACAACAGAGACTTCCACAATCACAACAACTCCTGAAACAACTACAACAACAGAGACCTCCACGATCACAACCACTCCTGAAACAACTACAACAACAGAGACCTCCACAATCACAACAACTCCTGAAACAACTACAGAGACTTCCACAATCACAACCACTCCTGAAACAACAACAGAGACCTCCACAATCACAACAACTCCTGAAACAACTACAACAGAGACTTCCACAATCGCAACTCCTGAAACAACTACAACAGAGACTTCCACAATCACATCAACTCCTGAAACAACTACAGAGACTTCCACAATCACCACAACTCCTGAAACAACTACAAAAACAGAGACCTCCACAATCACAACCACTCCTGAAACAACAACAACAGAGATGTCCACAATCACAACACCTCCTGAAACAACTACAGAGACTTCCACAATCAAAACCACTCCTGAAACAACTACAACAACAGAGACCTCCACAATCACAACAACTCCTGAAACAACTACAGAGACTTCCACAATCACAACCACTCCTGAAAGAACAACAGAGACCTCCACAATCACAACAACTCCTGAAACAACAACAACAGAGACGTCCACAATCACAACACCTCCTGAAACAACAACAGAGACTTCCACAATCACAACAACTCCTGAAACAACTACAACAACAGAGACCTCCACGATCACAACCACTCCTGAAACAACTACAACAACAGAGACCTCCACAATCACAACAACTCCTGAAACAACTACAGAGACTTCCACAATCACAACCACTCCTGAAACAACAACAGAGACCTCCACAATCACAACAACTCCTGAAACAACTACAACAGAGACTTCCACAATCGCAACTCCTGAAACAACTACAACAGAGACTTCCACAATCACATCAACTCTTGAAACAACTACAACAGAGACTTCCACAATCACAACAACTCCTGAAACAACTACAACAGAGACTTCCACAATCACAACTCCTGAAACAACAACAACAACAGAGACTTCCACAATCACAACTCCTCAAACAACTACAACAGAGACTTCCACAATCACAACTCCTGAAACAACTACAACAGAGACTTCCACAATCAAAACAACTCCTGAAACAACTAAAACAGAGACTTCCACAATCACAACAACTCCTGAAACAACTACAACAGAGACTTCCACAATCACAACAACTCCTGAACCAACTACAACAGAGACTTCCACAATTACAACACCTCCTGAAACAACTACAACAACAGAGACTTCCACAATTACAACAACTCCTGAAACAACAACAACAGAGACTTCCACAATTACAACAACTCCTGAAACAACTACAACAACGAGTTCCACAATTACAACAACTCCTGAAACAACTACAACAGATGCTTTCACAATCACAACAAATCCTGAAACAACTACAACAGAGACGTCCACAATCACAACAACTCCTGAAACAACTACAGCAACAGATACTTCCACAATTACAACAACTCCTGAAACAACTACAACAGAGACTTCCACAATTACAACAACTCCTGAAACAACAACAACAGAGACTTCCACAATTACAACAACTCCTGAAACAACTACAACAACGAGTTCCACAATTACAACAACTCCTGAAACAACTACAACAGATGCTTTCACAATCACAACAAATCCTGAAACAACTACAACAGAGACGTCCACAATCACAACAACTCCTGAACCCATTATAGCAACACAGACTTCCACAATTACAACAATTCCTGAAACAACTACAACACAGACTTCCACAATTACAACAACTCCTGAAACAACTACAACAACACAGACTTCCACAATCACAACACCTACTGAAACAACTACAACAATGCAGACTTCCACAATTACAACAACTCCTGAAACAACTACAACAGAGACTTCCACAATTACACCAACTGCTGAAACAACTACAACAATAGAGACTTCCACAATTACAACAACTCCTGAAACAACTATAACAACACAGATTTCCACAATTATAACAACTCCTGAAACAACTACAGCAACAGATACTTCCACAATTACAACAACTCCTGAAACAACTACAACAGAGACTTCCACAATTACAACAACTCCTGAAACAACTACAACAGAGACTTCCACAATTACAACAACTTCTGAAACAACTGCAGCAACAGATACTTCCACAATTACAACAACTCCTGAAACAACTACAACAGAGACTTCCACAATTACAACAACTTCTGAAACAACTGCAGCAACAGATACTTCCACAATTACAACAGCTCCTGAAACAACAGAGACTTCCACAATTACAACAACTCCTGAAACAACTGCAGCAACAGAGACTTCCACAATTACAACAACTCCTGAAACAACTACAACACAGACTTCCACAATCACAACAACTTCTGAAACAACTGCAGCAACAGATACTTCCACAATTACAACAACTCCTGAAACAACTACAACAGAGACTTCCACAATTACAACAACTCCTGAAACAACTACAACAACACAGACTTCCACAATTACAACAACTCCTGAAACAACTACAGCAACAGATACTTCCACAATTACAACAACTTCTGAAACAACTACAAAAGAGACTTCCACAATTACAACAACTCCTGAAACAACTACAACAGAGACTTCCACAATTACAACAACTCCTGAAACAACTACAACAACAAAGACTTCCACAATTACAACAACTCCTGAAACAACTACAGCAACAGATACTTCCACAATTACAACAACTTCTGAAACAACTGCAGCAACAGATACTTCCACAATTACAACAACTCCTGAAACAACCACAACAGAGACTTCCACAATTACGACACCTCCTGAAACAACTACAACAACACAGACTTCCACAATCACAACACCTCCTGAAACAACTACAACAACACCGACTTCCACAATTGCAACAACTCCTGAAACAACTACAACAACAGATACTATCACAATTACAACAACTCCTGAAACAACTACAACAACAGATACTTCCACAATCACAACACCTCCTGAAACAACTACAACAACACAGACTTCCACAATCACAACAACTCCTGAAACAACTACAACAGAGACTTCCACAATTACAACACCTCCTGAAACAACTACAACAACAGAGACTTCCACAATTACAACAACTCCTGAAACAACTACAACAACAGAGACTTCCACAATTACAACAACTCTTGAAACAACTACAACAACAGAGACTTCCACAATTACAACAACTCCTGAAACAACTACAACAACGAGTTCCACAATTACAACAACTCCTGAAACAACTACAACAGATACTTTCACAATCACAACAACTCCTGAACCCATTATAGCAACACAGACTTCCACAATTACAACAATTCCTGAAACAACTACAACACAGACTTCCACAATCACAACACCTACTGAAACAACTACAACAATGCAGACTTCCACAATTACAACAACTCCTGAAACAACTACAACAGAGACTTCCACAATTACAACAACTCCTGAAACAACTACAACAATAGAGACTTCCACAATTACAACAACTCCTGAAACAACTACAACAATAGAGACTTCCACAATTACAACAACTCCTGAAACAACTACAACAGAGACTTCCACAATTACAACAACTTCTGAAACAACTGCAGCAACAGATACTTCCACAATTACAACAACTCCTGAAACAACTACAACAGAGACTTCCACAATTACAACAACTCCTGAAACAACTGCAGCAACAGATACTTCCACAATTACAACAACTCCTGAAACAACTACAACAGAGACTTCCACAATTACAACAACTCCTGAAACAACTACAACAGAGACTTCCACAATTACAACAACTCCTGAAACAACTACAACAACACAGACTTCCACAATTACAACAACTCCTGAAACAACTACAGCAACAGATACTTCCACAATTACAACAACTCCTGAAACAACTACAAAAGAGACTTCCACAATTACAACAACTCCTGAAACAACTACAACAACACAGACTTCCACAATTACAACAACTCCTGAAACAACTACAGCAACAGATACTTCCACAATTACAACAACTCCTGAAACAACTACAACAGAGACTTCCACAATTACGACACCTCCTGAAACAACTACAACAACAGATACTTCCACAATCACAACACCTCCTGAAACAACTACAACAATACAGACTTCCACAATCACAACAACTCCTGAAACAACTACAACAACACAGACTTCCACAATTACAACAACTCCTGAAACAACTACAACAACAGATACTTCCACAATTACAACACCTCCTGAAACAACTACAACAACACAGACTTCCACAATTACAACAACTCCTGAAACAACTACAACAACACAGACTTCCACAATTACAACAACTCCTGAAACAACTACAGCAACAGATACTTCCACAATTACAACAACTCCTGAAACAACTACAACAGAGACTTCCACGATTACGACACCTCCTGAAAAAACTACAACAACACAGACTTCCACAATCACAACACCTCCTGAAACAACTACAACACCGACTTCCACAATTACAACAACTCCTGAAACAACTACAACAACAGATACTTCCACAATCACAACACCTCCTGAAACAACTACAACAATACAGACTTCCACAATTACAAAATCTCCTGAAACAACTACAACAACAGATACTTCCACAATTACAACAACTCCTGAAACAACTACAACAACACAGACTTCCACAATCACAACACCTCCTGAAACAACTACAACAACACAGACTTCCACAATTACAACAACTCCTGAAACAACTACAACAAGAGATTCTACCACAATTACAACAACTCCTGAAACAACTACAACAACAGAGACCCCCACAATTACAACAACTCCTGAAACAACTACTACAACAGAGACTTCCACAATCACAACAACTCCTGAAACAACTACAACAACACAGACTTCCACAATCACAACAACTCCTGAAACAACTACAACAACAGAGACTTCCACAATCACAACAACTCCTGAGCCCATTATAGCAACACAGACTTCCACAATTACAACAACTCCTGAAACAACTACAACAACAGATACTTCCACAATTACAACAACTCCTGAAACAACTACAACAACAGAGACTTCCACAATCACAACAACTCCTGAGCCCATTATAGCAACACAGACTTCCACAATTACAACAACTCCCGAAACAACTACAACAACAGATACTACCACAATTACAACAACTCCTGAAACAACTACAACAACAGATACTTCCACAATTACAACAACTCCCGAAACAACTACAACAACAGATACTACCACAATTACAACAACTCCTGAAACAACTACAACACAGACTTCCACAATTACAACAACTACTGAAACAACTACAACAACGGATACTTCCACAATTACAACAACTCCTGAAACAACTACAACACAGACTTCCACAATTACAACAACTCCTGAAACAACTACAACACAGACTTCCACAATTACAACAACTCCTGAAACAACTACAACAACACAGACTTCTACAATTACAACAACTCCTGAAACAACTACAACAACACAGACTTCCACAATCACAACACCTCCTGAAACAACTAGAACAGCGACGTCCCCAATCACAACAACTCCTGAACCCATTATAGCAACACAGACTTCCACAATTACAACAACTCCTGAAACAACTACAACAATAGAGACTTCCACAATTACAACAACTCCTGAAACAACTACAACAATAGAGACTTCCACAATTACAACAACTCCTGAAACACGTACAACAACAGAGACTTCCATTATCACAACAACTCTTGCTACTACTGCAGGAGTTTCCACAACAGTATCACAAACAACATCTACTACAGTACCTGTTGTGATTCCCTCTTCAACCACTGTTGAAAGTACCGCCGTCATTGCATCCACAACATCAACAGTTACAACAGCAAAGCCCTCAGTTGCTACAGCAGCTTCTGCTGGAACTTCCACCACCAGTGAAGCAGTCCCACAAACAACAGCATCTTCTTCTGTCTCAAAAACTCAGTCTTCAGCAGTCTTTGAAAGTACAACATCCACACCAGCTCCTGCTACTAGTGGAGCAGTCACCATGATAGCACCACCGACGTTTATGTCATTATCTCCATCTCCAAATGTCTCTGAGAGCACAGCTGTTAGTTCCATTGAAACATCTGCAACAACAACAACAACAGGATTCTCTGCACTAAAAACAGAAACTTCTGTTATTACTTCAGCAACTCTGTCTTCAGCTGTGTTTAACACTACGACTAGAACTTCAACACATTCATTTGCCTCAACCACTAATACAACTACTGTTTCAACCACTAATGCAACAACAAGAACATCCTTGACATCTGCAACTAAAGTGCCTGCAACTACAACTACAACTACAACATCTATACCCGTGTATCTAACATCTCTGGTGTTCCGCTCTTTAGACAACTTTACAGTTGAACTCAGTGATCCAACCTCTCAGGCCTTCAAGACAAGGTCTGAGCTTGTCAAATCTCAGGTGAGTTAAAATAAAGATTCACAGGTGGCACACAGCAAATATCTTTCCTATGCTTAGGAGAACAGACCAAAGCCAAACCTATTGTATACAGGGGTTTGTTATTATTTAAAATGTTTAGTTTACCATAAATAATTGACACATTTTTCCCCTCATAAAGTTAAAAAGTTCTCAACAGTTATCAATGTAATTTAACAAATGAAAAAGTTAATTGTGATTGTGGTTGTGACTAGCTGTTATTGTATGTTACAGCTTGAACCAGTCTACAGAGTAAAATATCCTTCCTTTATCGAAGTGATTGTCTTAAGTTTCCGGTAAATACTAAATTTATGTGCACATTCTATGTGTGCTTTCTATACAGTACAATTATCATACAGTGGTAATATGCTCATATTAAGGAATTCTATTTTCTCCAGTTCTGGCTCAGTCATCACAGACACCAAACTAGTTTTCAACTCCACAAAATCTGTTCCAACTGTTCAAGAGATTTCAGACGACCTCTTTACAGCAGTGGTAACAGGACGTGTTGATCCACTGAACATAATTCCTTATTCAATTTCAGTCAATGGTTCGAGTAAGTTTGCTTGCATTTCAGAAAACGATTTGCAAATTCTGGAAGTCTTAGCACTTATGCTGAATAGTTATAAGACCTAAGACCTTATAATTTGTTTATCTGATTTCTACATTTTCTTACTTACAGTTATAAACGTGACTACTTCAACTACAGCATCAACAACAACAACAACAGCAACGACACTGACAACAACAACAAAAGCAACACCTTTGACATCTACAACTAAAGCGCCTACAACTACAACTACAACATCTATACCCGTGTATCTAACAGTTCTGGTGTTCCGCTCTTTTGACATATTTATAGTTGAGCTCAGTGATCCAACCTCTCAGGCCTTCAAGACAAGATCTGACCTTGTCAGATCTCAGGTGAGTTAAAATAAGGATTCACAAGTGATACACAGCAACAAGCAACAGATATTTTAGACCAAAGCCAAACATGTTGTATATAGGGGTTTAATATATTTTTTCTATTGTTTAGTTTACCATAAATAATTGACATATATTTTCCCCTCATAAACGTAAAAATCTTCGAGTTATCAATATATCTTAACAAATGAAAAAGCTAATTATACCTGTTATTGTGTTACAGCTTGAACCAATCTACAGAAGAAAATATCCTTCCTTTATCAGAGTAATTGTCTTAAGATTCAGGTAAATATTAAATTTATGTGCATTATGTGGGTTTATAAATGCAGTAAACTTATTATACTGTAAAATTATTACATAATAGTACTATGTTCATATAAACAAATCCTACATGACATTCTTCTATTTTTTCCAGTCCCGGTTCAATCATCACAGAAACCCAACTAGTTTTCAACTCCTCACAAACTGCTCCAACAGTTCAACAGATTTCAAATGACCTCGTGTCAACAGTGGAAACAGGAGGTGTCGATCCACTAAATATTATCCCTTCGTCAGTTTCGGTCAATGGTTCAGGTAAGTTTTATTGCATTTGATCTTGCAACATGTTCTGAAAGTCTTACAACAACTGCACCTAGCACTTTTGCTCAATAGATCTTGTGGAATTTCTAACCTAACCTTCTATAGCAGCAGTCACTGCTTGATCATACGGATGTAAGAATGGCACACAAAATGTACATTTGGACTGAAACGAAACAATAAAAAGATATTTGGTTGATCTAATTCGTTCATCTTTTTCTCACAGTTATAGCTACGACAGTCGCGCCAACTACAGCTGTGACTACAGCTTCAAGCGGATTGAAGATTAAATCCAGCCTGCTCCAAGCAACATGGCTCATTATTTTGGCAAAAATACTACAGCTTCTCCTATAGATCCATTAACAATGAATGCAAGTTGTGAGAAATGCAAGGCATGTGCAAGGCACAAATTATGTTAGCAGATTATGTTATTTTTGTATGTGTATTATGTGTTATTTAGTATTGTAGCACACTCTCAAATTATTCCAATGGCAATATAAACATAAGCCTAAAATTGCATTGATTCTCAGGAGTATAATTTGTGATGAGAAAAATTAATATATATATATATACATATTTATTTATCGTCAGGTTGTAGAAATCATTCAGAAAAGGAAAATTCCCATTTTGATCTTTACCTCAGTATTTTAAATATAATGCTTTTGTTCACCTGTTGTAGGTTAAAGATTATTTATACTGTTATTCTCTTTTGTGCTAACATTGCAAGATCTTAATATAATCAAATAAACCTATTTATTAAGTTCATATTGTCCAAAATAGTTTGATTGTTTGAAGTATCTACATTTACTTCACATGCACAAGGGTTTTATGTTAATTTAATTAAATAAAGTATTAATGTAACTTAACCTGCATAATTCTTTCATTGCTTACTATTTATAGCTCAACTGTCAAATCTTGCATTTGAATAAATATTTCATAAATTCAGGATAGTATGATTAATAAGGCCTATTAAATAGTATGCACTAATGAGGCCTATAATGTTCTTTCTTTTTAGCATCATGGCAATTAATGAAGACATATTTGGTTCCAATTAAAAGTTGTTGTTTTTTACTGAAATGAAAATAATGCACGCAGATGATGCATATAACAGCTGGGTGGCCCACATATTATTATATACCATACTTCACATAATAATAGCTACTGTATCAGACCACCTTAGCAATTACTGTATATTAAATTAATTTTTTTGAAAAAATTACAGCCAGAGTGGGTTGTGGCTGGGGAAAACAATGAAAGTGTCTCACAAACAACTGTAATGACCACCTAACAAACTGCTCTGCAAACTGTGTTTTGCAGAGGTTTAGATCTTCCACTTAACGTATGTACTGCCCGCAAACAACGAAAAAAGCATTACTACATTTTTACTGTGAGACCTTAAGTGTTATTTTTTACTGTACAGCTTTCGGAGTTCAAGATAAAACTTAAAAGATGTCGTTATTAATTTAAATATAAAATATTTCAAATTTACATTGATTCGTATTGAATGCATTATTTAATTCTTATACCATTAATATTTAACTTATTTAATTTGTAATGAACTATATATAAGTATTTAAATAATTCACCCTTATAGTCTGTTTGTGCCTGAGCGTATTTATTTATTTATTTTATTGACTTTTATTAACTGCACTTAATATACAATATACTTAAGTGTGGTAAAAGTACTAAAATTGGTTATAATAGTAATTTTCTAATAAATCAAAAAGCAGGACTGAAAAAAAGGGAGTTAAAATGGCAGCTGCACCCAATAAGTGATCCCCTACTGCCATTTTCTGGTTATAAGGGTAATTTCATATAATTTTCATCTTATAAAGTCGTTGTTTTCCGTGAAAAGACATTTTTTCATCTCGTCTTTATGAATGAAAAGTGAATCTTTGAAGTGAATTTTACTGCACAGCTGTAGAGTTGAAAAATAATAAAGGCTTTAAAAAATTACAAGATTTTAAAAATGTGTTCATGGCTATGAAGGAAAGTTATTGATTATCAAGAATACTATTAAGATGTCATTGAAGAGAAGCATCCTTAGTTACCTAACATTAGCCTAAACAGTTATAATAGTGTTTAGCTGTCAGCATTTAAATGTATAACTATGTGTACTCTTATGGGATTACCAGACTCTTTATATGTTGTTAAATAACATGAAACTGAACGTTCATGTCACTATCATTATTTACGATGTTGCAGTTATTATTTTTCTCAGTTTCTGATAAGAACAAGGCAGGAGGGGAGTCTCAAGAGTCTCCACTTATATATAGCACATATGAAATGAGCTTCTAAAGAACGCTCTGTGCATATGGTCAATTGCCTGTGTCCGTTCTGGTGTGCAAGGGATGTTTGTCAGAAAGTTTTAACGACCAAAACTACATTAAGTACATTAAGTCCTTTGTTTTGTGGAATCATCTTACAACCAGATTTAATTGTAGTGAAAACCAACTGATGGGATTGTTTGCCCCCATAGCTCCATAGTATGATGTGCATAAGCCAATTTTTTTTTTTTTTTTTTTTTTTTTGTGGAATAGTGGAATAGTGGAATAGTGGAAGTGTTTCTAGATTTCTAGATTTCATGTCTACATGCATGGCTGTTACATTGAATGGGCATCTAGGTTAGGGATGGGCAATATGGGCTTAAAAACTAAACATACTAACCATAGTTTAACCATGGTATTTGTAGTAAAACTATGGTTATACATATGGTAATCAATGCGCCAAAAAACATGGTTACTACACTTTTACTATAATAAAACCATGGGTAATTTTCGTAAGAGTTAATATGGTTTTCTTGTATTTAACCCTCAGATATTGCTTACTTATAATGTGACCATACAGCTTAACTATTTTTCAGTTAAATAAATTTTCTATGTTTTAGTTAATTCATTTTTAATATTTTAAAGAGATCGTTTAGTACTAAATACTATTTGTCCAATAATTATGGTCCATTAATGACTTAAAATATATATATTATTTTATATTTCTATTACTTATATTACAATTAGTGTAGTATTTAAGGTTAAATAGAGAAAAGGGTTTTAAATTCCAATGCAAAGAGGCAAATTAGAGCCATTTTGTGGTCGGAAAAAAAAAAAAAAATCATTTTCATTTGTAATGACATGGTTTACCCACTAGGTACCTGTATGGCTCTTTACTAAATATACATGTATCTAGAATATTGCAGGTCATACCTGCTTACTTATTTTTAAGTTTTTCATTTGAATAAATATTTAGAAATGATTAAACACTATATTTTTAAATATGAAATTTAAAAAGTCCTTTTAATTTTTTAACTCGTACAAGTACACACAACGAATGCAAGCAAATACTGAATTTAAATCAGGTTTAAAATGGTGCTAAAAAAAAAAAAGCATTCAGCTGCATTTTTATCCCCTTATATGTACAGTATATACATTTAAATAGATATGGAATCGAGATTGTCGCCCCCCAACCCAACCCAACCCCCCACTCCAAAACAACAACAAAAAAATCTCACTCCAAGCTGAACTTAAAAGTTGGCAACCCTGGGACTGTTTGCGGTGAACCACTGACTTGACCTGTCCTGCTTGTTTGCATTACAGACTTGACTCGAAACTTAATTTGCGACATGCTTGTGATCTGTGATGTACAACTCAATCCCAGCTTTGATAAAACAGTGCATTAATGAGTCATTAACAGATGGAACAATAGACTGAATGTTACCTTTTTTAATATGAAGATAAATTGTCAGTAGGCTTATGTTTATCAAAAGAAAACACAGCTTTATGTCAAAGGAAATACTATTTTACTTAATTTTTTACTCTTCTTTGCTATTATAGAGAAGGCAATGTTTACCACAGGTAAACCCATATCTTCATGCATGCCTTTTTATTTTACTTTTGTTTTCATGCATTCATTTGACAGGAGACTTGTCTTGCATAACAGTTTTTTTTTTTTTTTTTTTTTTTTTTTTTTTTACGTACTACGTACGTCATGTTATTGTGCATTTCAGAAAATGTGTGAAAAAAAAATACAAAAAGTCTATGTAAAACATTATGTAGGGTTACATATATCTTTAAAGCTTTAGGTCGGATGAATTACAAAGCATTTCTGTCATGATCGGTCTTAGCATTGCTGAAACAGAGTCTTGGGTGACTGCCTGAGGAATTCTACTACTCTGACATTCTTCTGCCTGGTGCTGACAGAGTCCTTTATAAAGCAATTCACAGAGAAGTTACAATTAAGGGTAAATAAAACACCCACATTTTCACAATGTCATCATGAAAGGAATGTCATACAGTCACATTCTGCTGTTGAATAACATTATGCAACCTGCCATGTTTGCTCTAGATAATTCTATGCTCTTTTTATCTCTTTGTGAAGACTGTTTCCTAATGAATGGGACTTCAAAGTGAGAAACTTCGCAGTTATTTGTACTGAACTATAGTTTTTCACAGGAGTTTTTTTTTTTTTCTAAGTACGCCTGTTTAAATGATGATGCACTTAATTGTGATCAGCCTAAGTAGTTAGATTACAATGCTGAAATGGAAACATTTTAAATATAATTTATATACGATTTATTTTCTTCGTACCTGCCTGCAGCACAGAATTTAAAGAGATAGTTCACTCAAAAATTAAAAAGAGGTCATTATTTCGTTCCTGTTGTTCAAAAGCAAAAAGCAAAGAAAAAGAAAGACATACAGGTTTGGAGCACCATGGGGTGAGTATATGACAGATTTTGGTGTGAGCTATCCCTTTAAGTGTTTCGATGTCAGTGTGCCAATAAGACATGCAGGAAGATGTAGTTTTAGACAGGTTTTTTTAAAGCAAATTTAAGCCTGCCCTCTGCTGCCCAAATACAAGCTTCTTTTAAAAAGCCCAAGAGTAGGTCACATGAGGACATAGAGCAACTGGGACATGCAGGCACAACTCTGTGATTTCGCTATTCCATGAACTGTTGTTGTGACAAGTACTGCATAAAATACTCAGCTATTAAAAAAATATTAAGCTAAAATATTTCAAAAAAAAAAAAAGTCTATGAGAAATAATAATAATAATAATACCATGGCAACTTAGTATCATTAAAATAGTTTATACTTAGGTGTGGTGATATGAACAAACCCCTAAGACTGTAAGAAAAAAAAGGTACAAAAGCTGTTGCTGAGATGGTACCCTTTCAAAAGGTACTAATTTGTAGCAATTAGGTATTAATATGTACACTTTAGGTATTAATATGTACCTTTAATGTAGTAAAAGGTCCCGTCTCTTTTTCAGAAAAGTCTATTCTATAAAAAAAAAAAAATGTCATTGTGAATGTTCTTTAGCAACAATAGGCTACTTGTTTTCTTTTCTACATTTGTTGTTTTAGTCTTTCAAGCATTGTGCCAATTCGCCAGTAGACAGCGCTTTCGCTCCTTGAATCTCTTTTGAGATCGAAATCGAGCCGCTTACGTGTGTAACCACATGTTGGTGGTTGGAGCAAAACATGAAATTTGATTAAAAAAAATTGAGATGCAGATTAAATATACTAGTATCCTGATCATCAAGTTTTATATTGTTCTTACTGTTTTAATAGTGACAATACCTATAGTAAAAGTGCACTGATTTGAATTTACTGAGATTGGAAGTATCGCAAGGCAAACCAATAGTGTTGACGTTTTTTAATCCAGGAAAAAAGAAGAAAGCTAGATGGGGAAATTTGATTAGAAATTCTTTACTGAGAGATTTCAGTCAAGTTTTGCGTTGGAATTATAATAAATAAAAACATATACATCCGAGAAAAACTCTAAATCTGCTGGGAGATGGCTGCCATAGATGAAAGAAAATAATGATGCTGATGAACCATCTATTCATTTTATCCATGCAGAATCCACTGATTATTTAAATTCTTCTCCCTACGAGGCATAATTGACCCCACATGGATTTTTTTTTTTTTTTCTGAGAAAATGTATGTCATAATACATCTTTTAAAAAAATCATAAAAATCGTCCATTCAGACTACCAACTAAATGTACTGTAGGTGGCACCATATCTTTTTTTTTTTTTTTCCTTACGCTCTTGCTTAATGTAGATTTGTTTATCAAGGCATTAGACAACGTCACTTGATTTCCAAGTACACAAGCATCACTGTACAGTTTCTGGAAATAAAGTGATGGGTGTTCACCTGTACCACCACCGCACCCAAGGATTAATTTCTTAGACTTGACTGTAATGCGAGGAATGACAATTACTTCACTTGACTCGATTATCAAGGATGGCACTTAAAATACAATGACTACTTACGCTGTAATTATAGCCACTTACTAGGCACTTTCTGGCGTCTCGCCTCTTCAACAAACGTTGTTTCTGATATATCATTTTTGTTTGGTTTTTCTATTTCGCTTGTCTTTTTTTCTTTACATTAAATAATCTATTGTTTTTATATTATAACAAAACACATTTCAAGAAGGTTCTTTCAAAAGCTGTAATTGTCTCTTCGATAAAGTTGCCTTTGAACTTCGCAAACTCGGTTACTTCTTTTAGATACTCTGGTGATTTTAACGAAATAAAACCGTCACAATTGAAAACAAATTACGTGATACAAACACAACAGTAAACAGTACTTTTTTTTCTAATACCCGAGACCCGTTAAATTTACAATGAGTGTCGTCTGCATTACATGCAATATTGGCTGGAAAACAAAGAGCCTACGTAAGAAAAAATTTCAGGTTTGTTCTATACTTAATATGCGCCTCTTAGCACTACGAGTGTAATTGTTGAGAAGTGAATCAGTGACGCTTCCTTAGATGTTTTTACTGAGGGGAAACTTTTTTAAAAACGTCAAGGAAGCCAGTGAAACGAAGCGTCAGTATGCAAAGAATGCATAGGTAAACCGGGTCTCTTTTGTCTTGGTCTCTTTTGACATCTCACATGTGTGGTAATCATGAGCAGTTGACGTAGGATCCATAAAAAGCATAGTGGCATATAGTCAGAACACAAAAAAATAAACTCATGATTTTATTTGAAACTCCTTTTTTGTTTTGTTTTGTTTTGTTTGTTTTTTTCCTTTCGGTAAACTGCTAACGCAATTTCATTTTTAACTAATATCCATCCAGTAATATAGACAAATTATGAGATTTATTCTTAAAAACAACCGTGTATGCAATTATTAATAAATTGCTTTATCCCGCGAATTTTGGATACATTTAAAATAACGTCTGATTGAAAGGATGAAATGACAACTGTGAGATAACCATGGTATATGGATGACCTAGCCTACGTCTGTACATTAAAACAGTGTAACTTTATGGGTTTATCAGGTTACTTAACAGTTTCTATAAATAAGCTTGACTATAATAAGTTGTTGCGCACAATACGAAAGATATACAAAAAAATCGTCACGGTGTCTGCCAAGGAACATTCCATATCACTTATCTGTGCATATCAATGAAGTAAAAAAAAAAAAAAAACACACACAATAAGGACGTCACTGAGTGGTATTTAAGAGGCAGTGCAATAGGTGATTCAAGAGAAGTGGAAGAACTGGAGTATAGGATAATTAGTAAGCCACTGAGGAAACAGCGGATAAAAATTAACGTGTAAAGTATATCTGCTCAAGGATTGGTAAGGACATTTTATTTCAGTAATATATTTTTCTTAATAACATTTATATTATAAAGTATAGTTTAATTGCTGGAAATATTGCACTGCTGTCTTAATAACAAAGCATTACTATTTTAATGGAATAGTGTAATAATATGATAAAATGCAACTATTTTATTTTATTTTTATTTTATTTATTTATTTATTTTTTTTTTTACAGTAGTCTTTGTTGTGTTACTGTTGTCCAATGTATTTTTTATGAAATGTATGGAGTCAGAATATTTAAGCAGTCACATGAAATTGCAGTTACAGTTTAATTTTCTGTTCACAAATGATTTATTATTGTAATTATTTACAATAAGTATATACTTGTAATAATAAGTAATTATTCATCTTTACGGGACGTTATCGAGGGATCCATTTGTTTACTGAACAATTTGTGTTAAATATTAAGGAGTCAAAATAATATTGTAGTTTGGATTATGATAAACAGTCGGAATTTGATGTCAATTGTGTGATATTGAGTGATAATTAGATATGGACTAATCATGATGTCAAGATGTATAGTGTCCAGTTTTACAGCTGAACTAGATCAAAGTAGATCAATGCTTACTTTGTTGCTGAAACCATAAAAATAACGTGCGTTTGTGTGCACTGTCAGAATAAAAGGTATAGTTCTGTCATTGGGGCGTTACCCAATGGTACAAAAGTGAAAAGGTCTTTGTACCTTACCTACCCCTAAACAGTAGTACCTTAAAGGCACATATTAGTACTTTAAATCTACATGCTTGTACCTTTTCACTTTTGTACCCTAGGGTACCGTCCCAGTGACAGAATTGTACTTGGGCAAATCCAGCGTTATGGATGTGACATTTTGCATCATGGATGTGACAAATAAATGCTTAGAGAATGTATGTGTTACCAATATACCGAACCATCTGTTTATATTTTGATAAACCCTTGTTGATAGAGTCTAAACATCAAAAAAAGTCAGTCTATGCACAAGTTTTTTATGTTAAAAAAGGGAAATAATCATGCGTTATGGATGTGACAAAAAAAGAACACAGTTTCTGAGAGACTACATACTTTGTAGGATTTCTGCTAAATAAAATGCACCAGATGCAACAATACCCAACAAATAGAGAAGCGATGGCTCTTCACAGAACATTTTTACCATTTTATTTTTTACGTTTATCAAATAAATGCAACCTTGGTGATAGGAGGCTTTAATTTAAAAAATTATAAAACTTTCAACCATTGTGCGTATGTATGTGTGTATGTATGTGAATGTGTGTGTTTTAACTTTGTGTATATTGCTTGCTTTTCAGACTCTTGTTTGCACCACTGGACTCTTTCCAGAATGGAGAGGAAAGCTTTTATTATAATGTGCATTTTTATTGGTAGGTGAATCAAATTTAAAACAAATCATATAAAAACACAACAACAATAATTCCCCAATTCACGTATACATTAAATATGCATATGCAAAATATTTAACTTCAACACACCAACTTTTTGTGTTCTCTAGCAACAGTTCATTCCCAAAATACACCAACTCAGTCCACAACAGATTCAACTGTTAGTACAACTGACACCACTGCAGCATCCACAGCTACAACAATGTCTGCAACAACCACTACAGCTCTTACTGGAACATCCACCACAACAACAGCACAAACTACTGTTACAACAGCTGAATCCACCACAACAGCTACAACAACAGTAGTGCCATCAACAACCACCACAGCACTTGCTGGAACGTCCACCACTACTGCGGGAGTGACCACAACAACACCACAAACTACTGTCACAACAGCTGAATCCACCACAACAGCTACAACAACAGTAGTGCCATCAACAACCACCACAGCACTTGCTGGAACATCCACCACAACTGCGGGAGTGACAACAACAACAGCACAAACTACTGTTACAACAGCTGAATCCACCACAACAGCTACAACAACAGCAGTGCCATCAACAACCACCACAGCACTTGCTGGAACGTCCACCACTACTGCGGGAGTGACCACAACAACACCACAAACTACTGTTACAACAGCTGAATCCACCACAACAGCTACAACAACAGCAGTGCCATCAACAACCACCACAGCACTCGCTGGAACATCCACCACTACTGCGGGAGTGACAACAACAACACCACAAACTACTGTCACAACAGCTGAATCCTCCACAACAGCTACAACAACAGCAGTGCCATCAACAACCACCACAGCACTCGCTGGAACATCCACTACTACTGCAGGAGTGACCACAACAACACCACAAACTACTGTTACAACAGCTGAATCCACCACAACAGTAGTGCCATCAACAACCACCACAGCACTTACTGGAACATCCACCACTACTGCGGGAGTGACCACAACAACACCACAAACTACTGTTACAACAGCTGAATCCTCCACAACAGCTACAACAACAGCAGTGCCATCAACATCCACCACAGCACTTGCTGGAACATCCACTACTACTGCAGGAGTGACCACAACAACACCACAAACTACTGTTACAACAGCTGAATCCACCACAACAGTAGTGCCATCAACAACCACCACAGCACTTACTGGAACATCCACCACTACTGCAGGAGTGACCACAACAACACCACAAACTACTGTTACAACAGCTGAATCCTCCACAACAGCAGTGCCATCAACAACCACTACAGCACTCGCTGGAACATCCACCACTACTGCGGGAGTGACCACAACAACACCACAAACTACTGTTACAACAGCTGAATCCACCACAACAGTAGTGCCATCAACAACCACCACAGCACTCGCTGGAACATCCACCACTACTGCGGGAGTGACCACAACAACACCACAAACTACTGTTACAACAGCTGAATCCACCACAACAGCTACAACAACAGCAGTGCCATCAACAACCACCACAGCACTTGCTGGAACATCCACCACTACTGCGGGAGTGACCACAACAACACCACAAACTACTGTTACAACAGCTGAATCCACCACAACAGTAGTGCCATCAACAACCACCACAGCACTCGCTGGAACATCCACTACTACTGCAGGAGTGACCACAACAACACCACAAACTACTGTTACAACAGCTGAATCCACCACAACAGTAGTGCCATCAACAACCACCACAGCACTTACTGGAACATCCACCACTACTGCGGGAGTGACCACAACAACACCACAAACTACTGGTACAACAGCTGAATCCTCCACAACAGCTACAACAACAGCAGTGCCATCAACAAGCACCACAGCACTCGCTGGAACATCCACCACTACTGCGGGAGTGACCACAACAACACCACAAACTACTGTTACAACAGCTGAATCCTCCACAACAGCTACAACAACAGCAGTGCCATCAACAACCACCACAGCACTCGCTGGAACATCCACCACTACTGCGGGAGTGACCACAACAACACCACAAACTACTGGTACAACAGCTGAATCCTCCACAACAGCTACAACAACAGCAGTGCCATCAACAACCACCACAGCACTTTCTGGAACATCCACCACTACTGCGGGAGTGACCACAACAACACCACAAACTACTGTTACAACAGCTGAATCCACCACAACAGTAGTGCCATCAACAACCACCACAGCACTCGCTGGAACATCCACCACTACTGCGGGAGTGACCACAACAACACCACAAACTACTGGTACAACAGCTGAATCCTCCACAACAGCTACAACAACAGCAGTGCCATCAACAACCACCACAGCACTTGCTGGAACATCCACCACTACTGCGGGAGTGACCACAACAACACCACAAACTACTGTCACAACAGCTGAATCCTCTACAACAGCAGTGCCATCAACAGCCACTACAGCTCTTGCTGGAACATCCACCACTACTGCAGGAGTGACCACAACAACACCACAAACTACCGTTACAACAGCTGAATCTACCACAACAGCAGTGCCATCAACAACCACCACAGCACTTGCTGGAACATCCACCACTACTGCGGGAGTGACCACAACAACACCACAAACTACTGTTACAACAGCTGAATCCTCCACAACAGCTACAACAACAGCAGTGCCATCAACAACCACCACAGCACTCGCTGGAACATCCACCACTACTGCGGGAGTGACCACAACAACACCACAAACTACTGGTACAACAGCTGAATCCTCCACAACAGCTACAACAACAGCAGTGCCATCAACAACCACCACAGCACTTTCTGGAACATCCACCACTACTGCGGGAGTGACCACAACAACACCACAAACTACTGGTACAACAGCTGAATCCTCCACAACAGCTACAACAACAGCAGTGCCATCAACAACCACCACAGCACTTTCTGGAACATCCACCACTACTGCGGGAGTGACCACAACAACACCACAAACTACTGTTACAACAGCTGAATCCACCACAACAGTAGTGCCATCAACAACCACCACAGCACTCGCTGGAACATCCACCACTACTGCGGGAGTGACCACAACAACACCACAAACTACTGGTACAACAGCTGAATCCTCCACAACAGCTACAACAACAGCAGTGCCATCAACAACCACCACAGCACTTGCTGGAACATCCACCACTACTGCGGGAGTGACCACAACAACACCACAAACTACTGTCACAACAGCTGAATCCTCTACAACAGCAGTGCCATCAACAGCCACTACAGCTCTTGCTGGAACATCCACCACTACTGCAGGAGTGACCACAACAACACCACAAACTACCGTTACAACAGCTGAATCTACCACAACAGCAGTGCCATCAACAACCACCACAGCACTTGCTGGAACATCCACCACTACTGCGGGAGTGACCACAACAACACCACAAACTACTGTTACAACAGCTGAATCCTCCACAACAGCTACAACAACAGCAGTGCCATCAACAACCACCACAGCACTCGCTGGAACATCCACCACTACTGCGGGAGTGACCACAACAACACCACAAACTACTGGTACAACAGCTGAATCCTCCACAACAGCTACAACAACAGCAGTGCCATCAACAACCACCACAGCACTTTCTGGAACATCCACCACTACTGCGGGAGTGACCACAACAACACCACAAACTACTGGTACAACAGCTGAATCCTCCACAACAGCTACAACAACAGCAGTGCCATCAACAACCACCACAGCACTTGCTGGAACATCCACCACTACTGCGGGAGTGACCACAACAACACCACAAACTACTGTCACAACAGCTGAATCCTCTACAACAGCAGTGCCATCAACAGCCACTACAGCTCTTGCTGGAACATCCACCACTACTGCAGGAGTGACCACAACAACACCACAAACTACCGTTACAACAGCTGAATCTACCACAACAGCAGTGCCATCAACAACCACCACAGCACTTGCTGGAACATCCACCACTACTGCGGGAGTGACCACAACAACACCACAAACTACTGTTACAACAGCTGAATCCTCCACAACAGCTACAACAACAGCAGTGCCATCAACAACCACCACAGCACTCGCTGGAACATCCACCACTACTGCGGGAGTGACCACAACAACACCACAAACTACTGGTACAACAGCTGAATCCTCCACAACAGCTACAACAACAGCAGTGCCATCAACAACCACCACAGCACTTTCTGGAACATCCACCACTACTGCGGGAGTGACCACAACAACACCACAAACTACTGGTACAACAGCTGAATCCTCCACAACAGCTACAACAACAGCAGTGCCATCAACAACCACCACAGCACTTGCTGGAACATCCACCACTACTGCGGGAGTGACCACAACAACACCACAAACTACTGTCACAACAGCTGAATCCTCTACAACAGCAGTGCCATCAACAGCCACTACAGCTCTTGCTGGAACATCCACCACTACTGCAGGAGTGACCACAACAACACCACAAACTACCGTTACAACAGCTGAATCTACCACAACAGCAGTGCCATCAACAACCACCACAGCACTTGCTGGAACATCTACTACTACTGCAGGTGTTACTTCAACACCTACAAGTTCTTCCACTCTCACAACTGTTACTGGCTCAGGAATCATTGTAGTAGCATCTCAAACCACTACAGCTCTTGCTGGAACATCCACCAGTACTGCAGGAGTGACCACAGCAACACCACAAACTACTGGTACAACAGCTGAATCCTCCACAACAGCAGTGCCATCAACAACCACTACAGCTCTTGCTGGAACATCCACCACTACTGCAGGAGTGACCACAACAACACCACAAACTACTGTTACAACAGCTGAATCCTCCACAACAGCAGTGTCATCATCAACCACTACAGCTCTTGCTGGAACATCCACCACTACTGCAGGAGTGACCACAACAACACCACAAACTACTGGTGCAACAGCTGAATCCTCCACAACAGCAGTGTCATCATCAACCACTACAGCTCTTGCTGGAACATCCACCACTACTGCAGGAGTGACCACAACAACACCACAAACTACTGGTGCAACAGCTGAATCCTCCACAACAGCAGTGTCATCATCAACCACTACAGCTCTTGCTGGAACATCCACCACTACTGCAGGAGTGACCACAACAACACCACAAACTACTGTCACAACAGCTGAATCCTCCACAACAGCAGTGCCATCATCAACCACTACAGCTCTTGCTGGAACATCCACCACTACTGCAGGAGTGACCACAACAACACCACAAACTACTGTTACAACAGCTGAATCCTCCACAACAGCAGTGCCATCAACAACCACCACAGCTCTTGCTGGAACATCCACCACAACTGCAGGAGTGACCACAACAACACCACAAACTACTGTTACAACAGCTGAATCCTCCACAACAGCAGTGCCATCATCAACCACTACAGCTCTTGCTGGAACATCCACCACTACTGCAGGAGTGACCACAACAACACCACAAACTACTGGTGCAACAGCTGAATCCTCCACAACAGCAGTGCCATCATCAACCACTACAGCTCTTGCTGGAACATCCACCACTACTGCAGGAGTGACCACAACAACACCACAAACTACTGGTGCAACAGCTGAATCCTCCACAACAGCAGTGCCATCATCAACCACTACAGCTCTTGCTGGAACATCCACCACTACTGCAGGAGTGACCACAACAACACCACAAACTACTGGTGCAACAGCTGAATCCTCCACAACAGCAGTGTCATCATCAACCACTACAGCTCTTGCTGGAACATCCACCACTACTGCGGGAGTGACCACAACAACACCACAAACTACTGTTACAACAGCTGAATCCTCCACAACAGCAGTGCCATCAACAACCACTACAGCTCTTGCTGGAACATCCACGACTACTGCAGGAGTGACCACAACAACACCACAAACTACTGTTACAACAGCTGAATCCACCACAACAGCAGTGCCATCAACAACCACTACAGCTCTTGCTGGAACATCCACGACTACTGCAGGAGTGACCACAACAACACCACAATCTACCGTTACAACAGCTGAATCCTCCACAACAGCAGTGCCATCAACAACCACTACAGCTCCTGCAGGAACATCCACTACTACAGCATCTACAGCCTCTACAACTTCTACTGCATCTACAACGTCCACAGCAACTACTGCAAAAATAGTACCTGAGGTGCTGACAGATCTTGTGTTTAGCTCTAATGACGCATTTATAGATGCACTCAGCAATAACAACAGTGTGGAGTTCAAGAATAGATCTAAGCTTGTCACAGATCAGGTGAGTTAAAATCCATTTATTTACTGGAACACACTGATATTTTTCATGACCTATATATATAATTATTTAGAACAGATAATTATGTTACAAACACTTAACCTAGAATACCCTGTTTTAAATGATGTAACTGTTATCTGTTCCAGCTTGAAGCAGTGTATAAACCCAAGTATGCTAATTTCCTCAGAGCAATTGTCCTAAGATTCAGGTAAATGCAGGATACTGCAGTTTTGCTTATTTTATGTGTGTGTGTGTGTGTGTGTGTCCGTGCATGTGTGCAAGAGAGAGAGAGTGCAAAGAAACTTGCAATAAACTGAATTTTTAAAGGTAACATATTAATTTCAACATTTATATATCCCAGTCCAGGATCAGTCATCACATCTACACAACTAGCTTTCAGCTTCAATCAATCTAACCCATCTGTTCAAGAGATTGTGAGCACCCTCTTGACAGCAGTGGAAACCGGAGCTGTCAAGCCATTGAACATAAATCCTCAAACAGTTTCAGTCAATGGCTCAGGTAAACTCTATTTCTCTGTAGATTTATAGTATTCTGTACCTGTAACCCATCTATAACTATAGCTCTATAGGGATATTCAGCGAATTTGCTTTTTTTTTTTTTTTTTAAATTATTACAGCTTCACCTACAACTGTGCCTCCTGCAATAACTACAGCGTCTACAGCCTCTACAACTTCTACTGCATCTACAGCGTCCACAGCAACTACTGCAAAAATAGTACCTGAGGTGCTGACAGATCTTGTGTTTAGCTCTAATGACGCATTTATAGATGCACTCAGCAATAACAACAGTGTGGAGTTCAAGAATAGATCTAAGCTTGTCACAGATCAGGTGAGTTAAAATCCATTTATTTACTGGAACACACTGATATTTTTCATGACCTATATATATAATTATTTAGAACAGATAATTATGTTACAAACACTTAACCTAGAATACCCTGTTTTAAATGATGTAATTGTTATCTGTTCCAGCTTGAAGCAGTGTATAAACCCATGTATGCTAATTTCCTCAGAGCAATTGTCCTAAGATTCAGGTAAATGCAGGATACTGCAGTTTTGCTTATTTTATGTGTGTGTGTGTGTGTGTGTGTGTGTGTGTGTGTGTCCGTGCATGTGTGCAAGAGAGAGAGAGTGCAAAGAAACTTGCAATAAACTGAATTTTTAAAGGTAACATATTAATTTCAACATTTATATATCCCAGTCCAGGGTCAGTCATCACATCTACACAACTAGCTTTCAGCTTCAATCAATCTAACCCATCTGTTCAAGAGATTGTGAACACCCTCTTGACAGCAGTGGGAACCGGAGCTGTCAAGCCATTGAACATAAATCCTCAAACAGTTTCAGTCAATGGTTCAGGTAAACTCTATTTCTCTGTAGATTTATAGTATTCTATACCTGTAACCCATCTATAACTATAGCTCTATAGGGATATTCAGCGAATTTGCTTTTTTTTTTTTTTTTTAATTATTACAGCTTCACCTACAACTGTGCCTCCTGCAGTAACTACAGCCTCTACAGCCTCTACAACTTCTACAGCATCTACAACTTCTACAGTAGTTGAGGTGTTAACAGAGCTGGAGTTTCGCTCTAATGACATCTTTATAGGTGCACTCAGCGATAGCAAATCTGAGGAGTACAAGAACAGGACTAAGCTTGTCAAAGATGAGGTGAGTTAAAATCCATTTATTATAGAACACATGTCTTGATATATGTCTTGACTTTTAAAAGTTTAATAGAAGAGACAATTATGTTACACTTAACCTAGATTACTCTGTATTAAGTGACGTCTGCAATTATTTGTTATTTGTTCCAGCTTGAGCCCATCTACAAAAAACGATATCCTAACTTCCGCAGATTGGATGTCCTAGGATTCAGGTAAATGCAGCATATTGCAGTGTGTGTGTGTGTGTGTGTGTGAGAAAGAGAGAGACCAAAAACTTGCAATAAACAATTCACATTTATATATTATAGAAATGGGTCAATCATCACAACAACACAACTGGCTTTCAGCGCCAACGAAACTATCCCATCTGTGCAAGAGATTTCAAACACCCTCATTACAGCAGTGGTATCTGGAGCTGTCAGTCTACTGAACATAAATCCTCAATCAATTTCAGTCAATGGTTCAGGTAAACTCTATTACTCAGTACATTTATACCTGAAACCTATCTATAACAATAGGTTTATAAGGATATCTAGCTAAATTGCGTATGTTTTTTTTTTTTATTACAGCTTTAGCTACCACTGTCACTCCTGCAGCAACTACAGCAATCACAGCAACTACAGTTTCAGGCGGATTAAAGATTGAATCTAGTCTGCTCCAAGCCACATGCCTTATTATTATGTCTAAAATATTAAGGCTTTTCCTATAGATCCCTTGAACACACATCAAGCAATCATAACAGTTCAATAATACACATTGTAACAACTTAATTAAACAACTAATGTATTTATTATTATTACATGGTATATAGATACAATGTTTTTCCCACTGTAGCACACTCTCAAAAAATGGTATAGAGCAGGGATAGGCAACATAAGTCCTGGAGTGCTGATGACCTGCAGAGTTTAGCTCCAGCCCTAATCAAACACACCTGAAAAGACTGATCGAAGTCTTCAGGATTACAAGAGCTACAGGCATGTGAGGTTTTTGTTGTAGGTTGGTTCTAAACTCTGCCGAAGGCACTCCAAGACATTGCCTATGCCCGGTATGGAGCAATAAAAAAAAAAGAAGAGTTTGATGATGCATTGTTCCTTAGGAATATAATTGCAGATATTTGTTTAACAGCAGGCTGTTCTGCGAGGGAGAAGTGGATCTTTTTCCTCATGCATTTCCTATTGTATGTTCTGAAATGTAAACATTGTTAATATTGTTTAACTGTTTTGAGGTTAAATACTTAATACGTTAAGGTCATTCTTCTTTCCTCTAGCATTTCTAACGCTGCAGTATGTCATATTTTATTTTAATTAAATAAAAATATTTATTAAGTTTATATTGTCCAGAATATTTTGCCTTCATGAAAAGACATAACAATAAATACTATACATGCTAAACATGCCTTACAACTAGACTCAGTGTACTCAGTCTTGGGCCAACGTTTCTTTACTGTAAGTAGGCTTGCAAAAAAAAAAAACGGAAGTTAGTTTGTTGCTAGGTGTTAGCATTAAAAACTAGCAATACCATGTCTAGGTGGACACAAGTCACTATCATAGCCACCTTTGAGGATTTTTGGCAGCTAATCAAGTTACAGAAGGAACTGCCAAACAAGTTGTATGGGTGTAAGAGAGGAACATAGATAAATAGACACTGCTACGCACAAATGTTAATATCACCAGTGAACTCTGACAATCCGGTAAATCGATGGCCAGCCAGATTTTATGTGTCTGACAGCTAACATTACAGAAGGTCTCTATCCATCATAAAGGGACAGTTGTAAATTCTGTAACACTTTAGTATAACGATCATTTCTCACTATTAACTAGTTGTTTATTAGCATGCCTCTTATTAATATGAAGCACATATTCCACATGACCATATTCTACATCCCTAATCCTACCCAAAATGTAAACTTAACTATTAAGTACTTAACAACTCCCTCCAATGTAACAACCCAGCGTGGGGTTACTTCAACAGCTTTAACCCCAGACAATGGATTTAGTAGACAGAACCCTCCTCCTTTTGCAGGGAACCAATTCCTGGCATCACAAACATAGCCATTTTTTGATTATGACGACGCCAGCCCGTGGGTTTTTTTCAGAGCATTTTTTAATGAAAGAACCAGGGCACGCCTGCCTGGAGACGAGCCTTCAGGAAGCTTCAAGGATTATGTGGAATATATCCTTCTCCACAACCCTGCTGCACAGACATAATGCCTGAGCACACCACAGATGGAGGGCTTGAGCCTGCCACGATGCACAAGTCAATGCCTGAGAAAAGGACTGAGCAAACCATCACCCTAGCCTTACCAGGTATGTGCTGCCATAGAGTTCTCAACAATAAGGAGTGCCCGATGGCCCAGGGCCAGCGTGAAAGATGCTCGGGACAGTTGACAAATCTGTCATTGGCCAGATTGGGACACTGCTTCGTCGTCATGAAAGTTTGTCATTTGCATGTGTTTTTAAGTCTTGTTCATTTAAAATTCCAAGCGATCACAGAGAGACGTGTCTCTTTCAACCGATCTCTGTTCTGGGCTTGGACACAAACTGCATGCAATATTACGAACTCTTTAAACATCCGTTAACAGAGGCCAGAGACGCTGAAGACTGTCACGTGTCTTTTGTGTTTTGAGTTCTGTCTTCATTGTGTTTTTTCCCCTGACCTAGATTTCCTGTGTTTCCTGATTCTTATTCCATTCACCTGTCCCTTGTTAATTATCCTCATTAGTCCCTCGTTTATGTTAGTACTTATAGCCCTGCCCTTCCGTAGTTTCTTTGTCCTGTCTCTGTTTTTATTAAGCGGTTGTTTTCCCTGTTTTTTCCTCTGGATTTATTAGATATTCTGTTTGCATGGACTTTCTGCCTCCTTCGTGTTTCTCACGCAAACAACCCGTTACAAAGACGAACACAATAAGGAAAAAAATACTGTAGCATACTATTTTTCCCCTAAGCATTGTTTAATTTGTAACAAAATAATGATAAAATAATTTTTGAAAAAAAAAAAAAAATTTTTAAACTTTATATTTGTTAGGCTGATGGCTGATTTTGCTGTGATATCGAAATTGGAATCGAGAATTGTACAATTTAATTGGTATGTAATATTTTGATGTCAAATAAGCTTATTTATTCAAATAAAACATAACATGGGTCAAAAACAATGATAACAGTAACTATTGTTTTTTTGTGTTTTTGTTTTGGTTTGTTTTTTTTTGTTTTTTTTTTGTGGCAGGGCCAGTGAAAATTTTGACCCGGGCAAGTAATAAATTGAACCACTGGCCCAACCGGGCCAGTAGAAAAAACCCTTAGCATTGAGCCCTGGGGGTTATTAGTGAAGTATGAGGGAATGGATGAAGACCCATCCCAGATTACTGAGGGTGAGCTGCTGCTGATCTCTGGAGATTATTATGCAATGGAAGAGGATTTTTGCATGTGTCTCCCTTCCAGTTTAAAGACTCCTGTACCTCTGCTGGTTTTGCACAGCCCTGAATCTTCTGTGACTTTCTCCCCTGGTTCCACCCCGCACCCAGCCTCCCTCTTCCACCTCCTCTTTCAGTAACAGCCAGTTCCTCAGCCTTGTCTCCACTGGTTCCCTCGACTTCTCCTCTAACACCATTCAGTTGTGTGGATCTGCCTCGGATCTTCTGGTCTCCAGCTCCATCCCGTCAAATGGATCCCATAGGTCCACCTCAGCCAGTCAGCCTGTTGGCTCTATCTTGGCTCCTTCCTCACGTGGCTTTACCAGAATCCTTCGTCCTCATGGCTCCACCAAGCAACCAAGGCTCTGCCTTCCCTCCGACTCCGCCTTGGTCCTCATTCACACCGGCTCTGCCTCAAGCACTCTGGCTCCACTTCGGACACTCATCACTGCAGCTTTGCCTTAGGCTCCTAAGACATCAGTGTCGCTTGGTCCCATCTGCTCTCCGTCTATGCCTTGGGCTCCTCCACTATTAGATACATCTCAGTTGACCCCTGGTGTCGTCAGCCAAACCTTCACCATGGCTCCTCCTTACCTCGACTCTGCCCTGGTACATCATTCCGTGGGTCTGGGTCCCTGACTGGCTACTCCTGCTCTTTGTCCTCCAAAACCCCGCCATCCCTCTTTTGTTGGGGACGTGTATGTTCAGTTTAGTTTTCTGTTCCTGTTTTCGTTTGATCCTTGTTACTGCTTCTGAATAGTTTCTGTGGTAAATCATTAGTTCATTGAGTTAAGTTGGAGGCATTCTAAGACTGAAGACTGTGAACATTCCACAACCCGTTGTGATTGATTGGTTTCAATATAAGCTATTTTTAGTCTAATCAAGTCAAGTCACCTTTATTTATATACCGCCTTTAACAATACAGAATTGTGACAAGGCGGCTGTACAGTATTAAATAGGAAACAGTACATCAACAATGCCAAAGGCAACAGTAAACACTCACATTTTAGGTAAAGGTAGTTAATCAAAAAAAATAAAATAAAATGCAATATTGTGTTAAGAGAAAGTGTCCCCAACTAAGCAAGCCAGAGGCGACAGCGGCAAGGAACCAAAACTCCATCGGTGACAAATGGAGAAAAAAACCTTGGGAGAAACCAGGCTCAGTCGGGGGGCCAGTTCTCCTCTGGCCAAAGTTCCCGTGGTCTTGTGCCGACAGCCGTCTAGGTGACGAGGTCTTCACTGTGGATCCGTCTCTGGGGCTCATCTAGTTGATGTGGACTCCGCTAACATTCAGGGCTGTAGAGGTCGTCTCTAGGTGCTGATCCACCATCTGGGCTGGGTTCGGACTGGATCCGGGGGACTGCAGTGACCATCTGATCTGGATACGGACTGGATCTGGTGGTTAATGTGACCTCGGAATAAGAGAGAAACAGACTAATATTAGCGTAGATGCCATTCTTCTGACGATGCACTGAGTACATCGGGTGTTATGGGAAGTGTTCCCGGTTCTGGTTGACCTAATTAGTGCAGCCTAACAATCCTTTAACGGATTTGAATTATAAGAATATGTTGATTTGTTATGTGTAAGCAAGGTTAAAGAGATGGGTCTTTAATCTAGATTTAAACTGACAGAGTGTGTCTGCGTCCCGAACATTGTAGGGTAGATTGTCTAATGAGAAAGTTTTGAGTTCTGAAACCTGTAGGATGTTTTTAATAGTACAATGACCAATGAACGCCAGAAGGAGCGACGAACCTGATGCCATCAGCGAGCCAGAGGGGACCCCTTCCAAACAGGTGTGTGTGCCAACTTTCTCATTCATCACTGAGGGAGTACTCATGGAATTCGCGAGTATGGATGTGAGCCCAATCCAACCTCCCACCACTGAGAGTGAGTGCTTGCTAAACATGGACATTATTTTTTAGTTAAGAGCGTTAAAGACTTTGCTTCCCCTAAGGCTGCCTAATTCTGTTCATCTGTCTGACTTGCTGGTCCTGCCCAGCCTCCCTCTCCCACCTTCTCTCCAAACATCCTTAAGAAACTTTATTTTTGTTGGAATTTGTTCATTTTCTCAGTTTTCTCAGCCACCCCTGCTATCCAGTCATCTCTGTCTCCCATCAGTCTCTCTGTTTCACTTCCTCATCTCAGACCTGCCAGGAATGTTCATCTCCTGGATCTAAGGAGCCTGTGGCTCTGTCTCCAGCCTCATCCTGTGGTCCAGACTCCTGCGCCCGCACTCCTCCCATCAACCACGCCGGGCTCCCTCTGCCAGCTGGCTCCATCTGGGTCGCCTTCGCTGTGGACTTGCGGACTGTCCGCTGCTCACTTGCCCTCTACCCCTCTGGCTACGGCCCTACTCCATCTCCTTCCTCTGTCACTCTAGCTTCTGGTCTCGGGATCCCCACCTACATGTTTTGCAAATTGTCATGCAGCTGCCTGGGTCCTTGGCGTCTCTCCACTTCCTCAGCTCTGACTGCGCGGTGAACTCCAGCATGATTGCTGTTGTTTCCTCCAGTCATCCCTATGGTGGTGTGTGTTCTCTTCATGCCTTGGGCTCTCCCTCCAGCCATGCCACCATGGAGCATAGTCCTGGCTGTGGCCTGGGTTTCCATCTGCCCTCTCCCCCTCAAGGCTGCTCCCTGGCTCTCACCACCATTATCACCTCCCTGGACTTTTTGTTTATGCGTTCTCCCGGTCATCCGTCCTCTTCCAAAGCCTGCTCCTGCATCCCTCTGCCTGTTAGTGTCATCCCTTCGCCAATTCCTGGTCTTTCTGATGCAAAAGTTTGCGCCTTCCGGGAGTAGTGTCACACACACTCACTGTTTGGACACTGTGTTTTTATTGTTCCTGCCCTAGTTAATTCATTGTCATGGTTGTTCATTTGATTTCATCATTATGTTCAGGTGTGTGTGTTACCTCCCCTACAGTACTTAAGTTCTCTTTGTGTTTTATTTTCGGGGGTTATCTTGTTTTTTCCTGTGTTGGATTTACCCTGTGTGGATTATCCTGGTCTTTGTATGTGTTTACACACACCTAGTTGTGACACATGTATGTCTAAAATAAGGGATTAAGAATGAACTCTGATTTAAAAGGGTAGGCTTTTCTTTTTTTTTTTTTTTTTTCAGTTTACGAGTTACCAGTTATAACTTTTTTAACTTTTAATCTTTTAACGATTTTATATAACGATTTTATAACTTTTAAACTTTTATTAATGAAAACCACATGATAACCATGAATGACATACAGTCAAGTATAAATTAAAAGTGTAAAATATTTATGTTTACAAATTTATATTCAACAATTGCTGTAAAATTACGTTTTAAACACAATTTAGACAGCTCTAATACAAAAAATGTGATAAACAAATCATGACAGTATATGCCATGGCACATTCTACTTAGCTTATCCGACTTCCAAGAAAAAAAAAACACCAGTACATTACCACATGCTATTTAAGAGGCAGAAGTGCCACAGGTGATTCAGAAGAAGTGGGAAACTGGAGCCACTGAAGCTGCAGCGAGTTACTAATCAGTGTGTTCAGTATAAAATACCTGCTCAAGGATTGGTAAGGACATTTCATTACACTAAAAATAAGCATCTACAGAGTCTACAGCTTCTACAACATCTACAGCATCTACAGCTTCTACAGCATCTTCAGTATCTACAGCTTCTATAGCATCTACAGCTTCTACATCTTCAGCATCTACAGCTTCTACAGCATCTACATCTTCTACATTTTCAGCATCCACAGCTTCTACATCTTCAGCATCTACAGCTTCTACAGCATCTTCAGCATCTACAGCATCTACAGTTTCTACATCTTCAGCATCTACAGCTTCTACACCATCTACAGCATCTACAGCATCTACAGAGTCTACAGCATCTACAGCTTCTACACCATCTACAGCATCTACAGTTTTTACATCTTCAGCATCTACAGCTTCTACAGCATTTACAGCTTCTACAGCATCTTCAGCATCTACACCATCTACAGCATCTACAGAGTCTACAGCATCTACAGCTTCTACAGCATCTTCAGCATCTACAGCATCTACAGTTTCTACATCTTCAGCATCTACAGCTTCTACACCATCTACAGCATCTACAGAGTCTACAGCATCTACAGCATCTACAGAGTCTACAGCATCTACAGCTTCTACACCATCTACAGCATCTACAGTTTTTACATCTTCAGCATCCACAGCTTCTACAGCATCTACAGAGTCTACAGCTTCTACAGCATCTACAGCTTCTACAGTATCTTCAGCATCTACAGCTTCTACAGCATCTTCAGCATCTACAGCTTCTACAGCATCTACAGCATCTACAGTTTCTACATCTTCAGCATCTACAACTTCTACACCATCTACAGCATCTACAGAGTCTACAGCGGCTACAGCATCTACAGCATCTACAGCTTCTACAGCTTTTACAGCCTCTACAGTTTTTACATCTTCAGCATCTACAGCTTCTACAGCATTTACAGCTTCTACAGCATCTTCAGCATCTACACCATCTACAGCATCTACAGAGTCTACAGCATCTAAAGCTTCTACAGCTTTTACAGCCTCTACAGTTTTTACATCTACAGCATCTACAGCTTCAGCATCTACAGAGTCTACAGCATCTACAGCTTCTACACCATCTACAGCATTTACAGTTTTTACATCTTCAGCATCCACAGCTTCTACAGCATCTACAGAGTCTACAGCTTCTACAGCATCTACAGCTTCTACAGTATCTTCAGCATCTACAGCTTCTACAGCATCTTCAGCATCTACAGCTTCTACAGCATCTACAGCATCTACAGTTTCTACATCTTCAGCATCTACAGCTTCTACAGCATCTTCAGCATCTACAGCTTCTACACCATCTACAGCATCTACAGTTTTTACATCTTCAGCATCCACAGCTTCTACAGCATCTACAGAGTCTACAGCTTCTACAGCATCTACAGCTTCTACAGTATCTTCAGCATCTACAGCTTCTACAGCATCTTCAGCATCTACAGCTTCTACAGCATCTACAGCATCTACAGTTTCTACATCTTCAGCATCTACAACTTCTACACCATCTACAGCATCTACAACTTCTACACCATCTACAGCATCTACAGAGTCTACAGCGGCTACAGCATCTACAGCATCTACAGCTTCTACAGCTTTTACAGCTTCTACAGCATCTTCAGCATCTACACCATCTACAGCATCTACAGTTTTTACATCTTCAGCATCCACAGCTTCTACAGCATCTACAGAGTCTACAGCTTCTACAGCATCTACAGTATCTTCAGCATCTACAGCTTCTACAGCATCTTCAGCATCTACAGCTTCTACAGCATCTACAGCATCTACAGTTTCTACATCTTCAGCATCTACAACTTCTACACCATCTACAGCATCTACAGAGTCTACAGCGGCTACAGCATCTACAGCATCTACAGCTTCTACAGCTTTTACAGCCTCTACAGTTTTTACATCTTCAGCATCTACAGCTTCTACAGCATTTACAGCTTCTACAGCATCTTCAGCATCTACACCATCTACAGCATCTACAGAGTCTACAGCATCTACAGCTTCTACAGCTTTTACAGCCTCTACAGTTTTTACATCTTCAGCATCTACAGCTTCAGCATCTACAGCATCTACAGAGTCTACAGCATCTACAGCTTCTACACCATCTACAGCATCTACAGTTTTTACACCTTCAGCATCCACAGCTTCTACAGCATCTACAGAGTCTACAGCTTCTACAGCATCTACAGCTTCTACAGTATCTTCAGCATCTACAGCTTCTACAGCATCTTCAGCATCTACAGCTTCTACAGCATCTACAGCATCTACAGTTTCTACATCTTCAGCATCTACAACTTCTACACCATCTACAGCATCTACAGAGTCTACAGCGGCTACAGCATCTACAGCTTCTACAGCTTTTACAGCCTCTACAGTTTTTACATCTTCAGCATCTACAGCTTCAGCATCTACAGCATCTACAGCTTCTACAGCATCTACAGCTTCTACAGCATCTATACAGAATCTACAGCTTCTACACCATCTAGAAGCTGTACTGCTTATTTTATGTATGCTGTCTGTGTGTGTGCATAGTCCAGGTATTCCTTATGCTGTGGGGACCAAATGTACCTGGAGCGATAGTAAAACCTGACATAGCGAGGACAAAATTTCTGCCCCCATGAGGAAAACAGTTTATAAATCATTTAATCATATAATAAACTGGATTTTTAAAGGTAACATATTCATTTTAACATTTAGATATTTCAGACGAGGGTTAATCATTACATCAACACAACTAGTCTTCAGCATGGACCTAACTATCCCATGCATTCAAGAGACTATAAACACCCTCTTGACAGCAATAGAAACAGGAGAGTTCAATCTGCTGATCATGATTCCTTCCTCAATTTTAGTCAGTGGTTCAGGTAAACTATATTACTCAGTAGATTTAGAATTTATATACTTGTAATTTATATACTTGTAACTTTTCTTGAACTATAAGCTATCTAGGCATACCCAGCTAATTTGTTGATGCTTTTATTATAGCTTTAACTACAACTGTTGCTCCTGCAGCAACTACAGCAACATGCCTCATTAATATGTCTAAAATATTTAGGCTTTTCCTGTAGATCCTTTAAACATAACATCAACCAAACATTGGGAGTTCAGTAAGACATAATGTAACAAACAGCAATTGTATTTTTCTTATTACATGGTATAGTATTTGCCATTGTTGTCCACTCTCAAATAATTGTATGGGCAAATGAATATAACCTTTATATTGCATTGTTCTTATAGCCTATCCTTTTCTCTATCCTTTTCCTCATTTTCTGTGTTTTCCAAATTAAACATCGTAACAGATGTTTGTTTGGCTGTTTTAAGGTTAAAAGTTTACATGGTTCAAATATATATTGCTTTCATGATAGTAATCAATGTTCCAATGCAACTAGACTCAGTTTTACTTGACCTTTAGTCAACATTTATTTACTGTAAGTAGGCAGTTCATATGAAGAGCAGTAAGCCAGAAACTGGCATTTGTGTGTATTGTTGGAACTGACATTAAAAACTGAAAATAACATACCTGGAATTACTATCATGGTCACATAAACACATGCTCAAAACATTCTTCATGGATTTTTGGCAGCTAATCAAGCCACAGAAGGAATTTCCAAACAAGTTGTATGAGTGTAATTTTGGGGCACAGACTCTGTGCTACACCTAAATGTTAAACCACCAATTATTATTCTGTATGATATGACCCTAAACTCCGACACTCCTGTAAATTGAAGGCTAACTTGAAGGCAGAAATTGACTCATCTAAAAACTGTATCCAAGATTGGATGTCACAGTTTTTTACAGTTCAACCAGAAAAAAACACAAGCTTTGATTATTGGATTAAAGGCGTAGTGAAAGAAACTGACTCTGAACTAAATGTATTTTAGGACTAAACCTAAAACTCACTTCAAAGCTCATCTGCATTACTGACCAAAATTGAATTTTATCATTTGAAGCACTGTAAAGCACTTTGAACTGCACTGAATTATTTGGAAAAGTGCTTTATAAATAAATTAATTTGGCTTTATTGGCTGATTGAATGTTTTAGGTGAATTTGTTAATATGTTTTTACACATTTACATAGTGTCACAAAAAACTTCAAAAGATTCTGGCTCAAAGTGCAGCTGTACAATGACATAGGTGATTCAGAAGAAGTGGGAAACTGGAGCCACTGAAGCTGCAGCGAGTTACTAATCAGTGTGTTCAGTATAAAATACCTGCTCAAGGACTGGTAAGGGCATTTCGTTACACTAAAAATAAGCATCTACAGAGTCTACAGCTTCTACAACATCTACAGCATCTACACCATCTACAGCATCTACACCATCTACAGCTTCTACAGCATCTACAGAGTCTACAGCTTCTACAGCATCTACAGCTTCTACAGCATCTTCAGCATCTACAGCTTTTACAGCATCTTCAGCATCTACAGCTTCTACAGCTTCTAATGTTTTAGGTGAATTTGTTAATATGTTTTTACAAATTTACGTAGTGTCACAAAAACTTCAAAAGATTCTGGCTCAAAGTGCAGCTGTACAATGACATACTGTTTTGATATGTGACAGTAAATTGGAAAAGAACAAGGAAAAAGACTGATGTAAGTTTCAGTAAGCACGTTAACTAGCCCTTGAGGACAAGCATACTTTTCATCCAGGGAATGTGGAAGTATATTTAGACATCACCATGTAAACACCACATAAAACAAGATAATCAGTGGCTCCTACAAAAATTGTGAAAAAATGCAACCATGTAATAACACAGAACATTATAAAACTTGCCATAATTAATACAGGCCGTAAATAGAAGTGACAAAAAAAAGCTAAGAATATACTCATTCTGTGGCATATACAACTTCTGCAAACAACACGAACATCAAATTTTACACAACAACAAAAACTGAATAACCAACAAAAAACACTCAACAATAATGTATCTTTACTGAATTTAATTTCTGCAGCATATTTTAGGTTACCTGACATTTTTGTATGGTGTTACACTATCCATTACAGAAGTTACACTACACATTACAGTAAGATTTGTAATGTATTTTAAAGAAGTCTCTTTTGCTCACTGCATTTATTTGATCCAAAGTACAGCAAAAGCAGTAATATTGTGAAATATTTTTACTATTTAAAATCACTGTTTTCTATTTGAATATATTTTAAAATGTAATTTATTCCTGTGATCAAAGCTACATTTTCAGCATCATTACTCCAGTCTTCAGTGTCACATGATCCTTTAAAAATCATTCTAATATGCTGATCAGTGTTCAAGAAACATTTAGTAGTAGTAGTAGTAGTAGTAGTATCTATATTTAATTTTAATACATTTTTAGGATTCTTTAATGAAAATAAAGATCCAAAGATCAGCATTTATCTGAAATAAAAAGCTTTGTAACATTATACACTATACCATTCAAAATCTTGGAGCCAGTATAATTTTTTTCTTTTAAAGCATCCTTTTTAAAGGTTTTAAATTGATCAAAAGTGATGATTAAAGGTATTTATAATGTTACAGAAGATTTCTATTTCAGATAAATGCTGTTCTTCTGAACTTTCTATTCACCAAAGAAATAATAATAATAACAATAAATGTTTTTTTGAGCAGCAAATCAGAATATCAGAATGATTTCTGAAAGATCATGTGACTGGAGTAAGGATTCAGCTTTGAAATCACAGGAATAAATTACATTTTAAAATGTTTTCAAATAGAAAACAGTTATTTTAAGTTGCAAAAATATTTCAAAATTGTACTGTTTTTGCTGTACTTTGGATCAAATAAATGCAGACTTGGTGAGCAGAAAAACTATTAAAAAAACTATTAAAAAAAAGCTATTACTGTTCAAAAACTTTTGATGGGTAATGTACATTTTCTCAGTTAGCGCCCACAGATTTTATTACATGCTTTACAGCCTGAATTAAAATCCATACCTGTAAGCTCCTCCTATTTTTACAGTATCCAAACTAGTTCTCCAGTGAGATCTTTCTTCTTAAAGCCAATAGAGGCAGAACTTCCAATGCTTCCAAGTGTCTCTGAACACTTCACTCTACCAGCCACTCGCTTCACACCCCTGCCACCTGTGACCAAACGGTCCATGCGTCCTCAAAAGCCAGCTGCTGCACCTGAGGAAGTGACCCTGCTAGGTACTCCTCTTGAAGTGGATCCTCCAAGTGTCTCTGAACACTTTGCTCTACCAGTCATTTGCTTCAAGCCCTTTCCACCAGTGACCAAACAGCCCATGCATCCTCAAAAGCCAGCGCCTGCACCTGAGGAAGTGACCCTGCCAGGTACTCCTCTTCAAGTGGATCCTCCAAAACCGTTGGTGGTTCCTCCACATCCCACTCCAGCACCTGATGAACTGTTTTCTCTCCAGTGCTCCCAAGTGAGTCCTCCCAAACGACTGGTGGTTCCTCCGAGCCCCACTCCTGCACCTGATGAAGTTGTTGCTCTACAATGTTCTTCAGATGAAGTGTGTCCTCCCAGCCTGCTGAAGCCTCAGCCAGCTACTTCTTCCCTGTTTGACCCGCCTCCACAACTCATGCTCATTGACACAGAGGATGAGGAGGACAAGTATGTGGAGTACACAGGGAAGACCATCCGGGCCTGTGACTTACTTAAGTCCGAACGCCCCCGACTACTGCAGGCTGAAATTAATCCAAGAATGCCTGCTTGGTTGGAGAGTGACTGTGAGGTGCTGGAAGAAGTGTGGGCGAGTGAAATGGTGGAGGTCCTGTGATTTGAGGAAGAGAAAGACTCCAAGGCCATAGAAGGCCATTTGGATGAAGCCTCTCAGAAAAAGAAGGAGATGGATAAGCACATGATGAAGCTGTTCTGTGTAGCCTCTCCTGAAGGTCCCAAGAATGAGACCCAGCACCATGTGAATGTCCAGAAGGAGCCAAAGAGCAAGAGAAAAGAGCCACTTGTTCTGTTCATCTGGGCAGAAGAGAAGGCCAAGAAAAAGGAGGAGAAGAAAATACGGAAGGAGAAGGAGCGATGAGATAAAGAGTTGCTGCTTGAACGCTATAGGAACGATCCAAAACTGAAGCACTTGTTGATTAACAAGCACAACCGCCACTACCGCTCCTCTGAATGAAGATCATTGTCCCTCCCCAAAACATCCTCTTCACCCTTAAACCACTGCACAATCCTGTGTACAAATAAAAAAAAACTGTGCAAAGTAAATGTTGAAAGATGCATGCAAGTGTCCTGACTATTAAAACATAAACAATTAAATGTTCAAATGTTTAATATGAAAACATGTTTTAATATGAAGCGAAATTCAACCATTTTGAATAACATTTTTAACTAGAACAACTACACGAATTAAATGATTAATTCCAGATCACAACAGTAAGACCTTACGCTTGATTTAAATAGGAAGTAAGTACACTGTAAAAAATAAAAAAACACAATTTGTTGAGTCATCTTAAAATAATTTGTTACCCTGCTGCCTTAAAATTTAAAGTTCAGTCAACTAAAATAAGTTTAGTCAACTTGAAATGTTAATCAAGGAACCTTGCTGCTGTACCATGGGTGCAGCAGGCGCAATGATATTACGCAGCCGTCAACTCTGCCGGCTGCAACTCTGCATCTACACAAACTTAGTGCCGGTCACTTTCAGGCGCTGTGTAATATCATTGCGCCTGCTGCACCCATGGTACGGCAGCAAAATTCCTTGATTATTACGCCAGAATGAGAGTATAGTTCCTGCCATATCGGCCTATAAAATCGCTACTTTTCATTTTCCGCCAGTCTTAGTACACGATGCAACTACAGAAAAATCCAGTTTTAAATAGGAAAAATATCGAAACTCTTTATTCATTTTATAGTGAGATGCTAATGGTCTAATCGGATTCAATGATTTATGCTAAGCTATGCTAAAAGTGCTACCGCCAGACCCGGCGATCGGCTGAATGGATTCAAAAACAATAAAACACATCTGTAAAACTCTAGGGGAGTTGGAAAATGAACCTATTTTCAAAAAAGTGGAGTGTTCCTTTAAGTTTATCATGTTGTCTATGATGTGGATATTTCCAATACATCACCTGCCGTGGTCTTCTCATGTTTCTTCCACTATAAGTCCTCTTTGTGGAGTTTTGGAGCATTTCCTCCCTAAGAATACATACCGTATACTATTGTTGTTTTTGACAAAAATTGCATGTGTATATTGATCTATAATGTCTCTTTTAAAGGCTGTTGCACAGTCATGTTAATATAAAACCTCATTTGTGACCCTGGACCACAAAACCAGTCATAAGTTGCATATGGTATATTTGAAGAGTTCATTTGCAAAAACAGATAACTCAGTTTTTAACAATTTTCAAAAATCATGCATTCCAATTAATCTCAATCAAACTGCAGCATGTGTTGTTGTTTTGTTTTTTTTTTTTGTTTTTTTTTGTACAACATAATAAAAACATGATAACATCATAAAAAACATGATTTTGAAAATTTAAAAAAAAAAAGTTATCTGTTTTAGCAAATAAACTTTTCATCTGCAGCAATAGCCAACAATCAGTGTTGGGCAGTAATTTGTAACGCGTTATTGTAATTTGATTCCTTTTTTGTATCTAGAATCTAGATTATAAAAAGGGTGTTGGCTAGCACACGCGACGTCCTCTACCAAAGAACTTTGACTGGTTAGCGCCTGTGAGGCGGATTCTACCAATGAAAACATTGTCAGCATGGAGAGAGGAAAGTACGTGTTCTGTAGCTGGAAATACAATCATTATTTTGAGTTTATTTCTGTCAAAGGAAAGAACATTATCGTGCGTTGTCAGAGGGTAAGAAAACCTTTTCAACCGTGAAAAACTCCATATCCATTTTAAAAACACCTGACAGGGCAGCACGGCACATTAAAACTTCTTGAGAATGTACCAGGTGCGGAGAGCAACGCACCAACTTCCATTGTCTTCACATGAGTCTCTGCCGCGGCGCGGGACAAGACTTGATGGGCGAGTGCGGGTGCGGGCGCGGGCGGGGCCGGGCAGAGATGCGATGTGCGGGACTCCCGCAAAACAAAAAAATCTAAACATAAAATATCTAAAACAAATGAATTGCTATTTATGTATTGCACAAAAGCAACAAGAACAACTAATATAAAACAAAAACGCTTAACACGCGTAAGCAAAGGCAGAGTTTCTATTTATAACACGTGTTTGCAGCGTTAAACAATGTTGATTTCTGGAATGCAATGGACAATCAGAGAATCCACTCACCGCTCGAAATGCCGTGCATTTTGCAACCACGCAAGCAGCAGCCTATTGCTTTTAGTGAAAATAGCAGTGGTTTGTGAATGTTGATGCTTTAATAACAATATTTTATCGGGAGCGTTTTTGCTGGGATGTTAGGAAACACACAAACTTACAATTTCAAGTAAATTTCGTGGATGTACAGAAAAAAAGTAATGTAACTAGTAATGTAACTAATTACTTTTGAAATAAAGTAATCAGAACAGTAATTTGATTACTTTTAAAAGGAGTAATCAGTAATCAGTAATTTAATTACATTTTCAGAATAACTTGCCCAACACCGCCAACAATACATGGGTCAAACTTATCAATTTTTCTTTTATGCCAAAAATCGTTAGGATATTAAGTAAAGGTCATGTTCCATGAAGATATTTTGTAAATTTCCTATCGTAAATATATAAAAACTTAATTTTTCATTAGTAATATGCAAAGAACCTCATTTGAGTGACTTTTAAGGCGATTTTCTCAGTATTTCAATTTGTTTGCACTCTCAGATTCCAGACTGTCAAATAGTTGTATCTTGGCCAAATATTGTCGTATCGTATACCGATCTCAGTTTCAAAAAATGTACCCTTATGACTGATTTTGTGGTCCAGTGTCATATTTAAAAGTAAACAACTTCAAATATTTTAAAACAAAGTTGTGGTAATGCCATTGGCCGACCAAATAAATAGTTCTGCCCCAAGCTCTCACCATTGATTGAGTTCATATAACAGGTTGATGAAGCGCAGAAAGTGTTTTAGTCCAAAACTTGATAGTACAGTCGGCAACATATAATATATCTATGATACGCAATGCTAGAGCCTTTGTGTAAACAGGAGCGGGTTGGTGCTAGCCCGCTTTTTTATTGCAAATGTTAAATTCCTCTACCAGGGGTTAAAAACGGAGGTTGGAATGACGATAATCCGAGGTTAAAGAACTGTATGGAAAAACCCTAGAGTGTTTACAATTTTCGGGGATATCAACCTTAATATCTGCATAATAAACGGGCATTTGAGGGGTAATTATAATCAGACAAAGCTTATTTAAACAAAGTGAATAATTAATAAATGATGTTTGATGTTAAATACGCTATGTTTAATTCCTTTGCAATCATAGGGTACGTGCAGTATGACGAGAATGAAACGGTGTTATCACGTTTGTCACCATGACAAGCAGAACTCCACGCAAGCTGCGGAACCGGTAATACCGCAGTTCACGTCAGCACTAATTATAGCAGATCTTAATCAGTGTGCACTCGAAACACGTTGCATAAAAATTACGGCGTCCGATGACTGGACCTTAAAATTTCTAATTTATTCGCTATGACAGAGTACGTTTGACTGGGACGTGGAGGAATGGATTCAGGACATACTCGTTATCTGTGCCATTGCTCCAGCTTGGAATGTTGAATAGTTTAAGAATTATTAGAGATTAATAGAATAGATTTATTTGACAAATTTGTTCAAATTGTCAGCAATTCCACAAAACTCATAGCATAGAGCGCAATAATATTGTAATATTGTGTTAATATATTTAAAAATATAAGACTGCCACTTTTCATGTCTTGAAAAGTATGTGACAAATTTACTTATATATCATAATGTATGTTCAGTAACACATTTCACAGTTTTTTATTACATGTAGCCTACATGTAATAAAATATGGTACTGTGTATGAATATATTTGAACATATAAGTACAATATATATGGGAACATGTATGTATTGAGAAAAATATACATTATGTAAGCACTAGTGTCCCATGTATTGTTTAATATATCGCATAATATTTTCTGGTTTATATGTATTTTTGTTTTTTAAGTGCAGTGCGTTCACAGAGACTGTAAATCAGTCAGAAGTGTGCAAAGGCTTAGTGTAAATTACAGTCAGCTGTTTGGGTGGAGGTGGATTGTCAGTTTGCAGGTTGTCAGGTAAAGTGCTTGACAGCTCAAGGGAATTTTGCAGTGGCAGATAAGGGTGTGAATAAACATTAAGAGAGATGCTTCCTCATGCTCTCTGCCATCTTTCAGCATAGCTCAGCACAGAGAAAAGAAGCAGGAATATTGGGCTTTTTGTTTTTCACTGCTGTTGTCTTGTTGTTGGCCGCAGTCCAGTCCCACATTTTTGATTCTACAGACTGTTGACATAATGACTGTCTTGTGCAGTAAACAAGTAAAAAAAGTGTTTTAATGGTATAATTCACTCAAAAATGAAACCAAAATGTCATTACTTCTGTGCGCAATAAATGTATTTCTAAAAAATAATTTGGACACTCTTTTTTATATAGTAAGATAATTTTATATATACATTAAAAAAATAGTAAATGAGGACTTTGCTTTTAGCCTTCAAACTTGTTTTTGACCCATTTTATTTATTAAAACAGCAGTTTATACAACGTGTGCTATTTTTAAACTTTTATTTCAGCCATTTGAAGACTTATAACAATATGAGTTTTGTGTGATGCTTTGTGAGGTCATTCGATGTCATGAGAGAAGAATGTGAACTGATGTCTGAACAAACCATTCTTTTCGTTTAATTGTGAGTCATTGAACCTGTTCATTGAATAGGTTCCATCAGCTGATCCAGATGCTAATGCAGAAATATAATTAAGTTTAAAATAAAAAGAGCTAAAAATAAAAACAGCCACTTAATCAGCTTTCATTTTCAAATGAGAAGATTTCTCATGCACATTATTTAAAATTATTTTAATGATAAAAAAATACTTCTGCACTGCAAACTAACATTCCTATTTTATTTTGAAATTCAAGTAGTTCCTTATTCAATTAAATTCATTTTAAGTTGATTTGTATACCGCTTTACGATACAAATCGTTGCAAAGCAGCTTTACAGAAAACTTGGTAGTTTTGTATGTTGTTTGAAGGTTGGCATCATCTGAGGTCCTCTGAGGGGTTATGTTAAGTTTTATTTTCCTTAAAACTGCAAGAGTAACAGATTTCAAATATTTTTTTTCTGCCTCTGTCTCAAAAGACATGTGTCCTGTCCTGTGACCTGTGACCCTAGTGGTTTGGGATAGATGGAAAATCAAGTCCAGTGCTTTCTGCATGACAAGTGTTTAGGTGTATTAAGCAATATGAGATTATCTGATGTCATGCATTACACACACCTTTCCTTATCACATCTCAGAATGCTAAAAAATGGCCTTCCTATTGCAGATTTAATGTCCTGTTAAGAGGTTTCTGATGAGCCACATGCTTTCAAAAGCAGAGAAAAATAACAATACAACAATGCATGACACACCCAAACTCTCAGTTCTCATCACGTCACATGCCTGCGCACAAACTGTCCAAACTAGCATAACTGCCGCATTCTTTGAGCCATAACAAACATAACAGTCTAAGAAGAGACTGGATTTTGTCTTGTTTTCCTTGTCATGTGGCTTCTGTTTGATTGATGTACATTGTGCACACCAGCTGTGACAGCCTGTGTGTGTTGACAGGTTTCAATGAATCAAACAGGAAGTTTACTGAAAGCTGTAATAAATATAGGTATTATATGTAACTTTAGCTCTGGCAGGAAATTCTCATACAATGACACCCACATCATTTGACTTTCCAGTAAGCAATATATAAAAGCACCATTATATATTTTTAATTAACTAAATAATATGAAATTGCTTCTCTGTATTGTTTTGAACATTTTGAATTGTTTGAAATTGATATTTTTTATTTGTTTCTTTATTTGTAATATTTTTTTTGTGCTGAGGTAAACATTAGTGTAACAAGTCTAACAAGTGTGGAAAAAAGTTGAAAAATAAGTAAATAATATTTTTCATTATTTGAAAATTATCATTATTTTACGACACTGGTGTCATCAATGTTAAAAACGTAAAAAATAAATAAATAAATTTTAAAAAGTTGTAAAAATGTAGTTAATTTAAATGTAATGTTGATTTAAAAATTATGTAAATGATTTTCCTGCCTTGTTTCCTGCCATGTTGGAGTTTTCTTGTTTGTTTGTTGTTGTTATTTTTTCATAATGTTTTATTTAAACATACATTTTGTGTTATTTAATTATTGTGTGAAATATTTTATTAACAATGGTTTGTTGTTATAATATATTAACAGTCTGGTCAGCAGGAAGTATTTTGAAATTATGTCAAAACCTAAAAAAAAACTCTAATGACTAATGTTAAGGCAAGGAAAACAATGCATTCATTCATGCATTCTTTCATTTACAAATGTTCTTTAATCCTTCTTAAGATAATCTTAAGAACATCCTGGTGTACTCAAATGTGCTATATTTTGGGACACCATTAATATGAACTTAAAAACTTGTAGTACACTTGAACCCACTAGTGTATGAAAGACAGGATCAGATGCACTATAATTTGTAACTAAATATATTTTAATACAGAGATAGTGTGTTAAAAGCACATTTTAGTTTGGTGTCCCAAAATAGCACATTTGAGTACACTTAGATGTTCGTAAGATTATCTTAAGAAATACTAAAGAATAATTCTGAGCATATTAAGTACAAATTAGTAAGTGAAAATAGAGCACTTTAAGTACATTATGGAAGTGCACTTGTTTTTCACCTGCACTCTTAACAGTAAAGGTGTTTCACAACGATGCCATTATTTTGTTCCACAAAGAACCAATCAGTCAAAGGCTCTTTAAAGAACCATCTCTTTCTTACCTTTTTATAATCTGAAGAACCTTCTTTCGCCACAAAGAACCTTTTGTGAAACAGAAAGGTTCTACAGATGTTAAAGGTTCTTTATGAAACCATTTAGACAAAAAAAAAAGTTCTTCTATGGCGTATAGCAACTTTATTTTTAAACTGACATTTATTTATTTGTTTCTTTATTTGTAATAATTTTTTGTGCTGAGGTAAACCTTAGTGTAACAAGTCTAACAAGTGTGCAAAAAAGTTGAAAAATAAGTAAATAATATTTTTCATTATTTGAAAATTATCATTATTTTATGACACTGGTGTCATCAATGTTAAAAGCATAAAAAAAAAATACATTTTTAAAAGTTGTAAAAATGTAATTCATTTAAATGTAATGTTGATTTAAAATTTATGTAAATGATTTTCCTGCCATGTTGGAGTTTTTTGTTTGTTTGTTTGTTTGTTGTTGTTGTTTTCATAATGTTTTATTTAAACATAAATTTCATGTTATTTAATTATTGGGTGAAATATTTCATTAACAATGATTTGTTGTTATAATATATTAACAGTCTGGTCCGCAGGAAGTATTTTGAAATTATATCAAAACCTAAAAAAAACCTTAGTCCTTCATGACTAATGTTAAGGCGAGGAACATTAGTTTCATTTGCAAATGTTCTTTAATCCTTCTTAAAATAATCTTAAGAACTTCCAGGTGTACTCAAATGTGCTATTTTGGGACACCATTAATATGAACTTAAAAACTTGTAGTACACTTGAACCCACAAGTGTACGAAAGATTTGAGTACACTTAGATGTTCGTAAGATTATCTTAAGAAATACTAAAGAATAATTCTGAGCATATTAAGTACAAATTAGTAAGTGAAAATAGAGCACTTTTAGTACATTATGGAAGTGCACTTATTCCCTATCTGTCGTACACTCCGCGTTATGTCGAGTGTACGACACTAGGGGTCGCTCTTGGGAGCCCAAACACCTCTGACAGTTTTGAGAAAAGGCCAATGAAATTGGGTGTGCAGATTTTGCATAGCTGGCCACGCCCCATACACGCTTTGCTCACGAGCCATGTGCTTTTACGTGAAGCCGTGGCTCACCTCGACTGCTTCCCATTCCGGTCCTTCTACTTCCGGGTACAAGGCCATTGCGATGTGCGTCGATGGGGAGCAATATGAAGTGAAGAAGGTTCCGCCGGGTAAACCCCGCAAACCTCTCGCTGCTCGCGTCCCTCGTTCGAGCTTCCAGATGAGTTTGTTAGTCTGTCTCAGTATGGCTGGCTTTCTTATTCGGAGCTCCTAAATGGGCGGAATAGTCAGCAGCAACATCGCTAGGAGGGCGTGAGCCGTTTGAAGCTGAAGCTTCAGCTGAGCAAGCCTCTGCGGGGGGCTGATTCTCAGTTTGAGGCGGACGCTAAACTGGCGGCCGTGTCTAAAACGGGCAGCCAAAGAGGGGTTGAATAATAAACATCTGGGTAATGACCTGTACGCTCGTCTCCAGTGCCTATTTCCCGGAAGTGCACGAGAAGTTGATGAAATTGCAGAAAAAAACAAAAAACGTTCAGAACGCGATATACCAACTCCTCCTCCTTCACCACCCTCGATGCTGACTCGCCGTCGCTTGACAGGTTCCTCCCACGGCTCCCGTCCAGAGCCTGAAAGTTCTCTCTGGGCTAGGCTTACATGGCTTCTGGACAAGCTGCGTCCGCCCTGCACGCCACGGCCATCCTGTGGGCGTTCAGGCCAAGGCGTTATGAGATCTGTACGAGGGTGGTTCCAACCTAGAGCTACAGGAACTGTGTATAATGACAGATTACGCTCTCTGAGCTATGAAAGTTGCAACACAGGCTCTGGGAAGGGCGATGTCCACTTTGTGGGTCCAGGAGCACCACCTGTGGCTTAACCTGTCAGAAATGCGGGAAATTAGAAGTCTGCTTCTTGAACCCCCATTTCCCAGGTTGATCCTTCCGGCGACACCGTGATAGAATTTGCATGCCATTTCTTCACAGTAGTAAAAAAAAAAGCAGACAGAGGCCATCATGTATTCGGCCTCAGCTGTAGGTTGGGCTCCGGCCCTGTACCCCTGACTACCCCTGTCTGCTCGTCACCACGGATGGCCCCCTGCAGAACTCCTGTGGCCCCGCAACAGCCGGGCCTCCGGCCAGACCCGCCCAACAGTCAAAGTTCTTGTGGGAAGGTGGCAACATCAGCTCGTCAGTAGGCTTTCTAGAACCCTTGTTAGGCTTGTAGTTTTTCCTCAGATGAGCAACCCAGAGAAGGAGGGCTAACTGACCTACCCAGATCCACTCTCGACCTGGGGATAAGAGATGAATTCGGCACAACCCATTCCGACCGTCTGTCTTCCCGCAGACAGTCACTGCCTGGTCAGTAAGAGTGTCCCCCCTCTCGGTTATCTTACAGCGATGGCCCTCCATGTGACGGCCAGATGCTGAGTCTGCAGACCAGGATGTGTTGGGCACTCACCTGGTTCTCTGCATGTTGGCAAAGACACCCCGTGTTTCTTGGGGCTTTCATCTCCAAACACGGCACCCTTTACTCTATTCAGCCACGACATCCCCACTCCAGGTACGTCGGGTATAGTTCCTTTGAGACTGCTAGCGGAGTTACGAGATGTAGGGCCCCAATCCCTCCCCTTAGCTTCTCAGAACTACTTGACTTGGCTATGCGACTCAGGTTGCGAGGCGTCCGCCGAGATCTATGGCATTCTCTTACAAATCGGCTCAGGGCGAGAATGCTGTGGTTCTTCAAGCAGAAATCGCAGCCCTCCTGGGAAAGGGTGCGATAGAGCCTATCCCCTCAGCCAAAATGAAGAAAGGGGTTCGCCACCCCCCACTTCACTGTACCCAGGAAAGGTTGTAGACTCATACCAATCTTAAAACTGAGTTTTTTTTAATTGGGCCCTTTTCAAGCTCCCGTTCAAATGTTAACACTTGAACACATATTCCTTCGTGTGTCAGGGTTCAAGATTGGTTTGTGGCGTTGGACCTGAAGGACGCGTACTGTCATGTCTTGATCATTCCAAGACTCTGTCTTCAAGGTCGGGCTCATCAATGCAAGGTTCCCCCTGCGGCCTATCCCTGTCGCCCCGCACCTTCACGAAGGTCACGGAGGCGGCCCTTGCCCCCTCGGGGAAGTGGGCATATGCATTCTCAGTTATCTCGGAGACTGGCTGATCCTAGCACACTCACAAGTTTCAGTTTGCACTCTCAGGGATGTGGTTCTCAACCACCTGGCTCGATTGGGACTTTAGACATATAGCATCCTCAGCCGCAGTCGCAGTGCTGGACCCAATGCATATGGAACCGCTGTAGCACTGACTTCATACCGAGTCCCGAGATGGGCGTGGCGCCCAGGCACACTTCGTGTGTACATCACACTTTGTGTTGCAAACCTTCAGCCCTTGGGGACACATTGGTTCTGCGGGCAAGGGTGCCCCTGGGACAAGTGTCTAGACGCACTGTGTCTCAACAGTTGCTTCCAAGTCAAGCTGGAGCCCCATGTGCAATGGGTATGCAACCTCGGGGTCCGGTTAGGCCCTCGGCTGCTTTGGCATTCAATTGCCTGGAGTTGTTGACAATGCTTTGGGTCCTGAAGGGGTTTCGGCCTTTGTTCAGGGCGAGCATGTGTTGGTCTGCACTGACAACACAGCGACTGTGGTGTACATCGACCACCAGGATGGTGTACGCTACTTTCGCATGTCACAACTGACCCGCCTTCTCCTGCTCTGGAGCCAGCACAGACTCAAGCTTCTGTGTACCACTCACTTTCCAGGCTACAGGTCCGCTCCGAGGTGAGTGGAGGCTCCACCATATTCTATGGCACATAGCAACTTTATTTTTAAGAGTGTGGGAAGGATGTATTCTGTTCTGTAGTTAAGGAAATGGTGTATTGAATAAAGAGATAAATTAAAAAGAACTTATTAGCCACGTCACTTCAAGACATCCTGTAGAACAGGACTTTCTATTTTCTATTCAACAGACAAGCATGCATCCACTCAACTTGGACTATGAAGCATTTATAACATGATGACTGTCTTTTGTGACATGTAGCTCAAGGCAGTTTCTTACATTTGACTGCCAGTTCTGTTTTCTGCTTTGATCTGAAGAGGGCATATTGTCTGTTTAGAAATGCACGATTAATTACTCTCTCATGTGATGATTACCAGTAATACATATTTGAGATTGTGTAAGAGGAGGGAGTGGTTCTGATTTAATGACCTGGACTTACTGTAGGTCGCAGGCGTAAAGGAACTATGAAGACAGAGAGAGCTTCAAGCATCTGCACTGGGCAAATCCCTTTTATAAAAGGGTATAAATATATAAATATAATACCTAAGAGGAACTTCCTTTACTTGGGTGACTTGCTAGAATTACACAGTACCTAGTTTACTGCTTTTAGAAATACGATTAAATATGTATAAGTTCATATTTGAATAATACATTTTTATACTGTATGCAACATTTTAGAAACTGAATGTTGCATAAAGTATACATTGCAAATGTATTTTCATATCTAACTACATCAAGCAAAGCTAAATTAGAGAGATGTGCACATCAGAATTCATATATTGATCTTCAAGAAAAGCCTTTTTTTTAACATTTGTTAAAAAATAAAAAATAAAATCGAATTTTATGTTTGTCATTTTTAAACTTTACTTAGTTCATATTAATATAATGAATTTTCAGTTTAAGATTGAAAGTCTGTATTTGGAAAAATGATAAACATTAAAAATCTATACAGACATTTGAAAAGTAGTGAACATGATAGCGTGGTTAATAAAAAAAAAGTTTCAAGATGGTTTTAATATGACATTTATATTTATATATAAGTTTAAAACTGTTAGTTCAAACAAAAATATTAGAAGTGTCATTAAAAAACAGCCACATTGTTCAAAAGTGACTATTATTATTGTACATTCAGTAGTCTACTGTAAGCAGTCCGCTTCAGGCATGATCGTGCCTGAGCGATATTGTGTCACCTGTTTGTAGGTATGCCAGAATAAGAGCGACACCTTGTGGTTTATTTTTTTTTTAACACAAATGTGTCACTTAGCTTTTTGTTGACAAGAACCCCAAATATGATGGTCTTCTTGCAAGGCACCATGTAAAGGCCTAGTGCTGATGAATCTAGGGCTGTCAATAAAATTAATCACAGTATTTTTTACAAAATTTTAACAGGGACAAGATGCCTCAGGTTAACTCATATTATATATTATTTACTAATTTATTATAAAATATATGATTTTAGTAAATCTATACTTTATACATTTGAATATATTAATATTTTAATGAATAAAGAGTCAAAAAGATACATCTGATCTAAATTTATGTCTTAAATTACACTGAAAAATGGGAAAGATGAAACAATAGTAACAACAACATAGTGAATAATAAAACAAGTGTGTGTGTGTGTACTTGTTTTTGCTACATTGTGGGGACTGGCCTGCGGTCAATGTAAAAAAAAAAATGATTAAAAATAGTAAATGATGTTTATCTGAAAATGTAACGATGCAGGCTTTCTGTAAGAGGTAGGTTTAGGGTTAGGGTTGGGTGAGGGGATAAACAGTATAGTTTGGTCAGTATAAAAACTATAGACGTTTATGGAAAGTCCCCACAATTCACAAAAACAAACGTGTGTGTGTGTAACGGAGAGACGAGAGGCGAGCGGATCCATGTGCAAACTTTTATTCGAGGGACGAGACAAAGACATGGTCAAGGCAGGCAGGGTCAGATAATGGCAGACAGGTGTATAGCCAGCAAGACAGAGAGAGCGATCCGTAATACAGGCGAGGGTCGATCCACGGTGAACATTATCCAAAGGGCAAGGCAGGAGAATGGTCAGACAGGCGAGAGTTACAATAGGCAGGCGGCGAGACTGACAAAACGAAAGAACTAGGCTAGGTCACAAGGAGGGAAAAACGAGGCAAAACAAAAGGGAACTAAACACAGGATAACAGGGAAAACGCTTTGTAGGAATGCTAGAAAACAATTCAATACTCTGCAGTGACTAACAGGAAGACCGGGGTTTAAATACTGTCTCTGATTGGGCGCAGGTGATAAGAGCAGTGGCTGATGGGGAATGTAGTCCGGGGTGTGGTATAACAGTCAGTGAGGTGCAATGTGAGAGCGACATCTGGCGGTGAGCGGTCCGCAGCTCACCGACCAGATCCGTAACAGTGTGTGTGTGTGTGTGTGTGTGTGTGTGTGTGTGTGTACCTGGTATTTATCACGTTATGGGGACCAAATAGATAAATCCCCACAAGGATAGTAATACCAGTAAATCTTAAACGTGTGGGGACATTTTTTAGGTCCCCATGAGGAAACAGGCTTATAAATCATGCAGATTTTTTTATTTATTTATTTTTTAATTTTTTTTTTTTTTTTTTTTTTTTTTTTTTTTGAGAAAGTAAAAGTGTGCACAGTCTCCTGTGAAGGCTAGGTTTAGGTGTAGGGTAGGTGTAGGGCGATAGAAAATACGGTTTGTACAGTATAAAAACCATTACGCCTATGGAATGTCTCCATAAAACATGGAAACACAACATATGTGTGTGTGTGTGTGTGTGTGTGTGTGTGTGTGTGTGTGTGTGTGTGTGTGCAATATTTTGATAAACTAAATTTAATAGGTGGTTAAGATACAAACGAGCAGTATTAATTAAAATACCTGACCGGAAATTATAAGAACAAACGCGAATGTTGTCAAAATACAGGCCAAAACATGACAGTAATTGACCATTTTCAGCAACGATAATCAGCAATGTGGCAATGTTTCTGTTCAGTGCCCCCAATAGGATCAAATGATGATGCGCAATTCTATGATTATTCGATTATTCTATAAATATTCTTTTAAGTAGGCTATTTCAAGCCACGCAGTGAATTTTTTTTTTTTTTTTTTTTTTTCATTTGTCCCGTTCATTAAAAACTGTCTATAATATCAGATAATGTCTGGGTGGCAGTTGCTATGATATGAATTCCTTCTATCTGTACAACCCAGAAATGATACTCCGATACCGATACCACCTGAAAAAATTATAAAGTGAAACATTTTTTCTGGAATTCACCTGTCTACCCATCTTCTATTATGGCACTAATAAGGCACTTCTATTATGGCACCTGTCCTCCAGATCTCACGTAAGACATGATTTACAAGAAACAACAGCTCAGCACTGCCACCAAACTAACCAAACAACGTGTTCACATGACTGGACCGTCCCATTATAAAATACACACCTGTGAAAGATTCCTGGAAATCACCGTACTTTGCCTTACAGTTACAAGTCACAAAGGATCGAACTTATACAGGTGACACTGTAGGCTACTATGAAAGCTGATAATAGTTATTGTGTTAGCCATCTTGTTGTGCCTTACGTGGTTATTTGTATTTGTTTGGTGGACCTTTTATCCCTTTATCCAGAAACTGTGGACAAAGTGCAGTGTACAGACTGAAAGCGAAACTGTTTTGTTGTCATTGACTACTACAACCTCCATATGTTCTAACTTCACAAACCTGTCCCGGTCAATACAGAACACAAAACAAATAAGTATAATTGTAATTTTTATTATTATTTTTAATAGGTCAAGTTCAATGACAGGTTAAACAAATCGGTCTGCTCATGCATTAGCACAACTCAAAACACGCGATTGCTTTCGGTTTTATTTGATTGCTTTTATTTTCGCTTGCAGTGTGCTGGGCTTGTATTGTTGTTTTTATGCTGATGATTTAGAAAAAGTACAAAAATTATTTTATACAGCTTTGTTATTGAATGTGTTAACTAAATATCTTGCAGTTGTACAGTAACAATGTGATATTTTGCGTGGCTCTACATACATACAAATCACAAATCAGTACAATGTTTCCAAAACTTTGATGATATATGATACATCATATGAGCTAACGGTAATTTTGAAGCACATCATAACATATGGATAATATAATCAAGACACATTTACTTTCCCAGAGTCTGAATTTTTCAAATCATAGCATTAAAAGTAAATGGTAATACAAAAGACAACAAGAAAAGTCTTTTAACCTCCAACACATTTCCGGTAGGTGATGAACATGGCATCTGGCTTCACCTGGAGCTCAGACATCGTCTTGTGCAGCTGAACCGGTTTTCCATTGTACACCAGATTTCCACATCCTACAAGTTCTGGTTTGAGCTTCAGGACCTTCTGCTGCAGTTTTGCGATGGTATCGATGCTCCTCACAGTCACAGAAATCTTCATGCCATTAGAGCCATTGAAGACAGTCACAGGAAAGCGTTTAGGACCTGCTGAAACCGGCTTTTGAACCTGGATAACGGCATGGGTGGTGTTTTCCAAGGGCTCAGGGAGGGGACCAGGGTCTCCTTTGGGATGTTTGGGATCTCCTGTGACACACTGCTTGGGTCCACAAGCTTCAGGCTGAAAAAGGACTGGAGCCTGAAAAAGAATCAGGATATTTAAAGAATGTAAATAGGGCACCTTATGAAAATAAAACAAAACACTAGTGAAAATTGCAGTATTTTCATAAGACCATACATAGAGTATTACTATTGTGTTAAAAATAATCTGTTCATATAAAAAGTATTTGAAATCATCTTACCAGTGCTGCTTGAATGTCTGTAGCCATGTTGCCTTGAGCTGCCAACCATCCACAATCAAGAAATGATGTTCCGTTACTGTGATCCTTTCATTTAGAGTCAGTCTTTGTGGAATGTACCTAACTTCCCATGCACTGTGGCACTAATAAACAAGCCCAGCCCAACTAGGTTGATATTCATCAAACATGCGTTTACAGGAAAAGCACACGGCATGGGTAACTACCACAACAGTGCGACGGCACTCACTTAAAATAGTTGGGTTAAAAATGACCCAACAGATAACCCAATGGTGGGTTACTATAGCACCTACCTAATGTTGGGTTATTTTAACCCAATGAATTGGGTAGTGAGTTTTACCCAATGCATTGGGTTATAAAATAACTAATTTGTTGGGTTATTTGCCCAAAATGTTGCTTTAACCATTCTGGTATTATTATTATTATTATTATTATTGTTGTTGTTGTTGCTATGTAATTAAAAAATATACAGTATACAAATATTTTGAAAATGTATTTTCATTACATTTGAAGTTGCAAGTACTTCTATTAAATTAAATAACATGTTGAAATGTGTTATTAATCATGTCCTTAGGTTACTTGCAATTGTATCAGTTTACAAGATAAATATAAATTCACAAATACACAATCAGAACAACTAGTACAGACAATGCAATAACAGTGGCAGTAGGCTTGGGAGAGTCAATATTCAAAATGTAAAACAACTGAAAGCATGTATCAACTGCTTGTAGATGGTCTTGCTTCAGTGCCATTTCTCCCACAATAATGAAGACTTGATTTTATCCCAAAACTGCAGAACATGAGGGAATTGCCTTTGTTGCTCCTCCTCCTCCAAATACAGACTGACATTTGTTCCAACCCTTAAATAAAAATTTCAAATGGTAAATATGTACATATCCATCGGGTGAAATAACACCAAAAAAGAAAAAAAATTGTCTTAAATGATGCACTTACAGACTTTGTATAGCAATGAAGGAGGATATCTGGCCGGGTTTTAATGCAACTTTGTTGCAATCTCCAAGATCATCTTAAATAGAAAAAACAATGGATTAATCTCCAAACAAGAATGGAAAAAATCTGCACTTTTTTTAAGCCATGGTAGCAGTCTTTCATTTGACTTCTTACTTTTGTAATTATGGATTAATGTCTGTTATATATCAATTTGATTAGCCATGTCACAAGAGTGGTGTGTGTATCATCGTATACAGGTGTGGGGATTTTTGAAATCTTTCTGCGTGTTACATTTTTATGCTAGTCAGTGGTAATGTGGGTGTATCAATGTATGAGTTATTTAAAAGCTATATCACTCTTGTAATTGTGCTGTTAGACTATGTAAAAGCAGGCTGTAGTTATCTGTGGACTCATCCCCTGATCTAGACCGATCTAGAGTCTAATGCCAAATTCACATTTCAAAGATGGTACTGAAGCACTTCTGAAAGTAGCATATATGTGTCTTTACATACCGTTTAATGCTGCTCAGAAGGACATAAATGCATTTACAGAGCAATTACAAGTGCATACTCAGATTTTGAAACGGGTCAGAGCTAAAAGTTAGCCTACCTTTTATGCTGCATTGCACATATACAGAGAATTTTTAGCCTTAACTTAGCTATGTAAAGACACCTTCACAGTACTCTTATTTGTGTAATATTGCTCAAAGGGACAGTTCACCCAAATCATTTGTCATTATTTACTCATCCTCAGGGGTGAATTAACCCTTTGTGTAGGTGTGCCTGTCAGTACATAATGTAAAATATTACAATTTGGCATGAAAATACAGAGCAGGATTTTCTCACCAGAGGAAATATCCAGAAGATCCAAGGCTCTCTTCTCTATCTTGCAATATGTGAATATTTGTTGAGACCCATGCCCCTGACATGTGGGCATAATAAACCTTAGTCCAGAGCCATCTAAAATGAACAAAGAAAAAAAAAAAAAAAAAAAACAGTTAAAATCTAACATTGACATAGGATAATTATATTTCCTACTTTTGTGTTTAAAATATAATTAAAATCTTACTTGTTATTATCTATCAACTGAAAAACAGAGACATGCATTTTTTTTATTTTTTGTGAGTTCCATATACTATTCTAATTAACTAACTGGTTTTAATACAGTTCACTAACAATCACGCTATGAAACATATTAAACAAATCATTCTAAATAGCAAACAGATCAAAACAGTACTACATTATAACAAGATTATGACTTCACACAATCGCATACTAAATTAAACATGAGAACATGATAAATAAAACAAATATAAATTACTATATGAATATTTTAAACCCATTTTTATTGTACTTAATTTTTTTTTTTTCCACAAACTGTTACATACCGTGTATATATATATATTACAAACTTTCTGAACTTTTCAAAAGTGTTTATGTTTGTGCTTTTGGAAATGGATCTTGAATTAGCCTTATTATTTTGTATTTAAGCGCCTCTTTTTGAGCATAAATGTAATTACATTCTGAAAATGTAATTGTTGCATGTCCAATTATTTAGCTTTATTATCATTTATCTATCCACCTTATGTTTCCCATAAGAGTGGGTGCAGCCATTTGTACAATTTTTGTGTCGAGCTTCCGGTCTCCACTTCCAGCTATAATTAGCTGCACAAAAAGCTCGTTTTACTGCTTGATAATGTAAACTGGGGTGTCTTACCATATTGTTTTAATGTATTATCTTAATTATGAACACACTGGTTTGTAGTGCAAACTGTTTTACCGTTTACTGCACTTCGATATTCTTCTCGTCATTTCCCTATGGCGGATTATGAACCGGACGTCTAACACATTACCAGAAAACAGCTTACTTCCGTATTGAAAAATAAGGTGGATAACATGGTGTACTTTCACCGAAGTGTTATAGTTAAGACGTTTTGACACTGTAACTTTAAGGAACGTTAAAAATTGTGTAAAATCTAGCATCCTGCTGAGACCTTATTATATAGTAGATACAAATAGTATTAAATTAATTTCACATGAACAGCTAGTATGTCACAATACCTTGAAACCAATAACGGTGTCTTTTCATAATTGATGATAATAATGCTCAGCTGTCTTCCATGTTCCGTTCTTCGTAGCTGAAGTAGCGGCGTGTAATCAGTGCAAGTTAGCTCACAGCGCCCTCTGTTGGTGAAAATAATCACTAACGTTACATGATTGCTTTGGTAACCAGCAACTTTCTATAGAGATAAAATGTTTCATTTCTGTGTATCGTAGCGTTTTAATTTTACAATGTAGTTTCCTGACAAAAGGACATGTAGTTTTAAATAAAAAGGCGACTTACTTTCACTCAGAATGGACGCGACACCGAATGAACGGTTCCGCTGGTCTTAAAGGCGAGCGCGTCTGCCAAATATCTGAAATATATGTAAAAATTCCCCCAAAACTGCCGAGACGAACAGAAAAAAGCAATGAAACCGTTTTTATTCGTTTGAAAATGATCGGCTACAAAGTGCTCCTGTCGTTAGTAAAGAGTGCAGATAACGGATTAAAATACCAGTCGACAGAGGAGATGTAAACATACTCTTAGGAAAAACAGAAATATTACTGTCAGGGGTTAAAAGACACTTTGTAGCGAAAAACAACACTAAGCACACATATAATTTACCACTGTATCATCTGCCGCAGTTGCAACGGTCGACCGTTGGAATTTACATTTTAACCCAACTGGTTGCGTTGTTATAGAAATAACCTAACAAACATAGGAATAACCCAACAAAGTGACCCAACATGTTTAACCCAGATATTGGGTACAGTAAATAACCCAACAAGTATAAGAATAACCCAACAAAGTGACCCAGCATGTTTAACCCAGATATTGGGTACAGTAAATAACCCAACAAATATAAGAATATCCCAACATGTTTAACCCATATATTGGGTACAGTAAATAACCCAACAAATATAAGAATAACCCAACAAAGTGACCCAACATGTTTAACCCAGATATTGGGTACAGTAAATAACCCAAAAAATATAAGAATAACCCAACAAAGTGACCCAGCATGTTTAACCCAGATATTGGGTACAGTAAATAACCCAACGTTTTTTAGAGTGCAATAATCAGGCATGACATAACAGTTTAAGATTGAAAGTCTGTATTTGGAAAAACGATAAACATTAAAAATCTATACAGACATTTGAAAAGTAGTGAAAATGATAGTTTCAAAAAAGTTTCAAGATGGTTTTAATATGACATTTATATTTATATATTAAAACTGTTAGTTCAAATAAAAATATTACATGTGCCATTAAGAAACAGCCATATATCAAAAGTGACTATTATTATTTGTACATTCAGTAGTCTACTGTAAGCAGTCCGCTTCAGGCATGATCGTGCCTGAGGGATTTGTCACCTGTTTGTAGGTATGCCAGAATAAGAGCGACACCTTGTGGTTTATTTTTGTTTTAACACAAATGTGTCACTTTGCTTTTTGTTGACAAGAACCCCAAATTGATGGTCTTCTTGCAAGGCACCATGTAAAGGGCTAGTGCTGATGAATCTAGGGCTGTCAATAGAATAATCACAGTATTTTTTTTACAAAATTTTAACAAGGACAAGATGCCTCAGGTTAACTTATATAATATATTATTTACTAATTTATTATATAATATATGATTTTAGTAAATCTATACTTTATACATTTGAATATATTATATAATGAATATTTTAATGAATAAGCTAAAATATTTCACATTTCTAGAATGATTGCATCTTAACAGTTTAGTTTAATAAAACTGAATAAACTGCAATCATTGACAGAGCAATCAAACCGCAGAGTCAAAAAGATACATCTGATCTAAATTTATGTCTTAAATTACACTGAAAAATGGGAGGGATGAGACAATAGTAACAACAACATAGTGAATAATAAAACAAGTGTGTGTGTACTTGTTTTTGCTACATTGTGGGGACCAAATGTCCCCACAAGGATAGTAAAACCTGAAATTTTTGACATTGTGGGGACCGGTCTGCGTAAAAAAATGATTAAAAATAGTAAATGATGTTTATCTGAAAATGTAACGATGCAAACAGGTTTTCTGTAAGGGGTAGGTTTAGGGTTAGGGCTGGGTAAGGGGATAAACAGTATCGTTTGGCCAGTATAAAAACTATAGAAGTCTATGGAAAGTCCCCACAATTCACAAAAACAAACGTGTGTGTGTGTGTGTGTTCCGGCATTTGTGGTTTATGAGGACACAAATGTGTATAATGACATGGGTACTACAACGTAAACATGAGGACACTTCCTGTGTCCCCGTAAAACAAAAGGCTTAAAAAACATACTAAACAGTGTTTTATGAAATTTAAAAAGTGTGCACAGTCTCCTGTGAGGGCTAGGTTTAAGTGTAGGGTGGGTGTAGGGCGATAGAAAATAGGGTTTGTACAGTATAAAAACCATTACGCCTATGGAGAGTCCCCGTAAACCACAAATGCAAGAATGTGTGTGTGTGTGTGTGTGTGTGTGTGTGTGTGTGTGTGTGTGTGTGTGTGTGTGTGTGTGTGTGTGTTAAATATACTTTACTCATGGAATAACTGAATAATAATTGAGGGTTATCTCATTTCGAGGGCGTCTTTACTCACTTTACGCGGTAATTAACATGTAGTTCATTTTTATCCAAAGTGCAATTTTAAAACATTAACAGCAGAGGTCGCCCTAACAACATATTTAGCTTCATTCGCAGGAAAAGGAGAAGAACAGTGTTATAATAGTCAGTTAAAACTTATCAGCCCTTCATCTGCATCGTTATTTATATTGAAAACCATTAAACAAGGCAACATATGTTCAGAACATAATTAGCCCATAAGACAAAATTGTAAAATGTTTAGAAATGTCTTGTATAGAGGGTTTGCACTTACGTCACAATTTGGTCTGTTACCCGGATGCGCAACCATATTGGTGATACTCGGATCAACAACAGCATGGATTGCACAGTTAATGTACCACTGAATACATTGTTCTAATTTATGCTGTTTAAACCATTGAAAAAACAAAAATAAGGAAGCTATATAGAGAAAGACTTGGTAAGCAGGAAAGGGTGCAATATTTTGATAAACTAAAGTTAATAGGTGGTTAAGATACAAACGAGCAGGATTAATTAAAATACTTGACCGGAAATTATAGGAACAAACCGAATGTTGTCAAAATACAGGCCACAACATGACAGTAATTGACCATTTTCAGCAGCAACAATAATCATCAAAATATGCGTGTTTCGTTCGGTTCAGTGGCAATGTTTCTGTTCAGTGACCCCAATATGATCAAATGATGATGCGCAATTCTATGATTATTCGATTATTCTATAAATATTCTTTTAAGTAGGCTATTTCAGGCCACTTTTTTTTTCTTTTTTTTTTTTTTTTTTCATTTGTCCCATTCATTAAAAACTGTCTATAATATTAGATAATGTCTGGCTGGCACACAAACATTTATACCATTACAGTTGCTATGATATGAATTCCTTCTATCTGCACAACCCAGAAATGATACTCCGATACCGATACCACCTGAAAAAATTATAAAGTGAAACATTTTTTCTGGAATTCACCTGTCTACACATCTTCTATTATGGCACTAATAAGGCACTTCTATTATGGCACCTGTCCTCCAGATCTCACGTAACACATGATTTACAAGAAACAAGAGCTCAGCAATGCCACCAAACTAACCAAACAACGTTATCACATGACTGGACCGTCCCATTATAAAATACACACCTGTGAAAGATTCCTGGAAATCACCGTACTTTGCCTTACAGTTACAAGTCACAAAGGATCGAACTTATACAGGTGACACTGTAGGCTACTATGAAAGCTGGCAATAGTTATTGTGTTAGCCATCTTGTTGTGCCTTACGTGGTTATTTGTATTTGTTTGGTGGACCTTTTATCCCTTTATCCAGAAGCTGTGGACAAAGTGCAGTGTACAGACTGAAAGCGAAACTGTTTTGTTGTCATTGACTACTACAACCTCCATATGTTCTAACTTCACAAACCTGTCCCGGTCAATACAGAACACAAAACAAATAAGTATAATTGTAATTTTTATTATTATTTTTAATAGGTCAAGTTCAATGACAGGTTAAACAAATCGGTCTGCTCATGCATTAGCACAACTCAAAACACGCGATTGCTTTCGGTTTTATTTGATTGCTTATACTTTCGCTTGCAATGTGCTGGGCTTGTATTGTTGTTGGTTTTTTTGCTGATGATTTAGAAAAAGTACAAAAATTATTTTATACAGCTTTGTTATTGAATGTGTTAACTAAATATCTTGCAGTTGTACAGTAACAACGTGATATTTTGCGTGGCTCTACATACATTTCTCAATTTTTTTTTTTTTTTTTTTTGCTATTTTTCACATGTATAGTAAACTTATTAAAACAATGAAATTACAAATAGACAAATACATTTTTTTTTTTAAAAAAATGTCTTTTATATACTTTTAGCTAAATTTCCTTCAATATCTGGTCCATTTTTTAATAAAAATTTTTCTTTTTATATATACAAAACCAATCTAATCATTTAGACATTAGATCACAAATCAGTACAATGTTTCCAAAACTTTGATGATATATGATACATCATATGAGCTAACGGTAATTTTAAAGCACATCATAACATATGGATAATATAATCAAGACACATTTACTTTCCCAGAGTCTGAATTTTTCAAATCATAGCATTAAAAGTAAATGGTAATAAAAAAGACAACAAGAAAAGTCTTTTAACCTCCAACACATTTCCGGTAGGTGATGAACATGGCATCTGGCTTCACCTGGAGCTCAGACATCGTCTTGTGCAGCTGAACCGGTTTTCCATTGTACACCAGATTTCCACATCCTACAAGTTCTGGTTTGAGCTTCTGGACCTTCTGCTGCAGTTTTGCGATGGTATCGATGCTCCTTACAGTCACAGAAATCTTCATGCCATTAGAGCCATTGAAGACAGTCACAGGAAAGCGTTTAGGACCTGCTGAAACCGGCTTTTGAACCTGGATAACGGCATGGGTGGTGTTTTCCAAGGGCTCAGGGAGGGGACCAGGGTCTCCTTTGGGATGTTTGGGATCTCCTGTGACACACTGCTTGGGTCCACAAGCTTCAGGCTGAAAAAGGACCGGAGCCTGAAAAAGAATCAGGATATTTAAAGAATGTAAATAGCGCACCTTATGAAAACAAAACACTGGTAACAATTGCAGTATTTTCATAAGACCATACATAGAGTATAACTATTGTGTTAAAAATAATCTGTTCATGTAAAGTGTATTTGAAATCATCTTACCAGTGCTGCTTGAATGTCTGTAGCCATGTTGCCTTGAGCTGCCAACCATCCACAATCTAGAAATGATGTTCTGTTACTGTGATCCTTTCATTTAGAGTCAGTCAAAGAAACATTTTGGGAATGTACCTAACTTCCCCATGCATTGTGGCACTGATAAACAAGCCCAGCCCAACTAGGTTGATATTCATCAAACATGCATTTACAGGAAAAGCACACAGTATGCATAACTACCACAACAGTGAGACTGCAATAATTAGGCATGACATAACACAAAAAATGGAAATCACCTTACTTTATTGCAGTGCAAAACCATTTCATATTGTGTTTTATTTAATTTACATTTTAAGCAGTAGTTGTTTTTATGTGTTAGGCCTATATGTGGTAATGGTAACATGATTAAAGATCTACATCCAGCTTTAAGTCAAAGAATCAAACCTATATACATGATAGAGATGAGATTTCTATTTTACTTTAAGACAGTTCATGACCCTGCTAACCAGTGTTAGGAAGATAAGGGGCAACTGTAATTGCACAGGCTACTGTTATCTGTTCATTTAAGAAATTTTAAGTTTCAAAATAATTGTACCATTAATAAACGAGAAAACCTAGATCATAACAGGCCTGGCAAATTTAACTGACCCCCATAAAACAAAGAAAAATTAAAACAAAGAAATGATGTAAAATGAAGAAATATTTATTCTGTTTTATTCAGCTGTTGCACTGAACGTGTCTGTACAGACGGTCAGATGTTCTTGTTTACACTGAAGCTCATGATCTTCTTTAGAAAATTCCAATCATGCTGGAGAACATCATTATCAGGTTTCATTCATGTAGCTCAGTACATTCTGAAATTCATTTGTATGTTTCAATGCAACTTTTCAAGTGTTTGGATATCATAACTATCATTTTAAATAACATATTTAAATCACACTGAATTAGAAAATAATGCAAAGTAGCAGATATTACTAGAGGTTTCAAATTTGTGTATTTATTTTTATAGAAATGGAAGAGTCAGTTTACATGTAGTGCAAATCACAAGTACTCTGTTGACAAATGCTTTTTAAAGTTTCTACCAAAGGTTTTTTACTATACTGATAGCATAGATGTCAACATTTGGTGGTTCAAATACCCATGTGAGGACTCTCTTAAGTTTTTAAAGCTTTTTTTTTTGTTTTTGTTTTTTCTTTTTAGTGCATGATTTTCCATAGTCTGGTAAGTGCTATTTTCAGGATTGTCACATCCATAACAGCACATTATTCCTCATAAATAGACACATCAATATTAAAAAAAAGTAACAATTATATGTTCTGTGAAGAGCCAACGCTTCTCTATTTGTCGGGTATTATTGCGTCTGGTTTGTGCATTTTAATTCACAGAAATCCTACAAAGTATGCAGTCTCTCAAAAATTGTCTCCTTTTTTGTCACATCCGTAACGATTGATTATTTCCCTTTTTTAACATAGAAAACTCATGCATAGACTGATATTTTACCAATGTTTAGACTCTATCAACAAGGGTTTATTAAAATATAAACAGATGGTTCAGTATATTGGTAACACACATATTCTCTAAGCATTTAAATGTCACATCCATAACGCTGGATTTGCATGTTATACATTTATGAGTTTGCATATAAAAAAATGATTGTCTGTTTCACAAAGAAAAGATGTAAGTTGCAGTGAACTGATTAAGACTGAAAATGAAAAGGTTTCTTAGTGATTAATCGTTGAAAATGTCCTTTGATTTGTTTTGTCAAAAACTCTTTGTTCCATTGGGTTAATAAAACATTTCTATGCAGTGTCTTCTTGAAGCTCAAATAACACATTTGACACATTAATCTGTTTTACTTTCATTTTTATTCGCATGCACAGGGCTTTTTAAATAGATGATTAAATCGAGTCAAGTAAACTAACCTATCTAAAGTGATATACACAAAACAAATTGTATTAAAGCAACTTCACAACAGGAAAACAACAGAATCAGTTAAGAACAGTCATATGGCTGCATGATAAATCATCAAGTGTACATCTAACTAACGGTATGTGACAAGCAAAAGTTTCTACATAAGGCACATCTGCAGTGTGATTTACCCCATAGCATAAGGATACAGATATGGAAAAACTGGAAGACAGAAAGAAAAGCGATGCATCTAAGTCCTTGTTAACCTCCTTTGCATTTCTTGTAGGTGATGAGCGTGGCTCCTGGCTTCACCTGGAGCTCATGCAGCGACTTGTGCGGCTCAACTGGTTTACCATTGTAGATCAGATTTTCGCATCCTACGAAGTCTGGTCTCAACTTCAGGACCTCCTGCTGCAGATTTGCGATGGTATCGCTGCTGTGTGCACTCACAGGAACCATGACTCCATTAGAGCCATTGAAGATATTCACAGAAAAGCATTTAGGGCTAGGTGAAAGTGGTCCTTGAACCCGGAAAACGGTGTGAGTGGTGTTTTTCAACGACTCATACATGCGAACAGGCACAGTGTCTTTGGGGTCTCCTTTGACACATTGCCTGGGTCCCCATGCTTGAAGTTGAGGTGGAAGGCTTTGAGCCTGAAAGAACCAAAAAAAAAAACATTAGTGGGGCAGTTTATCACAATATAACAAAATATAAGTGTAAATTTGAACATTTTCACGTTAAAAATCTTGCCACATTAGTTAAATAATTATCTGCTGTGAAATGCATTGAAAACGATCTTACCACTCGTGCACTGGCAGTTGTAGCCATGCTGTCCATACAGGAAATCTTTCTCGTCCTTCGTGTTTCTTGATGTTTGTCATGCCCTCTTGATCAGACAGCTTCTTTATTGGCATGGAAAATGGAAAGTCCCACTTTGGCATGAATTCCACCTCTCCAATTACCTCATACGACTTAGACGATTTTTTCTGACTAGTCCCACTTTGGCATGAATTCCACCTCTCCAATTACCTCATACGACTTAGACGATTTTTTCTGACTAGTCCCACTTTGGCATGAATTCCACCTCTCCAATTACCTCATACGACTTAGACGATTTTTTCTGACTAGTCCCACTTTGGCATGAATTCCACCTCTCCAATTACCTCATACGACTTAGACGATTTTTTCTGACTAGTCCCACTTTGGCATGAATTCCACCTCTCCAATTACCTCATACGACTTAGACGATTTTTTCTGACTAGTCCCACTTTGGCATGAATTCCACCTCTCCAATTACCTCATACAACTTAGACGATTTTTTCTGACTAGTTCACCTCAGGTCTCTGGAGATAAATTACAAACTCCAAAAAACATTTAATGGAGGCAGATCTGACAGAAAGGTATGAAAGTGCAAAAATTGAGGAATATTTACTCAGCTGTTTGCAGGTGTGCCATAGTGTTGCCAAGTCCACAGTTTTCCCAGGAAATTTACCCAGGAGACTTTACCATTGTTGCCACACCAAACATTTTACCCCATCAAACATGATTTTTAACGGGGACCCCCCTCAAAACGGGAGGCTAGTTTTGAGTAGCAATTGGGAGGGTTTTGTTGTGAAAACCTGGCAACCCTGGTGTGCCAGTATAAGAGTGACACCTTGTGATTTATTTTTGTTTAACACAAATGTGTCACAGCTTTTTGATGGCAAGAACCTCAAATATGATAGTCTTTGATATGATAACGGCTATTGCTTATGAATGTAGGGCTGTCAATAGAATAACCACAGTATTTGTTACAAAATTTTAACAAGGACAAGAAGCCTTGGGTTACCTTATAAAATATATGATTTTTAGTAAATCTATAATTTATGCTCTGATATTGAATAAATTCTATTCGATTTTTTTCAAACAATAACCTAAAATATTTCACATTTATAGAATGATTGCATCTTAACAGTTTAGTTTAATCAAACTGAATAAACTACAATGAATGTCAGAGCAATCAAATCACAGATTTCAGAGTCAAAGAGATACATCTGATCTAAATTTACAGTATGTCTTAAATTACATTGAAAAAAGAGCCAACAGCAACGTATGTTTTATTTTTGGAATTACTGAATAATAACTGGGGGTTATCTAAAGGCCAAGGGTGTCTTTACTCACGACTAAGTGATTAATATGCAGTTCATTTTTATCCAAAGTGCAATTTTAAAACATCAACTGCAGAGGTCGCCCTAACAGTATATTTACAGTTGAGGTCAAAAGTTTACATACACCTTGCATAACCATAAAATGTGAATCATTTTACCAAAATAAGAGGGATCTTACAAAAAGCATGTTAATTTTATTTAGTACTGACCTGAATAAGATATTTCACATAAAATACATTTACATATAGTCCACAAGAAAAAAAAAAACAGTAGTTGAATTTGTAAAAATGACCCTGTTCAAACACTTTATTCTTAATACTGTGTTGTAACCTGAATGATCCAGAGCTGTGTTGTGTTTTTTTTGTTTGTTTATTTTTTTAGTGGTAGTTGTTCATGAGTTCATTGTTTGTCCTGAGCAGTTAAACTGCCTGCTGTTCTTCAGAAAAATCCTTCAGGTCTGACAAATTCTTTTGGTTTTTCCGGCTCTTAATGGATCATGTTTCCTTCTGAAGCATCAGTGAGCGTTTAAACCTGTTAATAGTTGCATATGCATTCAGGTAACAGCATTAAGAATCAAGTGTATGTGAACTAATATATATATATAAACTAGCATCTTGTCATTTATACTGACAAAGAATAAGACAAAAATATTGTAATAATTCCATGATTATATGATTATTCTATAAATATTCTTTTAGGAGTTTTTGTTTGTTTGTTTGTTTGTTTTTTTCTCAAAACTGTATTATTGTTGAAACTGCTGACTATATAACATTATTAGTCAAAACTGTCTGGAATATCAGATAATGAAATGTCTGCCACACAAACATTCATACTATTGCAGTTGCCATGATATGAATTCATGCTATCTAGCCTACAGCCCAGAAATGACACTCCCATACTGATACTACCTAAAAAAAAATTAAAAATAAAAATGATAAAGTGAAAGAGAAACAAATGTTTTGGAATTCACTTGTCTACCTATCTTATGTTGTGGCACTGATAAAGACGTCAGTCATCCAGATCTCACCAAACACATGATTTACAAGAAACGAGAGCTCAGCACTGCCACCAAACGATGTGTTCACATGACTGGATCGTCCCGTTATGAAATACATATGTGAAAGATTACTGGAAATCACTGTACTTTGCCTTATAGTTCGAAGGTTTAGCTAAGTCACAAAGGATCAAACTTACCTACAGGTGATACTGTAGGCTATGAAAGTTGACAATAGTTATTAGTTTAGCCATCTTGTTGTGCCTTACGTTTTGTCCCTTTATCCACAAACTGTGGACGATAAACAGTGTACAGACTGAAAGCGAAACTGTGTTGTTGTCAGCTTAAACTGTCTGCTCAAGCATTATCACAACTCAAAGCATGCTTTCGGTTTTAATTGGTTTTATTTTATTATTATTATCGTTTTTATTTGATGTTTAGAAACAGGCATTTTACACAGCTTTGTTACTGAATGCCTTATCTAAATATCTTACAGTTGTACAGTAATGTGATATTTAGCGTGGCTGTATATACATTTCTAATTTTTATCTTTACTATTTTAACATGCAAATAGGCTAATAAACTTTTAAAAACAACAAACAAAATCTCATAAACTTTGTCTTTCATATACTTTTAGCAGATTTTCCTTCAGTATCTGCTCTATTTTGTCATTAAAATGTTTGTTTTTATACAGAATGTATAAATTATATACAAAAGCAATTAATCATTTTAGGCATTAGATCAAAAATTCAGAACAATGTTTCCAAAACTTTGATGATACATCATATGAGCTAACGGTAATTTTAAAGAACATAATAATAAAATTTAATATAATCAAGACACATTTACTTTCCCAGAGTCTGATTAAAAAAAAAAAAAAAAAAAGAACAGTGTTACATGTAAACAGAAGTAAAAAAAAAAGACGACAAGAAAAGTCTTTTAACCTCCAACACATTTCCGGTAGGTGACGAACATGGCATCTGGCTTCACCTGGAGCTCAGACAGGGTCTCGTGCAGCTGAACCGGTTTGCCATTGTAGGCCAGATTTCCACATCCTACAAGTTCTGGTTTGAGCTTCAGGACCTTCTGCTGCAGTTTTGCGATGGTATCGATGCTCCTCACAGTCACAGAAATCTTCATGCCATTAGAGCCATTGAAGACAGTCACAGGAAAGCGTTTAGGACCTGCTGAAACCGGCCTTTGAACCTGGATAACGGTGTGGGTGGTGTTTTCCAAGGGCTCAGGGAGGGGACTAGGGTCTCCTTTGGGATGTTTGGGATCTCCTGTGACACACTGCTTAGGCCCACAAGCTTTAGGCTGAAAAAGGATCGGAGCCTGAGAGAGAATCAGGATATTTAGAGAATGTAAGCAGGGCACCTTATGACAATAAAACAAAACACTAGTGACACAGCATTTCCGTAAGACTATACATAATAGGGGAGACCAGGGATGGTTGTAACACAGGTCAGTTGTAACACTTCCAATTTCTAAAATAAGGAACAAGTTACAAATCACCTAATTCACTTTATATATTCTCAGTTTAGTCCTTATTCCATATGTGAGAAAGTAGAGCAAGAGAACAGCAAAAAATGTATATATGAAGAGTTCAGATGCAAAACCAGCTTAAAGCCATCTCGGTCAAAAATGAGATAATGATACTGAGTGAATGCTACTGACACATAGTACACATTCATCAAATACTTTCACTTCAAACTCGCTAAATACCAGCCTCAGCCCAATCAGAAGTGCCAGTACCTACATAGAAACCTATACAAAGTAGCCAGAAAGAAATGCTCATTTTAAAGAAATACGTCAGATGGATTTAGTTGGTTTGGCATCTGAACTCTTCATATATATATATATATATATATATATTGGTATGCCTAGGTCTTGGAAGACAAAGACAAACTGATGAGTGTCTCTAAATGTTCAAGTTCGATTTTATTATGGCTGCTATTGCTGACATTAACATACATGCTTAAACACACAGACACATGCACATTATTCAGTTTTATTATCATGATGCTAATGTAACACGCACACATATGTTGAAAAGTCAGTGTTAAATAACAAGCTTTCAAAATCCATTTTGTCATAATCCTGGTTACATAATATTACATCTCACCCCAGGATATGTTACAGCTAACCCATACTATGGGGTGAATTGTAACTTTTTACTCCTCGTGTTTTAAACTAAACCATGCATTTTCTGTTTGTGCTGCAAAGATAACATCTACGCGGTTTAATAGCAGACACTCGCAGCTAGTTTGAATCACATTTTGAACGCACTGGCTTGAAGGAACTCCAAGATACAACCATCCCCGGTCTCCCCTACTATTGTGTTAAAAATGTTTTGTTCTTATTAAAATTTATTTGAAATCATCTTACCAGTGCTGTTTGAATGTCTGTAGCCATGTTGCCTTGAGCTGCCAACCATCCACAATCCAGAAATTATGTTACTGCTGCTGTTGATCCTTCATCATGCAGTTTTATAGAGCCATTTTGGAAATCTACCTGACTTTCCGCGTGTTGTGCACTTGTAAACATGCCCAACCCTGCCAGACTGATCATCACACATGAGATTTACAAGAACTGCAAATGAAAGCCAAACTACCACAACAGTGTGACAGCATTCACATATGGGAATCACCAAAATTTACTTGCGGTCCAAAACAACCAGTTTCATATTAGTGTTTTATTTCATTTTCATTTTGAGCAGTGGCAGCTGATTTATGTGTTATGTGGTGATGGTAACATGATTAAGGATCTACATCAAATTCTAAGTCAAAGAATCAAACCTACTATTACTATTTCACTTCTGTGCAAGACAGTCCATGGCCCTGCTAACCATTGTTAAGGGGAAATTGTAATTACACTGACTTTGACCTACCTTCCATCTTTTAATAAAAAAATGCTTTGTATCAAAAAATAATTGTAATAAATTCATATAATGAGAAAACCTAGATCGCAACAGGCCTGTCGATTTTAACTGAATGTTAAAACCACCCCTATAATGGATATACAAATCTGGAAATAAATTTCAGAAATGTAAAACAGTGTAAAATGAACAAATATTTAAGACTCTGCTCTACTTATTTGTGACACTGAACATTTCTGTATTCTTTGTACAGATGTTTTTGCTTTCACTAAAGCTCATTATAGTCAGAACATCCCATCATGCTGAAGAACATCATCTAGTTTTGTTCAAGTAGCTCAAGTGCTGCTGCCATTACAGCAGACAAATTCATTTGTATGTTTCAAAGCAGCTTTTCAAGCATAATCTTTAATAACACATTTAAAACATACTGTATTAAAGAATGCATATAAGCATTTAGAAAGAAACAGCATTTATTACTAGAGGTTTCAGATGACTGTAGTTTTTAATTAAAACAGAAGAAATAGAATTTACATGTAGTGAAAATCACAGTTACAGACCAACGTTGACATTTTAATCGAAGCTTCTATTACACATTCACATTTATGAGGTTGCATTTGACAAAATGTTATCGGTTTTACAAAATAAAATATGCTGGACAGTTTGCTCTTCTAGGTGCATAGGTTGTCATTTCTACTGCCTTTTTTTTATTTATTTTTTTTTTCAGTCTTAATTTTTACACCGTAAGACTGACTTTTGCAAACTACACAAAACAGAGGCTGTAGGAAGCATAAAAACAAACCAAAAAGTACATTTTTGTTCCTTCAGTTTAAACAAAACACTTATTTAAACATACATTTTTTAAATGTTATTTTCATTAGCATAAACAAGGCTTGTTGAATTACTTAATTAAACTGAGTTCTGTGTATCCAAAACTTTGACTGATATTTTAAACTAGTTAACAGTAAGAGAAGACAATACAAATAAGTCCTTGTTAACCTCCATGGCATTTCTGGTAGGTAATGAATGTGGCTCCAGGCTTCACCTGCAGCTCAGACAGCATTTTGTTTGGCTCAACCGGTTTGCCATTTAAGACCAGATTCATGTTTGCTCCGAGTTCTGGTCTCTTCTTCTGGGCCTCCTGCAGCAGTTTCGCGATGGTATCGATGCTGTTCACAGTCACAGGAACCTTCACTCCATTAGAGCCATTGAAGACAGTCACAGAAAAGCGTTTAGGAGTTGTTGAGACCGGTCGTTGAACCTGGAAAACGGTGTGGGTGGTGTCTTTCAGTGGCTCATGGTAAGGAACAGGCATAGTGCCTTTGGGGTCTCCTTTAACACATTGCCTGGGTGCACACACTTCAGCCTGACGCTGAAGGTATTGAGCCTAAAAGAAAACCAAGACATTCATGAGTGGTCACATGATCATAATAAAACAAACGCATAAGGCTGGACACAAATGCTGGCTTATTGTGTTAAATGACTGTCAGATTAAAATGCAATTAAAAATAATCTTACCGCTGGTGCACAGGCAGTTGCAGCCATTCTGTCAAATAGGATATCTCGTTCTCAGTTTCTTGTGCTCTCTTTGCTCCCCTTGCTTTTTATATATATATGCATCGAAGATGGAAAGTCCCGGTTGTATTCTTTTATATAAACTCCGCCTCTACAATCACCTCATGCGACTTGGCTGATTTCATCTGCCTGGTTCACCTCAGGGCAGGAGATGAATAAAAACATTCAACAGAGGGAAAATGTGACGGAAACTGGCAGAGGGAAAAAAATACGAACTAAGTCATAACTTACTACTTCCTTCTTTTTTACATTTTAAATATTGCACAGTTAAATAGAGTACAGTTTAAATAGAGTAGTTTTAAATCACAATGCTAAACATTTGATTTCTGCCTTGCAGTAATATGAGCACATTTTAACAATACTGCTTCGAACTCAAAAGTACCAAAAATTTCACCTAAACATGTAAAAAAGTACCCGTGAAACTGAAAGTGTAAGCATCTTGGCTAGGTAAAAATGACCACGCACAGCCATATCTAACCAAGTGGAAAGTCCCAAGCCTATTTTGAAACTAAAACATCTCTGTACTATAAAACAATAACAAAAATATAAATTACATGCATGGACCAGAAACAAATCGAATGAATACGAATCAATAAAGATATTTATTTGAATTGTTTTTTCATGTGACAATCAGATGAACTTATATTCATATAAAAGGTGATGGGGAAAAGACGTTCATTAAAACTAAACCTATTGATCTGTATTTCAATTCACTGTATAAATATTACATCAGACAAAGAGACTTAAAGTAGATACACAACTCAAACTTGTCATTTTAGCATAATTATTGATATACAAAGCAGCCTACTTTGAGTACAGGTATTATACACATCTCTAGTCTTTTCCATAAAGGTCTTCACATGCCAATTCATTCAACAGGCACTGAACTTTTAAATCAATAACTGGAAGTTAAGGTCTGATGAGATTCACACATCAGTGTATTGAAATTCTCTACAAGCTGCTGTTTGTTTTCCCTGAACCTTTCTTGACACTTGGTGGTGTTTTCTGCACCATGGACAGCGTGTCTCTTTTCTCAATCTTCCTCAGTGTTTTCTTCTTCATTCTCTTGATCTTTGCAGTATTCTTAATCTGAAAGGGGCAAATCAAGAGTTATTAATGAAGGCAAGAATACTGTGGAGGTCAAAAGTTTACATACACTTTTAGAATCTGCAAATTGTTAATTGTTTTACCAAAATAAGAGGGATCGTACAGAATGCATGTTATTTTTTTATTTAGCACTGACCTGAATAAGATATTTAACATAAAAGATGTTTACATATAGTCCACAAGACAATATAATAGTTGAATTTATAAAAATGATCCTGTTCAAGTTTAGATATACTTTAATCTTAATACTGTGTTGTTACGTGAATGATCCACAGCTGTTTTTTTTTTTGTTTAGTGATAGTTGTTCATGAGTCCTTTGGTTGTCCTGAACAGTTAAACTGCCTGCTGTTCTTCAGAAAAACCTTCAGGTCCCACAATTTCTTTGGTGTTTAAGCATTTTTGTATATTTGAACTCTTTCCAACAATGACTGTATGACTTTGAGGTCCATCTTTTCACACTGAGAACATCTGAGGGACTCATATGCAACTATTACAGAAGGTTCAAACGCTCACTGATGCTTCAGAAGGAAAAACGATGCATTAAGAGCCGGGGGGTGAAAACTTTTGGAATTTGAAGATCAGGGTAAATTTAACTTATTTTGTCTTCTGAGAAACATGTAAGTGTCTTCTGTAGTTTCTGAAGGGCAGTACTAAATGAAAAAGAAAAATATGACATTTCTGCAAAGTAATAATGTACACATCTTCATTCTGTTCAAAAGTTTTCACCCCCCTGCTCTTTATGCATCGTTTTTCCTTCTGAAGCATCAGTGAGTGTTTGAACTTTCTGTAATAGTTGCATATGAGTCCCTCAGTTGTCCTCAGTGTGAAAAGATGGATCTCAAAATCATACAGGATTCAAACAAAAATGCTGAAAAACCAAAGAATTTGTGGGACCTAAAACATTTTTCTGGAGAACAGCAGGCATTTTAACTGTTCCGGACAAACAAGGGACTCATGAACAACTATCACCAAACAAAAGAAACACAACTGTGGATCATTCAGGTAACAACACAGTATTAAGAATCAATTGTATGTAAACACTTATTTAAATTATTTTCTCTTGTTGATGTTATGTAAACCTCTTTTGTGTGAAAAGTCTTATTCAGGTCAGTGCTAAATAAAAAAAACAACAACATGCATTTCGTATGGTCCTTCTTATTTTGGTAAAATAATTAAAGTGCTCCTATTATGCCTTTTCAAATATTACAGTGCAGTGCAGTTTATGCAGTGTGTCATGTAGCTGTACGTGAACATAAACTATCTACAAAGTTGTGAAGCCGACAGTGCACGATAAATAAAGTTACTGTCTATCAAAAAAAAAGAGTCGGTTCACAATCGCCTGAATGGGTTGTCAGGAATTCAAATCTTTTTCCGTTACGGCCACACGTCACGAAGTAACACATTTGCATAATGTCTGCCCACGTTCTACGTCGCGAACAACTTGCCCGCCCACAAACACAGTAAAATTTCCATGTGGTTTATGTCATGTCGAGAAGACGCTGTATCCTAAGTACAATGCAGGATTCACCAAAGGCTTGCTCTTAAAAAATGGATCAGTGCCCAGTTTATTTGGACCGGCTTGCTTCTCCGAACCTCTGTTAGTGTGATTAAAAATTGATGGTTGTATTTTCTAGCGATCGTTCAAAATCGTCCTATATCGCTCATGGGGGTGAGTAAATTACCAGGACATTTTTATTCTGAAAGTGGAGTAATCCTTTAAAACTTGTTGCTCTCATGTAATGTTACTCTGTATCATGCAAAATACGTATTTAATTGTGTGTGTGTTGTGTTGGCTCCACGCAGCTCGTAGGTCTCTGGCTAACCGGCTGACAGCTTTATCTGTTCACTCGCTATTGTCTAGAAATGTGTCGATGAATAGTGAATGTTTATCATTGTTATTACTTGAAGTTCTGATAAAGAACAGAACAATACGTTGGTGTATAAGCTGCAGTGCTTTGTCAATATGTTTCTGCGTTGGGTTGACGCGTATACTATGGCTGTTTGGGTGTTGTTGTTTACCACCGAGTTGTGGGCTACGGAGTAACGGTGATGGGTGTTCCGTGTTTGAAATTCGCTGCACGCAGTAACGTTAAACCAATCACAAAAGACTGGGTCATCGGACCAATCACCGCAGATTACTGTCACGCAAAGGAGTGGTTTGGACAAATGATTCATTTTAACAAACCGTTTGGGAGTCGTTGAGCAAATAAGGTAAAAATAAATGCATATTATAAGACAATAAAAGTGTTTTTTGACCTTGCATGCATGTCAACTTGTTGTTGGGGACTCCCAAAACCAAAATATGAACCTTTTATAATCCATAATAGGGGCACTTTAACATTCTGCAGATTCTGCAAGGTGTATGTAAACTTTTGACCTAAACTGTAATGTGACAGAATGTTAGAAACAACTGAATTTAGGTGGAGAATGATATTCTGTATTTACCACTTGCACAATCTCTGCTTTTCTCTCATTTTCTGCTCTTCTTTTAAGATGTTCTGCTCTTCTCTTCTTTTTCTCCTGCAAAAATAGATGCAGAAAAAGCACATATGACTAATGTTCACTTGAAATTCAGTTTTTAACTTTCAAACAGCCTTGGTGAGCATAAGAGACTTGGTACAAACCCCAAACCTTTTAACTGTAGTGTTATTACAAATAAACAAATCACTGCTATTACTTATTCTCCAAAACAAAACTTGTATGGGTGTCGGACACAATGCGATAAAAATAAAAAGACAAAAGCACGCAGTTTTGGGGCATAAACTCGCCTCTTTCTCTCTGATCTGCTCATCTTTCAGCTGCTGCTGGTACTGCTTCATCAGCTGCTTCTCTCTCTTGGCCTCCATCTTCTTTTCCCATGACGTACGCAGAGGTTTGTCTCTCAACAGAGCGGAGAACCTACAAAAAAACAGCACAGACAAATAAAGCTGGTTATACTACCGAAATAAACCACATGACAAATCAGGCTATAGAACTAAGTATCTAAATATTATTATAGACTAATAAACATGCCAGAACATGAAAGCAAACATGGATACAAAAACTCAAATCACCTTTGCTTATTTCTGTCTTTCCATACTCTTCCAGACTTTGGTTTCCCAAGAGGAATCATCTGACTTTTTGTCTCATTGGATTCTGAGCGAGTTCTTTTTTTGGCCTTTTTCTTGGCCTTATTGTTGGGGTCAGCGGGACCAGTGGATTCAGTCTCTGTATTATTTACCACATTTTCCTTCTCACTGGTCTGATCTGATCCTATTAAATCTGCAGTGTCCGCCACTAGCTCTTGACTGACATCTGCTGATGTTGATGTAACGTTAGATACATCTGGACACACTGTTTCTGTCACCTGACTGCACTGATCATCTTTAGTATCTGCTGGACGTTCATCCTGCGGTGATTCCTGTCGAGACTCGGTGCTTTCTACCGGATCTTCTCGGACAACAGACTTTCTGGTCCGGCGTACAGGAGTTTTAGCTGCGGGTGTACGTAGTCTGCGACCACTCCGTGTGCGGCTCACAATTGGAGAATCCTCTTCGTTATCGAGAGCTTCTGCTTTTGCAACACCATCTCCGCCGTCTGTTTTCTTGTTTTTAGACGCAGGCATCTTCAGCGTTGTGTCGATCAATACAACATAAAAATATTTAACTAGTATTAAAATCAACACATGTGCGGAAACACACGTGTATTCCTCCTGTGTTTTGCCGAGAGCCGAAGAAAAATATTTAAGAAGCGATCAACATCGCTTCCTAGTGGTTGGGAGACGCGTTGCAGTTATGGAAGTATGATTCGTTTCCTCGAGTCGGTTCTCAAACCGGCTCAAAGAACCGGATCAGTGATTCTTTCGCGGCTTCACTTTATTCCTTCACAACGTTCTAGTAAAGATGCACTCCCATATTTCTATTAAAAATTGTGTTTATTTTTAATCCAATGTGCCCAGTTCAGTTTTTTGCAACACAAGAATTCATTTGTTATATATATAATATATATAGGCCCCAAGTCCTAAACCGGTTCAAAACACCAAAACAGGTTTGTTTGTTTTTTGTTTTTTGCACACTGGACTCGCAGTTTATTCTGTTAATAAAGATGTTGTAATCTACTGTGTCCATTTTAGTTTGTTGTCATTATTAAAATGAATACGAATATATATATTTTTTTCACTCACTGTGCATAAGTAATTGTATTTAATTAAATTACTTATTGGTATTGAAAAGTAAATAATAAATACTAGGTCGGTTTCAAATATCAGTCCCTATGGTTTTGAGACGCGTTGCAGTTATGGAAGTATGACTCGTTTTCGCTAGTCAGTTCTCAAGCCGGTTACTCTCATATTTTTTGTTAAATGCATTTGTTGCGACTAAAAGATATTTTCTCAAAAATTACATAGCCATTTTTTATTGGATTACTCACTAGTAGGCCTAATTAAAATAATACTAACATGAACTAAACATTAGTTAGGTTTTAAATATTAAATTAAAATGTTTAGTTCTTGAACATGTCTTATGTTTCTTGATGGTTGAATTGATGGTATGGGCATCAGCGAGTCGGTTCTTGAACCAGTTTAAAAATCCTAATCTTTTATTTATTTATTTATTATTATTATTATTTTTTTTTTTTGAGCACTTGCAGTTTATTATGTTTTCTGTTAATAAGGATGTTGTGATCTACTGTGTCCATTATATTTTGTTGCAATATTAAAATTTATTTCTTACGAATAGTTTTTTTTTTTAAACTCACTGTGTATAAGCATTTGTATTTATTATTTATTTTTGGCCTTTTTGCCTTTAATTAGGATAGTGGGAGAGAGAGCGTGAGACAGGTTCGGGAAAGGTCCGCGAGTCGGGATTCGAACTCGGGACGCTGGAAGGAATGGCACTATATGTGGGACCTCAAGGGACTATTGACACCCATAGCTTTTGCATTTACTTACTAGTAGTGAAAAATAAGTAAGCCTGATAAATAATAGGTCGATTTCAAATAAAGTTAAATCTTCTAGTTGTTTGTCTGAAAGGGACGTTCGTTCTCAGTCAAGAGTAGAGCTGTTGACAAGAGTTATTGACTCGTTTAAATGATTCAGTTCTGTTCGTGAGCGAATTGTTCAGAGCAGCCTTGTGAACCGGTTCCGCTAGTTCATTAAAAAGATTCGAATCCATAGAACTATTCATTCACGAGTCGTACATCTCTAGCAGCAACCAAAACAATTGCACTTGACTTCCGGACCGCTGGTCAAACACCATGGCGCCTGGTGTCGGACTGATGTCCGTTCTCCTGCTGACACTTCCATTGGTCACGGCAAGTATCAACTTTGTCTGTTTGTTTAAACAGTATCCTTCAAACCAAACGTAAAACGTAAATGCATATGTTTTGTCCATTAGGCTACTTGTATTTATGAAATAGGGATGTCATTTGTGCCTTTTTGCGAAAAGTGTCGTACTTTTAGCGTTTTGCAATTTAGATACAGTTTATAGATGATTATTCTTGCTTTGAGAGATTCGGTCGCACTTTCGTTCTGATGTTATGTAAAAAACACGGATCTTTGAAGCTGACAAGTTCGTCCAGACTGTCATGAGTCTTGTGACATGTCATGTGAGGATGTCAGTCATCAAACATAAACCCTTTACATGATAATGTTAATTATGTAGAGCTGTTATTTAGTAAATGCGTTAAATGCATGAAAGTCTTACAGGACTGCTGTAAGAAACAAAAGAAAAAAAAGAAGTCTTATGCAATTTTGACAACGTTGTGCAATTTTTATGTCAAGCTACAAAACATAGGAGAGCTATGACTTCAAACCTGGCATGACCCCGTGAGGTCATGTATTTGTCATTTGGAGCTCAAATGCCCCTCAAATCCACTTTGTAAACATATATATTAAAAAAGCGGTTTAGATATTCTGCAGAATATCTTTGTTTGTGTTCAGTGGAAGAAAGAAAACCGGTTTAGAACATGAGGCTGAGTAAATGACATAATTACACTCTCTAAAATACTGTGCTGTAATTTTTTTAATTGGGTTATATGTTCTTTTAGCTCTTGAAAAATGATTTTCATGTTTTTAAAGCACACTGTATCTTCTTGTTTTTTTTTTTTTTAGTATGCCGCAACACCCAGTTTCTCCATCGATTACCAGAAAAACTGCTTTCTTAAAGATGGAGAGCCATTTCGCTACATCTCCGGCAGCATCCACTACAGCAGGATTCCCAGAGTCTACTGGAAGGACAGGCTACTCAAGATGTACATGGCTGGTTTGAACGCCATCCAGACGTAAGAGGAACTGACTATGATTCAGTGTCAGTCATGTGAAATATTCAGGGTTCACACACTCATGGAAAATTTGAAAGAACTGTGATAGTATTATACTTTTTTGTAATAGACATTATTTTGTAATATGCAGCAATTAATGGAAATTTGTTGGCCAGAACCCTGAATATTATTTTTCAACTTTTATTTTTCATTTCTCAACTTTTTATCAAATAAGCTGATTCCAACTCAGATTATCCAAATGCCCAAATTCACCCTCAGGTATGTGCCATGGAACTTCCACGAGCCGGTGCCTGGTCAGTACGACTTCAACGGGGATCGGGATCTAGGGCACTTCCTACAGCTGTGCCAAGATATCGGCCTGCTGGTCATCATGAGACCAGGCCCCTACATCTGTGCAGAGTGGGATATGGTGAGAAAAGACTAAGAGACAGTTAAATATTAGGCATTTTTTACAAACATGTTCTATGAAGTCAATCATTCTGATTTAATTACAGTGATACTTAAACTATTTTTTCATAGAATGCTTAAAAAACCTGAATAGATTCTTTTAGAATTATTAGAAGACTCATGTAAAGAATGATGTAACGTTTCAAATGTTATTTTAAATTTTAAAAGGTATTCCAATATTTCAGCAAATAAGAAGTTGTGCATAGTGAAAAGAAAAATCTACTGAAAATGAAACAGAAAAATGAAACAGTGACTTCTTTTATGACCAGAATTGGCTTAATATTTTTTTATTTTAGGGTGGTTTACCTTCCTGGTTGTTAAAAAAGAAAGACATTGTCCTGCGATCATCTGATCCAGGTAATGCAGCTATTGATTAACCTCAGATGGGAAAACATGCAGTTGAATGAGTGAAGTGTGTAGCTTATAAGCTACAGTAATTAATTCAGAGCTTTTTATATTGTTCTAGATTACATTGCAGCAGTGGATAAGTGGATGGGGAAGTTGTTGCCCATCATAAACCATTACCTGTACCAGAACGGTGGACCCATCATTACTGTGCAAGTAAGACAGTTCTACAACGATCAAACTGATGAAAGTAACATCTATTTGTAGGCATGTATGTGTTACATATTTATTTACATATTTGAATATATCTTTTTATACCCTGCATAGTGCAAAACTACTGAAAAGTGATATTTCCTGTTGGACTGCTATATTCACAACTGTCCATTGCTCTTCTTCCATTATATAATATTCAAATAGTCTGCTAAGCATTTCCATGGGTGTGAATATTTTTTACTCTATTAAGCCATTTCAAGAAATGTGTATGAGTGTAAGAGTAAAAATATATGCAATGCGTAGATAAATAGCACCTATTTATTTATGTTTTCCCCCTTTTTCAGGACACTTAAATATTTTTTTCCCATATACGCAGGTAGAGAATGAATACGGCAGTTACTTTGCCTGTGATTATAACTACATGCGGCATCTCAGCCAGCTGTTCCGCTCTCATCTGGGTAAAGAGGTGGTCCTGTTCACCACAGATGGAGCAGGTGTGGGTTATCTCAAGTGTGGATCCCTCCAGGGCATCTATGCCACTGTTGACTTCGGACCAGGTTTGCATATCCTATATATCACCCATATCACTTACATATACTTTATTTCACCCTTACGTTCCTTAAAGTGTTTATGACATGCTGATTATTTAACCTCTGAAAGCAAGAGCAAACCTGGACATTACAGCTCTGTAATTCTGAAATTCAATATAAATTTTATTGTTGTATGTTTGTGCAGGTTCAAATGTGACTGCTGCTTTTGCAGCACAGAGACATGCAGAGCCACATGGTCCTTTGGTAAGAATTGTAAACCCTATTCAAAGCTGTTTAAAATTAAACATCTGCTGTTAAAGTCAAAAGTTTACATACACCTTGCAGAATCTGCAAAATGGTAATTTTTTTATCAAAATAGGAGGGATCGTACAATACGCATGTTATTGTGCATGTTTACATACAGTCCACAAGAGAAAATAATAGTTGAGTTTATAAAAATTACCCCATTCAAAAGTTCACATATGCTTGATTCTAAATACTCTATTGTTACCTGAATGATTCACTGCTGTGTTATTGTTTTGTTTGTTTGTTTGTTTTGTTTAGTGATAGTTGTTTATAAGTCTTGTTTGCCCTGAACAGTTAAACTGCCTGCTGTTCTTCAGAAACATCATTCAGGTCCCACAAATTATTTGCTTTTTCAGCATTTTTGTGTATTTGAACCTTTTCCAACAATGACTGTATGATTTTGAGATCCATCTTTTCACACTGAGGACAACTGAGGGACTCGTATGCAACTATTACAGAAGGTTCAAACGCTCACTGATGCTCCAGAAGGACAAAAAATGCATTAAGAGCCGCGGGGGTGAAAACTTTTTGAATTTGAAGATTAGGGTAAATTTAACTTGTTTTGTCTTCTGAAAACAAAACATGTAAGTATCTTCTTTAGCTTCTGAAAAAAAAAATATATCTGGGGGAAGGAAAAAAAAAAAAAAAAAAAAAAACTTCATTCTGTTCAAAAGTTTTCACCCCCCTGGCTCTTAATGCATAATTTTCCTTATGAAACATCAGTGAGCATTTGAACCTTCTGTAATAGTTGCATATGAGTCCCTCAGTTGTCCTCAGTGTGAAAAGATGGATCTCAAAATCATACAGTCATTGTTGGAAATGGTTCAAATGAACAAAAATGCTAAAAAAAAATAATTTGTGGGACCTAAAGGATTTTTCTGAAGAACAGCAGGCAGTTTAACTGTTCAGGACAAACAAGGGACTCATAAACAACTAACACCAAAAAAAAAAAAACACAGCAGTAGTAACAACACAGTATTAAGAATCAAGTGTATGTAACTTTTAAATGGAGTCATTTTTATAAATTCAACTATTATTTTTTCTTGTGGACTAAACATCTTTTATGTGAAATATGTTATTCAGGTCAGTACTAAATAAAAAATAACATGCATTTTGTATGATCCCTCTTATTTTGGTAAAATTAACATTTTGCAGATTCTACAAGGTGTACAGTATGTAAATTTTTGACTCCAGCTGTATTTATTAAGTAAATGCCTTTGTCCAAAACAAAAAAATGTGATGTTCCTTGTGCATAAACATTTCCTAGATATGTGCTCTGGAAAATAGAAATGAAGGGAGGTTTTTTTCCCCAGGTGAACTCTGAGTTCTACACAGGCTGGTTGGATCACTGGGGTCAGAAACACTCTGTCATTCCCACAGCTGCTGTGGTCAAGAGCCTTAATGAAATTCTGGAAGTGGGAGCCAATGTTAACTTGTGAGTTGGTTGCCCATAATAACAACTAATCTGAGATATCCATTTTTGTAAAAGATTTTTGTAATTGATTTTTTTTTTCATTGTTTGGTAGATATATGTTCATCGGTGGAACTAACTTTGGCTATTGGAATGGTAGGTTTTGGAGATTTGTACCTCAAAAATAAATAAGAATGCATCTTGATTCATGTTTCAACATTACAGGCGCCAACTCTCCTTATGGTCCTCAACCAACCAGCTATGACTACGACGCCCCGCTTACAGAAGCTGGAGACCTGACAAAGAAGTATTACGCCATAAGAAAAGTCATCAAAATGGTAAAGATGATTTTGATTGAGAAATGCAATGTCCAGTAATGATGCAAATTGATCTCTGTGGTTGTTTTTATGTTTTTTAAATACAGTACAGAAAGATACCAGAAGGAAAGCCGCCTCCATCAACACCTAAATTTGCTTATGGACAAGTGCAAATGAAAAAGGTAAATCGTTTATTGCATCTTTTCCTGTCTACTGTTGTAATATGATGTATACTTTCTGTTTTCTGTATAACACCTCATTTTTTTTTCTGACTGAAGTGTGAATGATCTTTCCGTCCTTGCAGCTCAAGACCGTGTCGGAGTCTTTAGATTTAATATCTCTCTCTGGCCCTGTAAAAACTCTTTACCCACCAACATTTACTGAAATGAATCAGGTATGCCCACATATTGTCAGTAATGTTAGTTATTTAAATGTTCCCCTTTGTGCTCATTGCTTCCTGTCTTATTTGTGTATTGTTTACGAATGTCTCATTATCTCGCCAGGCATTTGGCTTTGTGCTGTATCAGACTGTGTTACCCGTCAACTGTTTGAAACCCACCCCGCTGTCGTCCCCGCTAAATGGAGTCCATGATCGGGCATATATATCCATTGATGGCGTAAGCAGCACTGTTTTACTCTGTTGTCTGTCTTCCTGAGGTATCAGTTACTCAATCATATTAGCGGCAATGTTGAAACGGCTCTGTAAGATTTCAACATGTGATAAAGTCTGTGCACAAATTTATATCTGATTGGGTGTTTTTGCATAACACAATACTGTTTAGAAGTTTAAGACAGTAAGATGAAGCATTACAACTGTTTTTAAGATTGATAATAATCGGAAATGTTTCTTGAACAGCAAATCAGCATATTAGAATGATTTCTGAAGGATCATTCTATTTTTAGAATATATTTAAAATTTCAAATTGTAAGAATATTTCAGAATATTACTGTGTTTGCTGTATTTTTGATTAAATAATTGTTGAGCATAAGGGACATTTACAAAATCTTACTGGCTCCAAACTTTGAACAGGAGTGTAATCGTTTGATTTTATCATGTACATATTAAATCATTTCATTGTTTAGATTGCTGCTGGTATTTTGGAGAGGAACAGGGCACTCACCATCAATATAACAGGGAAAGCTGGCAGCCGTGTGGATGTCCTGGTGGAGAACATGGGCAGAATCAACTACGGCAAAGAAATCAATGATTTCAAGGCAATCAAACCTTTCCTATGCACTTCCCGTTTTACAGATTTTCAGTTCTAACAACGTTCTAGCACAAAATTTCAAACTAGAAATAAATCAAACTAAAAGTGAAATAAAATAAAAAATTAAACCTAAATAGTAAAATTTAAAAAAATATTAAGTAGTAATATTAAATATGAATAATATTAAAAGAAAATCATAAAAATAAAAGCACTAGTACTGTCAATTGATTAAAAAAAAAAATTACTAATTAATCACATATTTTCTGAAATTAATCGCAATCAATTCCACCAGTTTTTAATTATACTATTATATTGCAATAATTTCAAATTCAATCTTCGAATTAATGTAGAAACAACATAAAGACAGTATATTTTTAATATTTCTTCATTTTTTTTGTTCAGTATAATAGAGAGCTATCAATTTTAACTTTTTTTTTTTACTTAAAAAAAAAAAAAAAAAAACTTTATTGCTTTTACAGCCCTCTTACTGCTTTTATAAAATGGTTATTAAATATACATAGCCAAAGTCCCTTTAAGGCAAGTCATTTCACTCTGCGGTTATCTTTGAAACGCCTCTCGGGCATGCAAGTGCAGCTCCTATCTCTTTATCAAGAACCAAGAACCGGAACTATCCGTTTTAAAATTGTAGTTTCATTCTCTCTTTAATATGAAATGTGACCCTGAACCAGTCACAAGGGTACATTTTTGTATGACTATTTGCCAAAAAAACGAAATATTGAGAAAATCTTATCAAGTTCTTAGCAGTGCATATTACTAATCAAAAATTACGTTTTGATATATTTACGGTAGGAAATTTACAAAATATCTTCATGGAACATGATCTTTAATTAATATCCTAATGATTTTTGGCATAGAAGAAAAATAGATAATTATGACCCATACAATATATTTTGGCTATTGCTACAAATATACCCATGCTAATTATGACTGGTTTTGTGGTAAAGGGTCACAAATGATACTGACAGGACTGGTAAATTGTTTTTTTTCTTATCTGACTGCAGTTCACTGTTGTTCTACTGAAGTGCAGTTGGAGTGCGCATCTGAAAAGTCTCCCACTTGATGTGATCATAAAGATGTTCTGTGACTAAATAAACTTAAATAAACTTGTCAAAAAAAAAAAGACAGAAGCAGCAGTTGTGAGTGGGGTGGCTAACTTTAGCCCCGCTCCTGTGCTAACTGCGTTAAATATTTATAACGCTGTTAAACTGGAAAAATTAATTGACTGCGTTAACGTTCTAATTTTCACAGCTCTAAAAAGCACATAAAATTCTTAACATCTGAAGGAATAATAACTATTATTTTTTTATTTTATTATTATTCATATTTTTAACCTTTACCATTTTACATATCATTTCTTCCCTTTTCCATTTCTCTTTTTCATTTCCTCTCTCTGTTGCTCAGGGCCTGGTGTTTAATCTGACTCTGGGTGCTGATGTTCTGAGTAACTGGACGGTGTACTCTCTGAACATAGACGAAGCAGTGCAGCAGGGCCTGTTGTCGGCATCGAGCAGATTCGTTTCCACCTACAGCAGGTTCGCCACCTCTCCTCCTCCTGTGCTTTCACCTCCAACCTTCTACGCTGGCAGCTTCATCATCCCTGATGGCATTCCTGACCTCCCTCAGGACACATACATCCAGTTTCCCAACTGGAGGAAGGTAGGAGTCCTAACCACTTCTGTTGGTTATATTAAAATCCATTTATAATTGAAGAGATCAGGATTATGATGGGATAATAACATACTTTTAATTTCAGGGTCAAGTGTGGATTAACGGTTTTAATGTGGGACGCTACTGGCCGTCCCGTGGGCCACAGGTGACCCTCTTTGTCCCAGCCCACCTGCTCAGCACCTCCGTCCAAAACAACATAACTGTTCTGGAGTTGGAGGCGTCACCTTGCTCCTCGGGTTCCTGCACGGTGGAGTTCACTGATACTCCCATCATAAACGCCACAGTGAAGTCAACCGGCCTCTACAAGAGAGGTTCAACAGACTTTTGGAGTAGAACGATATTAGATTAAAACATTCACATCACACATTTGTCTGATTTAAAGGAATCTAAAACATGAAGTAGGAAGTTGTAAAGAATGTGACACGCACCAGTACTGTATGGAATATATGATCACTGTGAATGTACAGTAACATCTCGCCAATTCTCAGGTGTCAAAGCTGCTCAGAGAATGAGCTGTGATCTTAATTTTAATGCACTAGCTCCTGCTGAAGTCGTTCTGTTATTTGCACTTTTTATTATTTTAAATAATACTAGAAATCTAGAAGTTTTTATTTAGCCAAGTGCCTTTTTTTTTTTTGCAAATGTTGGATAATGCTTTATAATGTCACTATAAAATATTGGTGAATGTTTTTGTATCTGTATACTGTATGTATTTTAATTGTACTGTTAAAGCCATACAGAAATCATTCGTTGTATGTAAAATAAACAGAACGATTTTATACATGCAGACTTCATCAGTGAGATATATGGTGTTTTCTGGGGTGTTTTACAAGAATTTTGTTTTCTATGTGATTCACTTAAGGTGTGCATTTTCCAAAGCATCTAAAATTGTCACTAACAAAACATTTGGTGGAGTTTCAGTAGTGACATCATTGATTTTTTTTGGGGGTGTTATCCCATAATATTGTCACTACCGTAACAGTCACAACCGAAATATGTCCATCATCCTTTATTTGGCGGAAATAAACAACATTTTAGTACAGTTATGCAATTTTTTGTATTTTAGTATGTTTTAGTTTGAAAGTTGAAATTCTGTAATGTGATGTGGTCGCTACCATAACACTACTGTCACTACCAAAAATGTGCAGTCACGACCGAAACATGGGATATTTTGTCAAAAATAAGGTATACTGAATTATCAGCTAAGATGTTATGATATTTTTGGTTCAATGTATATTCAAACTAATGATCCTTAACTTTAAAATCAGTATGATCAACTTTTTCCCTTCTACAAAGAAAAACTGGATTAAAAATACAACAAATCTCATAAATTACTCTTGAAATATTGCTAAAAATGTAAATGTTGTTGATTTACTTCTGGAAAAAAAAAATAGCAAAAAATATATATTTACAATGTAGATGTAAGTAAAATATTAGGTCAATATAACCCTTCTAATTAAATTAGTGTTTTGGTAGAGACAAATTTCGGAAGAGGACAAGTATTCCAAAACTGAAAGTACAATATGAGAATTAACTGCTCAATAACTAGAAATGTGTACCTTGGATATTATACAATTTGCATACATATTTCCAATTTTTTTTTTTTTTCCCAAGACGTTTCCACATAATTACAAATATTATTTTGCATAAAGCTAATGATGGCATGCAAAAAAACACTGGCAGGATTGGAGCTGCTCATTATGGCAGAAAAACGATGATTATAAACCGCTGATTCTTTCAAACATTATGCTTCCTCTTTCACTTTCTAAAATTTATAATAATAATGTCTGTTGCTGTTGTGAAAATAGTAAATAATATTACAATTCTGTTTATCTGGGACTCAAAAAACTAAAATGTTGAATGGAAAGTGGACTGAGACACAACTAAAATGCAGCATGAGAAGCCACTTTTAAAAGGGAAAGACAGCGTGAACAGAAGAAAACTTTTTGGTTTCTTATCTTTTTTTTGTCCTTCCGTTTTGATCAGGACGTGTGAAAACCTGGTGAAAACAACGCGCATCCTTCGTGTCCCATCGAGTCCACTGCTCGTGCTCGTGCCTGTGTCCGTGTGGACTGAGGTTGCGACGAGCGCGTGCATTCGTAAACGTAACCGGAAATGGAGTTGTCGTCAGAGCGAAGGGTGTGTGCAATATGGTAAGTGACAATCGTAAGCTTCTATCGCTTTAAACAATAAACATTAATACCATGCTTCAATGTTATACAAAGTACAGAACACTCAAAATTTAATTACTTCTTTTTTTTATTCGCAAAAGTCTAAAGTATGTCGTTTCAAACACAGTAACGTTAGCCTGTTAGCTCTCATGCTAGCCAACGTCAAACAACTTTAATGTATGAAATATTGAACATTAGGCTGTTGTGTCATTTAAATATATTTAAATTATATATGGAATGAAAATCTGCTTTTTAAACATTTTAAACGCGAAAATAATTTTATTCTATAGCCAACTGAATAATAACGCACATCGACCTGGTAAAGAGCACTTTAAGTAAACACTTTCACTTGTTTGTTTTTGTTTTTTATTTTTTTAATTGGACAAATGTATATATGTTTTTTTAAATATACTCTTTTAAAATGCTTGTAAATAATTTATGGGTGGATGTAAATAAATATAAATAATATAATAATGTATTTTATTTATTTATTTATTTTAAAGTTTTGTTGCTATACCATTTGTAATCTGAAGTCAGTGACTAATGTGACTAACCACAGTTTGTTTTGTTGTTACGTTTAGTGTTTTTTATAATACAATGATAGGTATGGATTATTTCACTATTTCACAGTCATACAGTAGTCAGATTTGCTCATGATGTCTAGCTACCTGGCTAAATGCCTCGAAACTGGGAGTGTTTGGCAAATCCTGGGATGTAGATCCTCCTTAAAAGTGTATCACATTGTTACTTATGTAAACATAGTTTGTTTGACTACTTTAAGATTAAATCACACTCTTCTCTGTTTCAGATGATGCACTTCTTTAGACCTTAAGAAGGATTACGTCCATGAGGATGAGATCTAATGTTTTGGACTAGAAAGTATAGGAGGATGAAAAGCAACCTCTGTCATCAAAAACTGTACAAATGATATGACCGTTCTCCTCATATCAGTCTCCACACTCATCTACTAAAGAGTTAATTGCTGGCCATCTACAGAAAGCATTTTTATATTACATCATCGAAACCATGGTGGACAACCGATATGCCACGGCGCTTGTCATCGGCTCTGTGCTGAGCCTGCTTGCCACTGTCTATCTCTCCGTTGCAATGGGAACGCAGCACTGGTACCAGTACCACAGCCAGCCGGCCAGCAATGATGCCAACAATGGCTCAGACCTGCAGACCCTGCGGCTGGAGTTTGAGACAGCGGAAGGAGATGAGAGGACCTACAGCATCGCTCTGTTTCGGCTCAATGGCACACTGGGCCTCTGGTGGCGCTGCATTCTGGTGCCCCAAGACACACTCTGGTTTAAAGAGCCTGGTGAGAGGCGGATGTTCCACTTTGTAATTTATGATTATGTATTATTATTAGTTTTGCATTAGGTTAAAAATGAATGCTAACTGCTTGTTGCTTTTTTTGCTCTCTGTGTTCTTCTTTTCCAGATCCGATAATGGTGACTAAATGTCAGGCCTTTACTTTGCCACAGCAGTGGGAATCCAAGTACAAATCTCCTGGAAATGTCAACACCGGTGAAGATCTGCTGCGTACATGTATGTCCTGACTCTGAACACCTATACGCTTTAGGGCTTTCCTTAGATGACATTCAATTTTATTTACAGTTGGAAAGTTTGCACCCCCCTTGCAGAATCATTACAAATGTTAATTATTTTACCAAATATGTTATTGTTTATTTTCTACTGACCTGAAAATACTTCACATAAAAGATGTTTACTTCGAGTCCACAAGAGAAACTAATAGATGAATTTATAAAAAGGACCTGGCTCAAAAGTTTACATCCCCTTGATTCTTAGGGTTTTTTTGTTTAGTGATAGTTGTTCATGAGTCCCTTGTTTGTCCTGAACAGTTAAACTGCCCGCTGTTCTTCAGAAAAATCCTTCCGGTCCCACAAATGCTTTGGTTTTTCAGCATTTTTGTGTATTTGAACTCTTTTCAACAATGACTGTATGATTTTTGAGATCCGTCTTTTTACTCTGAGGACAACTGAGGGACTCATATGCAACTATCACAGAAGATTCAAACGCTCACTGATGCTCCAGAGTGAAAAACCATGCATTAAGAGCTGGAGGGTGAAAACCTTTTGAATTTTAAGATCAGGGTAAATTTAACTTCTTTTGGGTAACATATACACTACTCACAATAAGTTAGGGATATTGTTATTTACATGAGTGCTTTTCCTATTTGCTCTGAATTTTAATGAAATAAGTAAAAGTTCCCTTTGATATTACTAATAATGTATGAGAAGAAACACCATTTTCATTAGTTTAATATTTATTACCCCAAACATTTAGACAATAACAAGGATAGACCCAAATAACAAAAATCGACAATGTCAGTAGCGGGTGTTTCCACCATTTGCCGCAATGACAGCTTGACAGCGACGCCTCATGCTCGCCTCATGATGTTGTTCTGAGGCAATGCGTTCCACTCTTCCACAAGTGCTACACGCAGTTCTGCCAGGTCACTTGGGGGTGGGGTACGATCATCCAGTCTCTGCTTCAACTGGTCCCAGACGTGCTCTATGGGGTTCAGGTCAGGGGACATTGATGGCCATACCATATGAGGCACTCCAACTTCCTGAAGTCGAGCTGTGACAATTCTGCCACAATGTGGTGGAGCATTATCATCCATGAACAGAAAGTTGGGGGTGTGCTGGTGGAATTGGGGGATGATGATGGGTTCTATGATGTCTCTGAGGTAAGAACGTGCAGTGACTGAGCCATGTACAATAACCAAATCTGTTTTGCGCTGACTGGTGATGCCTGCCCAGACTGTTGCACCTCCTCCACCAAAGCAAACCCTGGGGACCATGTTGACCTCAGCGTATCGCTCACCTCGCCTTCTCCAGCGATGCTGACGACCATCATTTCTGAACAGGACGGTAGACCACTGCTGCATTGTCCAGGTCACATGGTCTTGTACCCACTGCAAACGTTCACGGCGGTGTCTTGGTGTCAGTGGAGTCACCTGCAACGGTCATCTGGCATTCAAGCCAAAGCGGTGGAGTCGGTTGCGAATGGTTTGTCTGGAAACCCTAGTACCCCTCACATCTCGTAAACGGGCCTGCAGCTGTGTGGCAGTTGCATAACGATGTCTGAGTGCATAGGTCCTTAGGTACTGGTCATCGTTGCGGTCTATCACTTGTGGGGCTCCACTCCTGGGTCTGTCATGAACTCTGCCAGTAGTTCTGTGTCTTGATGCAAGTCTGCTGATGACACTTTGAGACACACCAAGTTCACGAGCAACATCTGACTGCCTGCCACCGACCCGAAGGCGCGCCATGGCCAGGTGGCAGTGCTCGTCCGTTAAGTGACGTTGTGTGTTCATGGCTGTTTGAATGATGAACTTGGAATGACTTACTGACAATACCAGCTTTTTATACCCACAGAATGTTGAAATTGATGCCACATTGAAAAGGGTTGTCTTTTGGTATTGGCCCCAATATAAGGCACACCTGTACACAATGAGACCATTACATGGAAAACACAAAATGAGGTGTGTCTGTCACCCCAATACAATTGCCTCCCTATCCCAAAAATGTCTGAAGTGAAACAAACACCGTATGTATGACATCCACTGAGTCTCTCACAATATCCCTAACTTATTGTGAGTAGTGTAAGTATCTTCTGTAGACTCTGAAGGGCAGTATTAATTTTAAAATAATAAGAAATTTAGGCAAAATAACAAAAATGTACACATCTCCATTCTTTTCAAAAGTTTTCATGGTTAAGAACAAAGGACTCATGAACAACCATCATTAAACAAAAAAACACAGCTGTGGATCATTCAGGTAACAACACAGTATAAAGAATCAAGAGGATGTAAACTTTTGTACCGGGTCATTTTTATAAATTCAACTATTATATTCTCTTGTGGACTATATGTAAACATCTTTTTTGTGCAATATCTTATTCAGGTCGGTGCTAAATAAACAACAACGTGCATGATCTGTCTTATTTTGGTAAAATAATTAACATTTGTAATGATTCTGAAAGGGGGATGCAAACTTTTTATCTCAACTGTACACACTGCCATTAAAAAGTTTAGGGGTCTTTCTATATCAGTATATATAGAAATATAACGAAATTAATGCTTTTATTCAGCAAAGATGCATTAAATTGATCATAAGTAACAGTAAAGACATTTTGTCACAAAATATTTATTTCAAATAAATGCTGTTCTTTAGAATTTTCTGTTCATCAAATAATCCTGAAAAGTATATCTATATTACACTTTTCACAAAAATATGAAGCAGCACAACTGTTTCAACATTGATAATAATAATAATAGATGTTTCTTGAGTGGCAAATCAGCATGTTAGAATGATTTCTGAAGGATCAGGTGAGACTGAAGACTGGAATAATGATACTGAAAATTCAGCTTTGCATCACAGAAATAAATTACATTTTAAAATGTATTCAAATAGAAAACAGTTATTTTAAATTGTAATAATATTTCACAATATTAGTGCTTTTACTGTATTTTAGATCAAATAAATTTAATTTTGGTGAGCATAGGAGACATCTTGTAGTCCACAAACTTTTGAATGGTGGTGTATAGGAAAGATTTTAATTTTTTATATTTATATTTTATTTATATTTTTTCATAAATTTCATATATTTTCATCATTTTTTGTCAACTAAACTTAAATCTATGCTGCCTAATTTTAAACACCCATTAAAATCATCTTGAAGACATTGAAAATATTAAATATATATTGCCCAGCTCTTTGAGTAGCGCACATAGTAAAAATATTTCTTTGACATAAAACGATTTTCCATTTAATAACTACAATGAAAAGAGTTCTTAATATTGGTTTCAATGTTCATTGCATTCACTTATAATTGTTTTTTGCCCAGACACAGTCTTAACAAGATGTTTTCTTTTTTGTTTTTTAAGTAAGAATCATTCATATATACTACAGTGTTTGTCTTAAAGGGATAGTTCACCCAAAAATGAAAATTGTCATTAATTACTCAGCCTCATGTCATTCTTAACCTGTAAGACCTTCGTTTATCTGTAGAACACAGAGATCTTTTTGATAAAATTCTCACCTTGCATAGACAGCAATGCAACTGACATGTTCAAGGTCAAGAAAGGTAGTAAGGACATAATTAAAATAGTCCATGGGACATCAGTGGTTGAACCATAATGTTATGAAGCTACAAGAATACTTTCTGTGTGTAAAGAAAACAAAAAATAACTATTCAACAGTTTTTTCTCTTCCGTGTCTTAATTTTAAATATCTTAATTTGTGAACTGAAGATAAACGAAGGTCTTACGGGGTTTGGAACGACATTAGTGTGAGTAATTATTAACAGAATTTTAGCTCTTTAAGCAGCCACAGATAGTGACAGGATGTTTAGTCATTTGGTTTGTCATTATGTTTTGAATGTTTGTGTCCACAGACCTGTGGAAGTGTCAGTTCCTGTTACCGCTGGTCTCTGTGGGGCTGGTGTTTCTCGCGGCGTTGATCGGAGTGTGCGCCTGCCTTTGCCGTAGTATCGCTCCCACACTATTCGTAGGGCTGCTACATCTGCTGGCCGGTAAGACAGAAATACAAGCCAATGCCTGTATATCACACAGCTCCCACAAAAAAAAATGAACCTATTTATGTTGTTTTCCCAGGCCTGTGTTCCATGGCCACCGTATGCTGTTTCCTCGCTGGCGTCTATTTGCTACACGGAATATCTGAGCTGCCCGAAGGGATGAACTATTCTCCAGGCTGGTCCTTGTTTTTGGCCCTGGTCTCGTCTCCGCTGCAAATCATGGCTGCTGCGCTCTTCATATGGGCCGCGAGAAGCCACCGCCAACACTACACTCGAATGACAGCATACAGAGTCGCCTAGGCAATAAAAGACTGACTGTACAGTCGCCGAAACGATTGTACGCTCTTACAGAAAGCACACAGCCATGCTCGCTTCAGCAGCTGCTTTTACCACTAACCAAGCTAAAGTTATGAAGGAAACAGCTCAGAACGCACCGCTCAAAGTAGGTTAGTCGGTTAACTAACGCCATCCACCCATAGCACTCTCCTGTGAATATATTAATCTCTTGAAGGATCTTCCTACTATATAACTGCCTTTTTAACCACTCTGTTAGCATCTGTGGTGTTAAAGGCTCTTGCTTAACAGAAAAGCATCTATGAACACTATAAACAACAGTAGTTATTCAGGGCTTCATCTTTTGTTGTGTCACTTGTTGACAAAACTTATTTTGATGTGTAGGTTTAGTTTCATCTCCTAGTCGTATTTTAAATAACACTTCTGTTTTTTTTATTCAGCCTAGGTTGTAGCTACTCAGTGATATCTTGAAGCGAATGCATTTTACTAGTTCTTTGCAATCCCAAGATGCAATAGGGTTTTGCCTTGGCCTGAAAGACTGAATGTTTGTATCTGTCACAAGCATTAACCACTTGAGCCTTTTGTGTTTTCCTGAACATTTGGTTTGCTTATTTATTATTATTTTTTTCTCGTGCTTTGCATTGGTTATACCGTTGTTTACCATTTAGTTTCTCTTTGAGAATTTCCTTATGTATTTTACTTGTTTAGTAAATTTTAGAATTCAATATTTTGTGATGGTTCTGGTAGCAATTTGAAATCATCTCTGCTGTGGTTTATATACGTATTTATCTTCATATAACACATTTAACTAGTGGTATTCACCATTGTCGTTTTCTATATACTTGCAGATTTTCTAAGCAGTTATGTTTTGTATGTTATGACATCACAATTAATGCATATAAAGCCAAAACTGACACTCAGAACATTGGTGAAATGGCAGTTGGTTGTGGATTTATTGAAGATTTCAATGAGATCATATTTTTCAGAAATCATACCCAATGTTAAAAATCACACTGTGCACATCCAGCTTCACTTTATTTCATTGTGCCATGTGGTTTATTCTCACGTTTTGTTCAAGTGAGTGTGCTCTTTGTTTTGTCTTTTTATTTCAAGCTCATGAGTTTTTTCAGAGCAACAGCATATGAGCAATACGGTCAAGGATACCTCACGCTCCACAGCCCACTGTGACATCATCATGATGTTGATGGAAATACTTCCAGACGGTTTTGCCTTTTTTATACGGTTTTGTACACACTCCTGTCAAGTGAACATTTCTGGTCACAATAAATATCTTTTCATCCAAACCATTGTTGCTTGTGTTTTAGCAGCAGATAAATTAGCCATTCGTTGTCATAGAGCTGTAATAAGTACATAGTGAACACCTGAGTTAAGTAAGTGATTGTTAAAATCATCTGACTGATATTTCTTATTATTATTATCTTTTTCTGTCTCAGCTCTCAGTCTTTCTGTACTTGCACCGTCGGGATCGTCAGCATCATCTTTTTTCCCAAGTGAAAAGCGATTTCCTTTTCATAGTAGGCAGCTTCATTGATAAAGAAAGGATGAAGTGGCTCTTCTTCCTGGTACTTTGCGGTTTCTCCAGAAAATGTCAAAAATAATGGATCACCCTGGTTAAGGAGACAGAAGTCTCTGTCCTAGAGAAAAAAAGTTGGAAAAATAATTCAGATTTTGGGTGCATTTCACATAAACGTTTAGGTCACATCATAACCAAAAATAATAAAATCATATTTAGCATTTTTTTAAAAATTTTATTGTGATTAATTCTGTGATTTACAAAGCATATTTGTGACCCTGGACTACAAAACCAGTCTTAAGTAGCACTAGTATATTTGTAGCAATAGCCAACAATACATTGTATGGGTCAAAATGATTGATTTTTCTTTTATGCCAAAAATCATTAGGGTATTAAGTAAAGATCATGTTTCTACCGTAAATATATCAAAATGTAATTTTGTATTAGTAATATGCATTTTTAAGAACTTCATTTGGACAACTTTAAAGGTGATTTCTCAATATTTTGATTTTTTTTTTTTTTTTTTTGCACCCTCAGATTCCAGATTTTCAAATAGTTGTATCTCAGCCAAATATTGTCTTATCCTAACAAACCATACATCAATGGAAAGCTTATTTATTCAGCTCAATTTAAAAAAAACCCTGACCCTTATGACTGGTTTTATGGTCCAGGGTCACATTTACATATAGATGTCCTATTTTGTGTAACTCCTATTGAAAAAAGCAATATATTTTTTACTTTTAGATTACTTTTGACCTTTAAATGGGATTGTTGTTAAAAAATGAATACAGTAAAATAAGAGAAAATATATTAAATTTTTTGTTGTTAACATTAACATGATGAAAATCATTAAAGGGGTTATCGGATGCCCATTTTCCACAAGTTGATATAATTCTTTAGGGTCTTAATGAAAAGTCTCTAATATACTTTGATTAAAAATTCTCAATGGTTTTGTAAAACAAATCATCTCATTCTAAGGGGTTGTGCAAATGCAAATGAGTTCTGATCGCCCCGCCCCTCTCTTCTCTCTGTGGAATGAGGAGCTTGTTTACTTCAGCTGCGTTTAGCCGCTAAACTTGCTAACTACCACTTTGTAAGGAAAGGCGATCGCAAAGATTCATTAAAAAGCGCTTATACACACTTCTACTGTAAGTGAAGCTGGATCACGAATGATTTGCGCGAAAATAGACGAACATATGTAGGTCGGGAGGCGCATTCCCTTCACAAACAAACGTAATCCACTGCATCTTCAGCGGCTCAGATGTCGGGAGTAAATGACGACCACTATGTTCATTATTACATCCAGCAACACAACACCTCAATCGCTCAATCAGAGATATTCTTATCTCACTTACATCCCTGCTTCTGCATCGAAACAAGGAAAGTTACTGGACAGTGACAGCTGGTAAGAGGTAAGAGCTCATGCCAATCAACTATCGTGGGAGCGGCTCGATTTGAAAAAGGGGATATTATTTTTACAGATTAATTAAAAACCACTGCATGGATTTTTATCATTATAGGGTAGACTTGTACATATACTGCCAACACACATAAATGTTCAAACAACATGTAAAAGTGAATTTAGCATCCGATGACCCCTTTAAATATTACATTATTGTAGGGTTTCCCAAACTGAGGTAAATTAAAAAGTTTGAGTAGATGAAAAGTTAATAATCTTTAAAAAAATCATTACAATCTAAACAAATTATTTTAAAATAAAACATTTGAAATATTTTTTGTTTACATGTATGTCAATATGACCATTAACCAACATCAGTTCAACATGCAAACGTGTTGTTAACTTATTTAAACATTAACTTTAAATCTCAGGAGGACTTGTAATCAATAAAAAAGTAACTCTAATCTGATTATGAGCATTTTAAAATATTATAATAAATCCAATTACAATTACTACACTTTCAAATTTTGATTACATAATCCAGATTACACGTAATCAGTTACTACCCTGCACAGTTTTAATAATTGATCTTTTTTCACATTACAATAATTTGCGACCCTGGATTACAAAATCAGATGCAAAGATGCAAATACATGCGAATTTCATAAGTAGCACGGGTATATTTTGTAGCAATAGCCAACAATACATTGTATGGGTCAAAAATACTGATTTCTCTTTTATGCCAAAAATCATTAGGATATTAAGTAAAGATCATGTTCCATGAAGATATTTTGTAAACTTCCTACCTTAAATATATCAAAACTTATTTTTTGATGAGTAATATGCATTCCTAAGAACTTCATTTGGACAACTTTAAAGGCGATTTTCTCAATATTTAGATTTTTTTGCACCCTCAGATTCCAGATTTTCAAATAGCTGTATCTCGGCCAAATATTGTGCTAACGAACTATACATCAATGGAAAGCGTATTTATTCAGATTTCAGATGATGTATAAATCTTTTAAAAAAATAGACCCTTATGACTGGTTTTGTGGTCCAGGGTTACATTTGAGAGTTTTTCTCTATTATTGTAATAAAAAAAAATGGAGAAAGAAAATATTTTTGGTCCTAAAACTTAATTTTTAAAACAATCTTCACCTGTAGCTGTGGATGAATGGCAGCGGTGAGAGTCCGAGTCTCTGGATCTCTTGGATAATCAACACTCTTGATAAACTTAAAGATTTCCACATCCCCGCCTTCAAACACCATTCCTGAAAGCAACATATTTAGAAATAAAACACACTTTTACAACACACTTCAACCACATCTGATTAGGTCTTACAGTACCTGAGTTGAATTTGTGAATCCAGTCTATTGTCAAGTCGACGGCCTCTTTCATAACGATAAAGTTGTCAGCTCTGACGACACCTTGCGGCTGTGGCCCGACCTCTATTGCTACAGAAACACAGGTCATCTGAATGTGCATATGTGGTTGGATACAAAAAGCAAATGCATTGAGATGATCACTATCACTTACAAAAGCCATGCTTGGATACAGACTCCAAGGAATAAGCATCACTAATCGGGACATCCAGTGCCACCACTCTCACAGGCACTTTGGTTATCTTAGTCTTAAATGTGTACATGACAACACACAACATCAAAACACACGTGCACAGCCACAAAAATGGCACATAAATAAAAACCTAGATCTGTGGCTCTCAAGTGGTTTTCTTCAGGACTTATATTTTACAATGAATATTCGGTATTTTCAGTGCTGGGTAGTAACTTATTACATGTAATCTGGATTGCATAATCAGATTCCAAAAATGTAGTACTTTATGTGTATGTTTATTTTGCTATCCTAACTATAACTTTTTTATTTTTGCTAGTAAGTTGCAGTTAATTTTTTGCATTTATCATTGTTTTTTTTTTCCTTATCTATCTGTCAAAATTTGGTTCAAACCTCCCACCAGTTGAGAACGACTGACCTTAGTTTTCAGTATGGAGTTTATTGAAGCACACTTGTGATGTTCTTGCCTGTAAGTATTTGCAGATGTGCAGGGTCACCCAGTCAGTGGATGTGTAATGGATGAGTGTGAGACCCATGTTAGACGTGGTGTTATGAAGGTCACAGATCAAGTCTATTGCATCTCTGGATCCTTTCGGCCCCATCAGATTGTTCAGTTCTTGTGCACGCCGGACTTCATACGGGCTGCTGTCTGTAATAGGAGAACTGCAAGAAACAGTGGATTTTAACTACACAATAACATATTTGCATGTAGAAATATATTCAGTTGCTTTGCAATTTTTTTTAACCAGTGGTGCTGTACAACAAGTCAACATTTACTCAGTGTTCGAATTGAGGGGGCTGGGGGGGTCCCGGACCTCCCATAAGCATTAAGGGACCCCCCATAACACCCAAAAAATATATACTTGGGGGGTCCCCTGGTTTTTCAATAAAAGTATAATCCTTAAAACATAAAACTAGTGAAAATGAAAATGAAATGAAAAGATTCGATTGCTGTATTAAATTTAGACCTGCTCACGTTAAATCATATTTTATTTTTACGCGTTTTTACAGTGTTGCGCATTACAACCAATCACACACGACTCTGTTGAGTTTAGAATGCAGTGGCCAATCAGAGGCGTTCAGAACAGTCATTGCTGAAACCTGGAGCTTTGTTCAGATTGAACTGCCGAATTCCCTCATCATAAGCAACAAAGTGCAGATGTACGAACTATGCAAGAAAGAGATTTATTTATTATACAGTGTATGGACAGCTTCTTTGATTATAAGAGAAGTTATGAGTGCCTCACTAGCTAGACTGCCTGTGCTCATTTAGAGTGCGTTCTTTCACTGCGTGAATCAGTCTAATAAAATGCATTTTCCCAAAATTCAGGATATGGGGGCAGAAAATGTATATTTATATCATTTCATATAGTTAATCAATATCACACGAAGAGTGCCATTTTTTTAAATAATAAATGTGATATTGATTTTATACAACAGTTCAATAAACTTTAAGTTAATGTTAAGTGACACGTTTTAGACACCATATTGCCTATTTTTGCTCTATTTCGCAAACAGAAATCATTCCAAACACAGCCACTGCACTGTTTTGCATCTCTAAACGACATGACGGTGTTTCGTTCCTGAATGAATCAACCATTAATGATTCCTTTCAATCGCAATGACTCACTTATTAACTGTGACTTACTGACACCTACTGGCGGTTGTAATTCCACATTTAAAGTACCTTTCTATTTTTTAAAATAATTGTAAATATCATCATTCAACGTTTTAGGATTCAAATATTAAACATTTTTCATGCATTTGTAACTGCAGGTTAAATGCATTCATGTCCTGCATTAAACAGTGGGTAAATACATCTAAATGCCAATTCAGATGCAGCGTTTGTTTTTTCCTCTATATTGAAAAGATGAATTTTGTTGATAATATTAGGGGGACCCCCCAAGAGCTTTGACACAATTCGAACACTGCATTTACTACATTTACAGGGCTGTAACCACCACATTGAGGGGTACAATACCCCCAAATAATTAAAATGACAAGATATTTTTGGTATTTTTTTTATATTTTATAACTTCAGAAGTTACAGTTTTAGGCTGGTGTGCCTTAGCGGTGTAACCGCGCTTGGCAATGTCAAAATTATTGAGCTGACCAATCAAATCAAAGTAAGCGGCGTTTACTAAGTGCAAATTTGAGCAGGAAGTGTCAGTTTTAACATTGTCTTCACGACGCATCGTCAGTTAGCTATATTGGCGGCACTGAACATAAACAATGCCACTGAACTGAACTAAACTTGCATAATTTGCTGATTATTGCTGCTGGAAATGGTCAATTATTGTCATGTTTTGGGCTGTACTAATTGGTCGGACCGGGAAGAACATTTGGAGTACTATAGACTGTCAAAAGTTATAACAAATCAAGGAGAAGAGTACAAAAAAAAAAAAAAAAAACTGTCTGAGGAACAAAATGTGTTTGTGGTTGGCCAAACTGAACCAGGATTTCATGGTTGAGAATCTTGACAACATTTGTGTTTGTTCTTATCATTTCCAGTCAGGTAGGTGAAATCAGAGGCTAATATCTTAATTAATATTACTTGTATGTATCTTTACCACCTATTAACTTTAGGCCATGTCCACACTAATACGTTTTCGTTTGAAAACACATCTTTTTCTCTCTGTTTTGGCCTTCTGTCCACACTGAGACAGCGTTTTTGGTCAAGGAAAACGGAGCATTTTGAAAACGCTCTCTAAAGTGGATAAATTTGAAAACGCTGTTGCAGTGTGGACTGTGAAAATGGCTTTTGAAAGCAATGACGCATGTTTAGTCATGTGACGCATATTGTACCAATAGATATCTATGTTTATACCGGTAATTGTGGGAGAGGGTGCTCGCTGCAGAGCCAAATGGGAGGAGCTGGAGCTCTAGCTCCTCCTCGCTGGAGGTAATGGGTGGAGATAGACACCTAACCACACCCTAACCCTACCCCTTACCCTATCCTAAACATAACTCCACCCATTAGTTCACACAGAGGTGGAGCTGGACATCCAGAGAGGGGGAGCTGGAGGACATTCGGCTCTGCAGTGAGCAGTACTTGAATTGTGGCTGTTATGTGCTATTCACTTTCACACTGCTGCTAAAGATATATTTGTACACTCTTCATATTACAGTCCTAAAAAGATGACAGAAAATGTACTCACAGTTGCTGTCCTGACTCCTGCAGCTAAAAGTGAGGGCAGATGCTTTTTAGATCAAACATGAGAGCACACGACATGGTCAGTGAATGATGAGATATTTCCGTAAATAAAATGATCCTGCCAAGAATTGCGTGAAAACTTATGTCTGTTCCGTATGTATCATCTCAGTGAGTTTTTACGCATGGCAAACTTAACATTTTCCTACGTTTCAGTGTGGATGAGAAACATTTGGAAAATGCTTGAAAACACTAGTGTGGATGGAGAGCGTTTTAAAACGAAAACTGTATTAAAACTTTCAAATGTATCCAGATTAATGTAGACGTAGCCTTAGTTTGTCAAAATATTGCACCCTTTCCTGCTTATTAAGTCCTTCTCTATATGATTTAGCAGCTTCCAAACATTCTCTACGTGGTTTAGACAGCATAAATTAGCAAAACGATGTATTCAGTAGAACATCTACCATGCAATCCATGCTGTTGTTTACATCCGAGTATCACCGATATGGCTGGCATCTGGGGTAACTGACCAAATCGTGACGTAAGTGCAAACCCTCTATATTTAATATTTCACAACGATAGGAATATTAAATAACCAACAGTAATGTCCAGTGATGTAAATTACTAAAAAAAATTAATTCTCGAATTTCATATACATTCCATATAATTCCTGACTGTGACGAGATAAGAAACATTTTGCGTTTGCGACATATTAGGCGTACAAAGAAGAGTATATGTGAGGACATGCCTATTTTAGAACCTTCACCGTTCTATATTTAACGTAATGTCCGTATAATACGCACGTATGTAATATACAGTAGTTTGTATACGTTATTCCATGTTGCAGTTTCAACTCTCACCTCAGCGTGGCTCTGTTGAAGCAGCGGTTCATATCTGTGTCAATGTATCTTCTGCACTCTTTCACAGCCCGTGGGTTTGACAGCACGGTTGTAACAGGAATCGGCCATGCACCCTCTCCCTTCTCTTTTCGCTGTCGCTCCATCTCCTGCACCACATACACACCGGACATCTCGTTTCCATGGGTGCCGCCGGATACGGCCATACGAGCCAGTGCTGGTAGGAACACTAATGCCATCTACAACAGAAAAGTAGTAACACTCTTTGAGGTTTTAAATGCCACGGCAATATTTTAATGACTGTCTAAAATAATGATTATATCATGAGCCCATTCAGTGATTTTGAATACTTATTTATAGTGTATTGCATTTACAATGTTGTTATTGCTAGACACACTAAACTCATTTTAGTACCTTTTTTCAATAATCTCCCGCAGTGGATAAGAAAGAGGCGTGGCCAGTACAAACTGTATGACATGTTGTCAGTTACCAGTTTTGACTTCCATTGTAAGTGCATTTGTGTAAACGTTCGTTTTTAATTAGTTCAAATGAATCTGCACTTAACCCTGTATAGCTTTTTTAAACTGACAGTATCATAACATGTAGTTGACTGATGATTGGTAGAACTGATGAGAGTGTTAAAAGACAACCATCATTAATAATCACATGGCAGAGGTTAACAGAACAGGGATCACACATTGACTATTTTGGCACAACAGACTGAAAACTGCACTGTTAATGTTAGAACAACATATGTAATATATAAACTTTTTCATTTCAGCTAGTTGCAAAGGCAACATTTCTCATTTTGGTTTAGTTTTAGTTTAAAGAACTAAAATATTTAAAACTGAAATACAATGAGTTTTTAAAAAGCTGATAAAAACACATCAAAATGACTCAAACTTTAAAATGAAAACAGAAGCTATAAAAATAATAACTAATTAAAAATACTAGCAAAAACTATGTCAAGTATACTAAAATAACTAGTAGATGTGGAAGCGTTTAAATATATTACGTGTGTTGCAACGGAGTTCTAGAGTTAAAAATACTTTACACATCCTAGATGAACTTACCTAATCACAACATAAAAGACAGATGTTGTGTGAGCCACAATCCCTTTTCTTTAGCAGACTGTTTGTATGTCTTTGGCTTTCATAGATTATATTTCTAGAATTCCATGCAAACTGTGTAATGTTGCAGTTTCTAATAAAGCTATAGCCGACTATCGGGTAACATTATTACATCCATGTTTACTATCATTTGGTAAGTGTTTATCTATGTGTGTATACCTTTAAAAGCATGTGACCACGATAGTTAGTTAAAGCTCTGCTGCTAGTGTGAGTTTCGCAGTTTTCCTTCAGAATGAAGTGTTCTGTAGCTCTCTTAAATAACATGCACTTGCATTATTACAAGCTGTCTCACATTTTACAACATGCAATATGAGAGCAAAAGCTGTAAAAATGAAAGGTGAACCTACCGTTATTTTTAATACAGAAGTAATGCTGTTTCACTCCTTCTTCCAATTGCTTTCCCTCTAATTGTCTTACTGAGTGAAGTTGCACAAGGCATAACAGACCTTTGGACACATATGGTGAGGTGTGACAGGGCATGCGTGCTGACACACATTCAGCCGGTACAGGCTTAATCTAGCCGCAGGGGCCACAACCCTGCAAGATCTGCATCTGCACACACACATTAATAGTTTAAGATATTCTTCCACTATTGCTCAAACACAGTAAAGTAACATACAAAACAGTGATTTACCTCAACCTTCTCTGCCTGCTTCAGTCACCAACCCTGGATCATCTTTCACACGATGCTGATGTCACAGCAACTCTCACTTCCACTGGCCATGAAGCTCCCACATGAAATGAGCATTTTGCTGACTCATGTGCTAAAGAGAGAGTGTGTGTGTAGAAGGAACAACAAGAGGGGGAGGAGAAGCATGACAACTGATAGGACTGCAGAACCTACAGTTATACCTAAAGATTACAAATGGCTCCTGCTAGTGTTTCATAACAAACCAGTATTTCCTGTTATAATTCCCTTCTACTTCCTCGGGGTATGAACACCTGCTGTTGCAAAATAGCCAATTTTGAACAAGCTTCTTTGGCTATTTAACTTAAGGACACCTATTATGCCCCTTTTTACAATATGTAATACAAGTCTTAAGAACCCCACCACAAAACGTGTATTTTACCCCCGGGAACCCCCACGATTGGAATACTTTTGGGCTAGTTTTGAGCAGCAATTGGGCGGGTTTTTTTGTGAAAACCTGGCAACCCTACTTTACAGCTCTTACATCAGATACTCTGCCAAAAAAAATCCATTTAATTTTGATTATCATGTCCATCGCATTGAAAACATGCGCTTTAAAGCCATATTAGTTTAAACTTCAGGGCCCGTATTCACAAAACATTTTATCTTATTACTAAGAGTTCACCTAAATAGCCGTAAAAGTTTTTAGCTTTTTAAGAGTTTTCTCTTAAAGGGGTCATCGGATGCCCATTTTCCACAAGTTGATATGATTCTTTAGGGTCTTAATGAAAAGTCTATAATATACCGTGGTTAAAAATTCTCAATGGTTGTGTAAAACAACACCCTTTTTACCTTGTCAAAATGAGCTCTGCAAAAATCATCCCATTTTGCTCCTTTAAATGCAAATGAGCTCTGCTCGCCCTGTCCCTCTTTTCTCTCTGTGGAGTAACAAGCTGCTCAAAAGATTGTTTACTTTAGCCGAGAAACTTGCTAACTAGCACGTTCTTAGGAAAGGTGATTGCAGAGATTCATAAAAAAAAAACTTTATACTTCCTCGTTGAAGCTGGATCACGAATGATTTGCGCAAATATAGACGCAGTTGTGTAGGTCGGGAGGTGCATTCCTTTCACAAACAAACGTAATCCACTGCATCTTCAGCGGCTCAGATGTCGGGAGTAAATGACGACCACTATGTTCATTATTACAGCTGATCTGAGGTAAGAGCTCATGTCAATCAACTATCGTGGGAGCGGCCTCTGTTGGTGTGACGGCACACCGACAGGCATCTGAGAACGGCTCGATTTGAAAAAGGGGATATTATTTTTACAGATTAAATAAAAACCACTGCATGGATTTTTATCATTATAGGGTAGATGAGTACATACACTGCCAACACACATTAATGTTTAAGCAACATGTAAAAGTGAACTTTGCATCCAATGAACCCTTTAAAACCTATTCACAAAGCTGCTGAGACAAACTCAGAACAAAAATGTACAGATAATGTACTCAGCCCTTGTCATCCAAGATGTTCATGTCTTTCTTTCTTCAGTTGTAAAGAAATTGTTTTTTGAGGAAAACATTTCAGGATTTTTCTTCCGAGGAAGAAGGGTCTTAGCTAGCGAAACGATTGGTTATTTTCATAAAAATAATATACTTATATGCTTTTTAATCTCAAACGCTTGTCTTGCCTAACTTTTTTCCAGTTCATGACAGTTAGGGTATGTCGGAAAACCCATCATGTTCTCCCTCAACTTCCTCAACAAAATCGTCCTATATCGGTGTTTTACTGATCTTCTTTGCATGTTCACTTTGCAAAGACTGGGTCGGTACTTCTGCAGTGATGTAGGATGATTTTTGAATGATTTTTGATGTTGAGGGAGAAAATACGATCAGAGTTTTTTCAACATACCCTAACTGTCAGAATACACAGAGTTCAGGGAGAGCAAGACAAGACGAGCGTTTAAGATTAAAAAGTATTTAAATTCTATTTTTTTTAATGAAAATAGCCAATTTTGTCTCTAGATAAGACCCTTCTTCCTCAGCTGGGATCAATTACAAACACATCTGGGATCATTTGAAGTCGGATTTAAACTGCATTTTGGAAGTTCAAACTCGGGGCACCATATCAGTCCATTATATGGAGAAAAATCCTGAAATGTTTCCCTCAAAAAAACATTTTCTTTACGACTGAAGAAAGAAATGCACGAACATCTTGGATGACAATGGGGTGAGTACATTATCTGTGAATTTTTATTCTGGAAATGGACTTCTCCTTTAACAACAAGGATTCCAAAGAAACAAGAATTTTGATTTTATCATGCAAAGTTGCAGAGTTCTGTACAAAAATGTAAAGTTGCTTACAGAGCCATCTTGTGACCGATTTTCACAAACTTTTCTACACATACTCGTTTTTATATGACATACAAATTTTGGTGAAGATCATTGGAAATGAATTTACGGGGAGAAATAATTGTGTTTCTAACCTTATTATAGCACCACCTAGTATCTCATAGATGTGTGTTTGCTTGCCTGAGTAGCAGGTATGACTATGAACCATTCCACCAAGTTTCGTATTTCTGTGATGTGAAGGCTCTGATAGACAGACATGATTTTACACCATCACTTTGACCAGTGGTTCTCAACAGTTTTTGCTTCAAGATTCAAGAAACAAAAGGTTTACAGTTAGTTACAGACTTACATTTGGAAGAGATCCAAGCTTTGGACCAAACATTGTATTAAAATTTTACAATTTAATTAGCTTTTCATTTTCATATAGCTACAAGCAAGTACATGATGTCTACCTGAGGTAAATGTGATTGAAAAATTGATCAAATAATTTGAGTATCATTCTGTCTTGTGAAATCATCTGATTGATGTTAGGTTTTTTGGCAATTGCGCTGAGTTTAATATCCATTCATTTATCAATATTTATTCAGTCCTTCTGTACTTGCACAGTTGGAATTGTCAGAATCAACTTTTTTGCCAAGTGAAAAGCAATTCCCTTTTCATAGTAGGCAGCCTCATTGATAAAGAAAGGATGAAGTGTCTCGTCTTCTTCTTCGTACTTCACGGTTTCTCCAGAAAATTTATAAAACAAAGGGTCTCCCCGCTTGAGGAGACAGAAGTCTCTGTCCTAGAAAAAAAATTTCACGTGAAATATCTCATGTTTTATCCAAAAAAGTATTTTAAAATTTAATTTACAAAACATACTTGCATACAGACATGATGCATTCTCTCTATTTTATATAATTTCACAAAAAATGACAATAAAATTAAAATTTAAATCAGCATAAAGGCAGTACAACAAATACAACCATGCTGAATAAATACTCTACCATTTTAATAATGTATGTTTTTTTCATATTACATTGTATTATAATATGTGTATTATAATATAATAAATAGCAGAACGATCGGCACCTGCAGCTGTGGATGAATGGCAGCGGTGAGAGTCCGAGTCTCTGGATCTCTTGGATAATCAACACTCTTGATAAACTTAAAGGCTTCCACATCCCCGCCTTCAAACACTGTTCCTAAAAACAACATATTTAGAAATAAAACACACTTACAACACACTTCAACCACATCTGTTTAGGTCTTACAGTACCTGAGTTGAATTTGTGAATCCAATCTATTGTCAAGTCGACGGCCTCTTTCATAATGATAAAGATGTCGGCTCTGACAACACCATGCGGCTGCGGCCCGACCTCTAGCGCTAGAGAAACACAGGTCATCTGAATGTGCATTTGTGGTTGGATACGCAAAGCAGATGCAATGAGATGATCACTATCACTTACTAAAGCCATGCTTGGATACCGACTCCAAGTTATATGCGTCACTAACTGGGAAATCCAGTACCAGCACTCTCACAGGCACTTTGGTTATCTTAGTCTTAAATGTGTACACGACAACACACAACATCAAAACACACGTGCACAGGTGCATTAAACCTATTCTACTCATGAAATGGAACATTTACAACAATGTAGGTATGCAGGTATCTCTACTGGTTTTGCTTCAGGACCCAGATTTTACACTGGATATGCTATCTGTCCAAATTTGGGTCAAACCTCCCACCAGTTGAGACCTTAGTTTTCAATATGGAGTTTATTGAAGCATGATGTTCTTGATGTTCTTGCCTGTAAGTATTTGCAGATGTGCAGGGTCACCCAGTCAGTGGATGTGTAATGGATGAGTGTGAGACCCATGTTAGACGTGGTGTTATGAAGGTCACATATCATGTCTGTTGCATCTGTGGATCCTTTCGGCCCCAGCAGATTGTTCAGTTCTTGTGCGTGCCGGACTTCATACGGGCTGCTGTCTGTAATAGGAGAACTGCAAGAGAGAGATGAAATTAAATTAAATTAAATTAAATTCAAGGAGAAGTTCACTTCCAGAACAAAAATTTACAGATAATGTACTCACCCCTTTGTCATCCAAGATGTTCGTGTCTTTCTGTCTTCAGTCGTTAAGAAATTATGTTTCTTGACGAAAAGAGTTCAGGAATTCTCTCCATGTAATGGACTTCATTGGTGCCCCCAAGTTTGAACTTCCAAAATGCAGTTTAAATGCAGCTTCAAATGGCTCTAAACGATCCCAGTCGAGAAAGAAGGGTCTTATCTACGAAAACGATCCGTCATTTTCAAAACCAACTGACAATTATATACTTTTTAACCTCAAATGCTCGTCTTGTCTAAGCCTGCATGAACTTTTTTTCCGGTTCAATATGGTCAATACAGTTAGGGTATGTCGAAAAACTCCCATCTCGTTTTATTCCCCAACTTTAAAATCATCCTACATCGCTGCAGAAGTACCGATCCAGAGTTTAAAAAGTAAATATGCAAAGAAGTTAAAACGGCCTTTACAAAAAAAGGTAAAACAGCAATGTAGGACGATTTTGACGCTGAAGAAGAAAACGAGACATGAGTTTTTGACATACCCTACTGTATTGACCCAGATTACACAGACTGTGTATGCGCATCGCAGAGACGAGAAAAGACGAGCATTCGAGTTTAAAATTGTCAGTTTGTTTCGAAAATGACAGATCGTTTCGCTAGATAAAACCATTCTTCCTTAGCTGGGATCTTTAGAGCCATTTGAAGCTGCACTTAAACTACATTTTTGAAAGTTCAAACTTAGGGGGCACCATTGAAGTCCACTATATGGAGATAATTCCTAAAATGTTTTTCTCAAGAAACATAATTTCTTATCGACTGAAAAAGAAAGACATGAACATCTTGGATGACACTGAATAAAAAGTAATAAAGGTAGTTGCGACTTTTTATCTCACAATTCTGACTTTTTCCTCGCAATTTCGAGTTTACATCTCGCAAATCTGAATTTTTCTCAGAATTGTGACATATAAACTTGCAATTCTGACTTTTTTTTTTTTCACAGAACTGCGAGATATAAACGCACAATTGCGAGTAATAAAGTAAGAATTTCTAGATATAAAGTCAGAACTGTGGGATATACACTCACAATTGTGAGAAATAAATTCAGAATTGCAATTCTGACTATTTTTCTCGCAATTGCGAGTTTATATCTTGCAATTCTGAAATTTTTTCTCAGAATTATGCAAGTGCGAGTTATAAAGTCCAGTTATGAGGAAAAAAAAAAGACTGATATGTTAAGAGAATTGTCAGTTTATATCACACAATTCTGACTTTATTTCTCAGAATTGCGAATTGCTTTATATCTCGTAATTCTGACTTTATAACTCGCAATTGCGAGTTTATATTTCACAATTCTGAGAAGAAAAAGTCAGAATTGCAAGTTTGTATCATGCAATTCTGAGTAGAAAAAAAATAAAAATCACAAAAAAGTCACAATAACTTGTTTTTTTATTTTGTATTCAGTGGCGAAAATGGGCTTCCATAAGGGGGTGGGTAAATTATCTGTACATTTTTATTCTCGAAATGAAATTCTCCTTTAACACAGATTCACATTTTTGCACATATGATCATATTTACTTTCTTTTCTCAGTTTTCTCAAGAAGTGTTGCATTTTACAATTACAAAGTTCACCCAAAATGAGGGCAACATCTACTCCTCATGTCTAAGCAATCCAAGTAAAGTGTCTGGTCACCAATTATCCAAGTGAGTTAATGATAACAGAACTTTCTTTTCTAAACAGCTATTTTCTCTTGTTGCATCTTTTGTTAACAAGAGATTAACCTTCAAATCTACATTCCATGTTGCAGTTTCAAGTCTCACCTCAGCGTGGCTCTGTTGAAGCAGCGGTTCATATCTGTGTCAATGTATCTTCTGCACTCTTTCACAGCCTGTGGGTTTGACAGCACGGTTGTAACGGGAATCGGCCATGCGCCCTCTCCCTTCTCTTTCCGCTGTCGCTCCATCTCCTGCACCACATACACACCGGACAGCTCATTTCCATGGGTGCCGCCGCATACGGCCATACGAGCCAGTGCTGGCAGGAATGCCAATGCCATCTACAAAAAAATAAATAATAATAATAATAATAATAACAACACTCTTATTTTCTATACGTTTCAGCATTTTAATGCATGCCTTTCAGTGATTCCCATTTAAAACTCACAATATCATATTATTACATAGTTGACCAATGATTTGAAATTGTACAAAAACAGGGTAAATGAAAAAAAAAGGAGTGGAGGTTTTTCTGCATAATGGATTTTGTCCCTCATAATGAATAAGGAGGGGAAAAATCTATGCATGCTTGATAAACTTATCTAATGATAACAACAAAAAAGACATGTGAGTCACATGTCTTTAATAGATCACATTTCTAGAATTCCACGTAAACTGTATAATCTAATGCAGTTATACACAAATGTTTACTCTTGTTTGGCAAGAGTTTATCCATGCGTGTATACCTTTAAGAACATGTGACAACTGTATTAGTTTAAGCCCTGTTGCTAGAGGAAGTTTTGCTGTTTTCTCTCAGACCTGCATACTGTTGTTCTGTTAAACGATGTGCATTTATTGATGACAATTTTAACAATTTGTCTCACATTCTACCTCAACACGCTGTCAAAGTGAAAGGAAAATCTCCTACTGTTGTTTCTAATGCTGTTTCACTCCTTCCTCCAACTGTTTTCTCACTTCCACTGAAGCTCCAGCATGAACCGATTGTTTTACTGACTCATGTATGCACTAAAAACAAAGAGTGTGGATTAGGAAGAACGAGAGGGGGAGGAGAAACATATCCACTGAGAGGACTTTATTACCTACATAATGACAGAGAAAGCGGGGTAGGGTTTCATAACAAACCATTTCCTGTGACCGTTCCCTCGTACTTCCTCAGGGGAGGAACAGCAGCTGTGTGAGAGAAAATGTAACGGTCGATTCAGAGATTCAGCTCTTATGTCTCAACACAATGAGAATTATCATAAATTATATTAGCTGATAATTAATATCTATTTTTCCCATTTGTTCCCTCTGCCTGTCCGCATGTCTCGATAGTTCACAGGAGGCGGGTCTATGTAGCAGTTTAACCAATGGCTGACTGAAGATGTGACATAAAATACAGCCAATCAGCGTCCTTAAATCTTATCCTAAATTAGCGATTTTTTATACCGCTCCTATTGCTGTATTCACGCCATATGTGTCTCTATGACAACACTATCAACACCAAAGCCCTCAAGTGCTCCTGAACACGTAAGTACAATTTGTAAACTCGGAATGTTCTGAGAGTTATGACTTGGACCAGTTAAAGATGTACCACGTGACCGCCGCCAGGCTCATTTTGGCGCTGCTAGAAGAACCATTCACATGGGATGATTTTGAGCACTTTATTCACTTAGCATGGTGTAATTTATTATTATTTATTATTATTGTCTTGCATTGTTTTTTTTTTTGTTGTTTTGTTTTTTTTTTCTAATTATTGTGGCTCGATACGTTGGAATACATAATTTCGTTGGATGTAAGTTCAATGACAATAAATATTCTGATTTTGATTCTGATACTTCTGAGTCCGACAACATGGAAAGCTATGAGTAAAATGTCACGTGTTGTCATCTCGTAATTACGGTAATTACGACATGACGTGAATGCAGCATAAGAAGCCACACGTCTGGATTATAATGATAATAGTTTGAGGATTATGTGAAAAATTTTATCCTAAATTTTGAACAATTTTTTTTTTATCTCAAATATTTCAATCCTTCTTTAACTGTTTAGCATTAAATCAACCCCCAAAGTCATGATGTGAAATGTTGACACAATTTTGCAGGAATGAATGAATGAATGAATTAATAAATAAATAAATAAATGACACAACGGTGTGTAAATAATGGCTTCTTTTTATATTTGGTGAAATTACACTACCAGTCAAAAGTTTTTGAAGAATAAGAGTTTTAATGTTTTTTAAAGAAGTCTCTTCTGCTCACCAAACCTGCATTTATTTGATCCAAAATACAGCAAAAACAGTAATAATCTGAAATATTTTTACTGTTTAAAACAACTGCTTTTTATTTATTTTTAAAAAATGTAATTTATTCCTGTGATCAAAGCTAAATTTTCAGCATCATTCCTTGGTGAACAGAAATATCCAAAAATCATTAATCATTGTAACATTATAAACTGTACCACTATACCATTTTTCTTCTTCTGAATTTTCTATTCATCAAAGAAACCTGAAAAAAAAATCCACTCAACTGTTTTCAACATAATAATATTAATAATAATAATAATAATAATAATAATAATAATAATAATAATTGAGCAGCAAATCAGAATATTAGAATGATTTCTGAATGATCATGTGACTGGAAAAAAAATCAGCTTTGAAATCAGGAATAAATTACATTTTAAAATATATTCAAATAGAAAATTATATTTTAAATAGTAAATGCTTTACTTTGGATCAAAGAAATGCAGGTTTGGTAAGCAGAAGAGACTTCTTTAAAAAAAAAACACACACACATTAAAAAAATCTTACTGTTCAAAAACTTTGGTAGTGTATTTCTTTAAGATGCACTGCAAGTGTTTCTTTCGGTTTACATACTCTGCTGCCCTCTTCTGGAAAGTAAGTTACATTATGTGACGTTAATCTGAATTCTCATCCACGATTATGCCTTAAAATATTCTCTCCTAATTCACATAGCAATCATAATTTTATTATATTTTTATTAGATATTGTCAATAGATTCATTGACAACTATAGTTTATATGATGAATGTTTTCCCCAATCATCTCCCATAATGGGTATAAATGGGTGTTGACTAAAACTACGAAATTACCAAAAATAATATAGCCTATTATAGAGCAATTCAGGCCCTTGTTCAATCAGCTTAATGTCACAATGCCACATGAGAGCACAGGAGCGGTAGGTTTTTCCATCCATTTTCTCTTTCAATCTCAGCCCCAGTACCACTCAAACACCGGCAATTGCGCTCCGCCAATATGATTGAAAGGAGTAATTTAACGTTTTAAAGTTGATTTAAAAATACCCCAGAAATTAAAGATGTGAGAGAGCTTGAATGAAATCAGGTAGTTCTTTTGAGGACAGGGTCTTCTCTTGTTGAAGCCAGAGAAAGCAGTCTTTAAACTAGCAGAGTGCACAATGGATGTAATCAGAGATAGAAGGCAATCTCTGTTCTGAAGTGCTAGAAACATGTGAAGTACCCCGCTGAGAGCTTCAGCAACAAGAGTGCTGTGAAGACAGAGACGGTGTAGTGGCATGTTATGGAGTTTGAGATACGCAAGGTTCGTCTCATTAAACACAACCTTGTTGAAGCTTTTCACTGAGCACTGTGGCAATTTTCTCTCTTCGTTCTCTGCCATTGTATGTTTTCGACCTGTGGATATCAACTGAATCTGCTTCAGAAACCAAAATGAACATCAGACGTTATTGAATTAGAATATTAAGAATGTGTGAATTAACTCAATAGCAGTTCTATTAATTTATCTATTAATTTAGCGTTTCTTGGTCTCCACTCAGATCACTTTACAGTGTGCCTGGGAGTCTGTTCAAGCACCACCCGTGTGACCAGCATCCACCAGGATGCTTTTCAAATCATCCATTAGTGCAGTGAAGATGGGTCTGATTAGGACACTGTGATTGAAACAAGTCAAATTTGAAACACTCAGTGGTTTATAATAACCACACAGAGTCAGTTTAGCAAAGGGCAATGCATTTTAGTACAGTAGTAATGTCTCAGACGCTAGACGTTTCAATTAAAATTGATGCAGCTGGTAAAGTGAGCGCCCCCTGCTGGCCTCGCTAACACCTTTTACCTCAGCAACCTTTGTTTTCCTCAGGCGGTCTCGCTGAAGGATGATAGCTGATGACGGAAGTGAAAATGAAGAGAAAAGTGATAAATGTGTATGTTTTCTTGTACCTTTCACTGTAATTCAGAATTTTTGACGATGAAAGCATGTCACACAACTTGCTTCTGCCGAATAACAGATGAAGATGCACTAAAATACAGTAGAATTAGCTTTAGCTTTATTCGCCAGGTGCGCACAAACACACGAGGAATTTGTGTTTTTTTTAAGGTGCTCCTGGTACATGCATACATACATACATACATATCTGACATGAGAACAGAAAAACATTTAAATAAAAACTTAAATAAATAATAATGTGTATGAATCTACAGAAGATTTATGTACAGATTTGTACATTATTTACTCTATATACAGCTGTATAAATAAAGAGATGTGCGTATGTATTTACATAATAATGCTAAAGAGGCAATAATTAGAGATGGAGGAAAATTACAGAAATGAATTGCAAAACAGGTAATAATTCATGTTTTAGCTGTTTAAGCTGGAGATGGCATGGGGGAAAAAACTGTTTTTTGTCTGTGTTTTAGTGCTCAGTTCTAGCGCGTTGTCAAATCGGCCATATTGGTGGCACTAAACGTAAACAGTGTCAGTGAACTGAACGAAACTTGCATATTTAGCTGATAATTGCTGCTGAAAATGGTCAATTATTGTCATGTTTTGGGCTGTACTAATCGGTGGTACAGGAAAAAATAGGGAGTAGGCCAACCATAGACTGCCAAATAATAAATCAAGGAGAAGAGTAAAAAAAAATGGTTTGTGGTTGGTCAAGCCGAACCAGGATTTCCAGGGCAAGAATCTTGCCAACATTTGTGTTTGTTCTTATCATTTCCAGTCTGATAGATGAAATATTAGGCTAAAATCTTAATTAATACTGCTCATATGTATCTTTATCACCTATTAGCTTTAGTTATTAGCTTCCACATGTTTTTTTTTCTATGGTTTAGACAGCAGAAATTAGCAAAACAATCTATTCAGTCATACATTAACCGTGCTGTTTACATCCGAGTATCATCAAGACGTAAGTGCAAACCCTCTATTGTTTGCTATCTTTTATTCTTTTATCATGTGTTGTTTACATCTGAGTATCGCCAATATGGCTGCGCATCTGGATAACTGACGTGACATAGGTGAAAACCCTCTATTATTTGCTATCTTTTATTCTTATACATTGTTTTTTACCTTGTTGTCCAGACCTTAACATTTTTTTGGTCGCAACTACACTGTAAAAAAAAACAAAAAAACAAAACAATTTGTTCAGTCAACTTAATATAATCTGTTACCCTGCAGCCTTAAAATTTTATGTTCGGTCAACTCAAATAAGTTTAGTCGACTTGAAATGTTAAGTTGTAGTAAGTGAAAACTTAGATATTTGAATTGACTAAACAAAAAACTTGGTTTGTTAAGCTTAAAAAAAGTTAAATGAACTCAAATATCTAAGTTTTCACTTAGTACAACTTAACATTTCAAGTTGACTAAACTTTTTTGAGTTGACTGAACTTAAAATTTTAAGGCAGCCTGGTAAAAAAATATTTTAAGTTGACTCAACAAATAGTTTTTTACAGTGTAGGACTTAACGATTTGGCGAAGCAGCTGATGGTAGTCATTGACTTGTATGTAAGTCAGTGGCTACCTGTTTGGTTACCAACATTCTTCAAAATATCTTCTGTTGTGCTTTGATTTTTTTTTCCCCCAAATCGTGAAGCCCTAGTTGCGACTGATTGGTGATTCCCCCATCAGAATCCACTTGCCAATACTCAGCCACACGCTCGCATTGTGCCATTAGTCATTATTCCCCCATGTGAAGCAGAGGAAGCAACTGTCGATCTGATTCATTAAGTGTGCTTCAATCAGAATTTAATCCCTTTTAATTGGAAGAGCTTCTCCCCAGGCACTGACAAAGAGTGTGAAAGCCGGACTCCTCCGACAGGCGTTAGTGGAGGTTTCCAGATCTGCATAAAAGGGCAGCTTCTTCCTGGAGAGCTCAAACACCTGCGGAAGCATCAAAGGATTAATGAAATGGTCGAAGATGAAAGGTACAAAACCACCTGAACCCTGGGTGCGTGGTGAGATGTGTAACATGGCCTTTCTGTGGTTAGAACACACACAGACAAATACAGGCAAGAGCGGAGACGCACGTACACAAACACGCACACACACCTACTGCTGTGTTCATAGTCTTGACTAGTAGTTTAAAGGAATATTTTACCCACAAGTGAAAATTTCCTAAAAAATTACTTACCCTCAGGCTTTTTGAGATGTAGATGAGTTTGTTTTTCTCATCAGAACAGATTTGGAGAAATTTAGCATTGCATCACTTGCTTACCAATGGATCCTCTGCAGTGAATGGGTGCCGTCAGAATGAGAGTCCAAACAGCTGATAAGAACATTACAATAATCCACAAATAATCCACACAACTCCAGTCTATCAATTAACAGCTTGTGAAGCAAAAAGCTCTGTGCTTGTAATAAATAAATCCCTTATTAAACCCATTGTTCTCAGGTAAAATACAAGTCCTCTATCCATAATATTGCTTTCTCCAGTTAAAAAGTCATCTCATCTGAATCAGGAGAGAAATATGCACAAATCACGCACTGTTTACAAGCCCAAACAGTCTGAAACAGCTTTAAACAAATATGTTGGTGGATTTTGATGTAAGAGGATGATAGAAGATGGACTTTTTTACTGGAGGAAACATTATTATAGATTATAGACCAGTATTTTGGCCACAAGCAGCGGTTTAAAGTTAAAACACCTTAATAATGGATTTGTTTCTTAGAAGCATGCAGCTTTTCACTTTTTAAGATGTTATTTGATGGACTGGAGTGGTGTGGATTAGTTGTGGATTATTGTAATGTTTTTTATCAGCCATTTGGACTCTCATTCTGACGGCACCCATTCACTGCAGAGGATCCATCGGTAAACAAGTAATGCTAAATTTCTCCAAATCTGTTCTGATGAAGAAACAAACTCATCTACATCTTGAATGACCGCACATTTTCATTTTTAGGTAAACTATTGCATTAACAAAATAAAATTCCTTTAAAAGAATAGATCACCAAAAATTAAAATGGTGTGGTTCCAAACCCACATGGTTTTATTTTTTGTGTGTGTGTTTCAAAATGAGCATGAATGAAGTCTGTGTCTTTTAAACTTAAAAAAAAAAGCACATAATAAAATGTGCTCCATGAGTCATCCATATATCCCAAGTTTTGAAGCATATTGAAGTATATTTTGATCTGTTCCTAACACAAGGCTTTGAATTGCTATTTTTGTTTCTTTTATTGTGTTTTTGATATATCGTGACAGTCCTGTTCTTGTAAGGAAAAGAGCTATGTGACAATTCCTCTAATCTTGCCGTAAATATTAGTAAATAATAACAGGGTGTTTGTTTGTGACATCTTTTTGACAACCAAATAGTTAGACAATTCTATTAAATTGTTGCACTGTTGTTGAACAAGTTGTTCTTCTCGCGCTGAATATAAATTTGCATCACACTAAGCTGTTTTGCGTCATCTGTCAGCCCAGAGAGAAAGATGTTGAAAACGTTATGGAACGTTGTGACAACTCATTCACAGACAGTGAATATTGCTCATTTGAGAAGAAGTAACAGAGACCACAGGCTTTTAAAAAAGTTCCAAACTCTGACACTTCACTTTCTTGTCGTTTTAGGATTGACTTTAAAGGCTGTGAATTAATGTAGGGAGGCGTTACAAAGCAACTCTACTGCCAATTACAGTTTATACCAGCTAGACAGCGACACACGCTTCACTCGCCACTGCCTGCATCCTTTCAGTCAGATTAAGATGAACCTCAAAGGACTATAAATCAGTCATCGTCCATGCTATTTATTCATTATCTTTACAAATTTAACATTGACTTAATAACATTTTAAGTATCATAATTTCTTTAATGCATGCTCGAGCAGTGTAAGACATTGTTTTCACTTGATAATATTTGGTAATTGTAAATTTATTGTAATGAGGAGAGTGGGCAGAGCCTCAGCGCAAGTTTTTTTTCCTTGCCATTACATTTAGGTCATTCACAATTAAGAAATACTTTTATGTAAAGCTCATTTTAAAAGGTGTGTACTGTGAACGTGAAATGAACATACTTTTTTTTAGTGGTGATCAATAACACCAAATTTTACAATAGTTTACAATCCTAATTTCAGTATAAACAATATATGAATTCCATGTGGAATTATATATTCCAAATGTGTTTGCAAAGACTTTTTGAAATTCTTAATGACCTCTAAATAATGTCACATCTATAGTATGGAAAAAAAATAGCCTACTATAGAAGTAAATGGTTACCGTCAATACCGTTTGGTTGCCAACACTCTTCTTTGGTTGCCAAAATATCTTCTTTTTGTGTTAAACGGAAGGAGGAAACTCATACAACTTCCGGTCTTATCTAGGTCCAGCTATTTTCAAACAGCTAGTTTTGCTGCTTGATATTGTAAACTGGTGTGTCTTACCATGTTATTTTAATGGATTATCCTAATTATGAACACACTAGTAAAGCAAACAGTTTTACAGTTTACAGCATGTTGTTATTCTTCTCATTATTTCCCTATAGCGGCTAATGAACCGGAAGTCTCACCCATAAGCTTACGTTCGCGTTAAAAAAAAAAAAAAAAAAAAAAAAAAAGAAGGGGGGATTTAACCTTTAACTTTTTAGAACTGGTAGATCACTTTGAACCGGTAGGAAACCATAGGTCCAGCAGAACCATAAATAAACAAACGTATAACTTTTATCACTTTTCATAAAGAATTATGCTTTAAAGATTTTTTTTTAAACCTAAATTGCAGTAAACACATAAAAATGCACATTTTATATAAATTCGACGCTAAAGTGAAATGAAATGCCTTGATTAAGAAGTCGTTTCACAAAGCATTTTCAGTCCTCTATTGCAAATCCACTAAAACTATCCCACTTTTCCATGTCTCTCTATTCATTTGAGCAGCAACATGTGGCAGGAGCAACAGCATCTCCAGACGTCTGTCATATGAGGCATGATTGCGCGTCAGAGCTATTTTGGACACTTTGGATGGAGCGCAGGAGGATGCGCACAAGGACGTGCCAGATCTATACTTGACACAATAGAAGCACAAATATATGTCTTAGATCAAATCCTAACTGTTTAAGAAGGATATCACAGTAAGTTTATCATGGCTGGTCCTCAGAGCGGCTCAAACGTAACGCGTAATTTCACAAATCAGTTCATTCAGCCGCCGTGGCGCGTCGCAATCTGGTCGGTCGCATACAGCTCCGTGTTGGCCGTCGCCGTGTTCGGAAACCTCATCGTTATTTGGATCATTTTAGCTCATAAACGGATGCGCACCGTGACCAACTATTTCTTGCTCAACCTGGCGTTCTCCGACGCTTCAATGGCCGCCTTCAACACGCTCATCAACTTCATTTACGCCACGCACGGAGAGTGGTACTTTGGAGAGGTTTACTGCAAGTTCCACAACTTCTTTCCCGTGACCGCCGTGTTTGCCAGCATTTACTCCATGACTGCGATTGCAGTCGACAGGTAAGGCTGTTGATGAATAAAATAATAATATAAAAAATCTAATATATAAAGAAAACGCTAAATGTAATTGCAAATTATCCGGCAGCAATAAAATCCTTAATTCAAAACCAATATATAACAAATAGAGAACTATAAAAGACTGTTCATGTGAATTCCATGTGGAATTTTATTGATTCCAAAAGTGTTTGCATTTGTTTGAATTCCTTAATGACCTCGAAAAAACGTCATCAGTCTGTAATTCGTCATCATGGATCTAACGGGAATTGTAAAATTTTGTATTGCAGACTTGGAGAAGTGCATAAAAGAGTCCGTAAAATAAATCACAATCTATACAAAGTACTAAAATGAGTTTGTAAATTATATGGAAGCGCGCCGCTCTTTCTGTGTGCATTCAATGTTGAAAATATGGACAAAAATAACTGACTAAGAGCTAATTAAATGTCAGAATGTCCGGTCAATATAAACAGCAATATTAAAATCGAACAATAAAGGTGTTAAAATAGAGGTTGTTGATGAGTCAATATACATTTCAATGCTTGAAAATGTCTTTAAAAGTCATAAATTGGGCTATTTTTGGCGTCTATCTTTTGTTAATGAATTTTATTGACGTTATTTGTGTTTTAATAGAAATATGTGACCCTGGACCACAAAACCAGTCATAAGGGTCCATTTTTTGAAACTGAGATTTATTATCTTAATGATTTAATCGATAGTTTTGACTGATAAGATGTATTTTTGGCTATTGCAACAAATATACCCATGCTACTTAATACTGGTTTTGTAGTCAAGGGTCACATATTCAACATGTTATTCATTTTACCTTGTCTTTAGATCTTTGGTAGTTGAATGTGAGTGTATAAACATTATAAACCAGTATCTGTAAAATTATTTTCCCTGCCCACCTGAACTATAGCAGTAAGTGCTTTTGTGGTAAGTAGTTACGATGATTGGATCTTGAATCTCAAGAACTATGGTGACCTAACCTTATCTAGCCCATGTCACCTGCATCACCCTGCTTTTTGAGTATTTATAGTAGGAATGTAGTCATCATTAAGAACTAGAAAAGTCATGGAAATGCATTGCTCAGAAGGTGTGAGAATCCTGTTGACTTACTGATGAAAAATTGGCCTGCTGGGATTGAACAGCACATTGAGAAGAACAGGCTTTATAGGACCACCAGCACAGGCTTCATTCTTACTCTTGCATATCCATCTATGATCTCCTCAGGAAGCTCTTAAATTGAACGTCTTCCGTCTGACCCCTCTCTCATTTAACTGCAATGAAAAAGAGGAAACTTCATTTCCTGCCTATAAACTTGGGACATATACAGCTCAGACATCTGCATGTCACAGGATCAAAACATCTCATATGTGCACGGCAGCAGGATTTTTTTCTACATTTATTTAGCTAGCCTGTTCGTTTTCAGAATTATGCATAGCATCCAATTAGTCATGAATGCACCTAATGAGATGAGATCTGTGATACCGATCGGCATGATCCAGAGCATAAGGGGGCTTTTCCTTCATTAAAAGATTACAAGTTCAGTCTGTGACTGTGTAGGAGCCAGAGAACATCACTTCATCTTAACTCGGTGTAATCTTGAGGCACGCATGAGTGTTCATCCATATGCTGCCTCCCATATTTGTTCCTATTATCGAAAGGTTTGACTTCAGAGGGTTGTGCGCCTTTTAGAAATGAATTATTTGTGAGTTTTAATTAAGGAAGCAAACAGGATGGAGGATTCAAATGTAAATTTAAGAGGAATTAAAATAGTTTTTAATAATGCACTACATATTTATTTTTTATTTTTGTAAGTTAAATTAAAACTAAAACTGAAAAAATACTATTTCAGTTTCTTTGTGAAAGGCATGTGGTGCATGATTTTTCTTTGTGATTATTTGTAAAATAAGTTTCTAAGTGAAAATTGTTTTCAAGTAAATCACAGATTTAATATGAAATATAGCTGCAAGAAGCAATTAAGGGGCCAAGCACCACAGAAGCAAGCAACCTAGCAAGCATCAGACCAACTGCAGCAACTAGTAATTGAAGCCATTTTAAGATGATTTTAGTCAAAATGGCTGAAATATCATAAATAGAACCACTAGTAATATGATTAAATGGCCGTTATCAAATCGATGTGGTGTGTTCTGTGTGAGGTGAAAATGGCACTGGCATCATGCCTCAACTTTGCTTCGGTGCCATACAAAAGCAGTTTTATCTGTTGACACGAAATCCATAACTTTTTGCCAGCACAATCTGAAGATGATCAGATTCAATTTTGGTAAAAATAAGACCAACCTAAATCAAAATAGCGGACAGGAAGTTTAGCTGACTGTGGTAAAATTGGTATCTATGTTTTCGGCATGACTTAAAAATATATTTTTAGACCAATTCATTACAATAGGCTAATATGCTCAAAAGTTATTACTGTTTTTAAAAATGTCATTATTAATGGTCAGTGAATGGTTTAGCACTCTTGACCAATAGGTGGCGCTGTTACCAAATTGATGTGGCGTGGTCAGTGTGAGGTGACAATGGCACACACAAAGTTTGGTATTATTATGTCAAAACTTTGCAGAAATACAGCCTCAGATGTAGTTTGGCATGATTCCAGCAAATTCGTTGATGCATTAAACGATAACCGTTATGAATTTTGTGTAATTGACACAAAATCCATAACTTTTTGTCAGCATGGTCTAAAGATGATCTTTGGTGAAAATTGGACCAACAGTCTAGGAGGAGTTTGAAAAAGTAGGTTTTCAACATAAATCGGACAGACAGGAACATAAATGACGGACAGGAAGTTTGGCTGACTATGGTAAAATTGGTGTCTTTTTTGTGATTTTTGGTCAAACCATTTAGAAGTTATATGCAAAAATAGCATTTTTTCATATCTCTTGATCACTAGGTGGCGCTGTGCCAAAACTGTGCAGGTAGCCTCAGGTCATGTTTTTAATAAAATGCAACAAGTTTGGTCTCAATACGCTGAAGCGTTGCAAAGATATAGCCTCACATCCATTTTTGCGTGCTTTTCGTCAAATTCGTTTGCGCATTATTCGAGAACGGTTTTACTAATCAACTTAAATTCCAAAATTTTTTTGCCAGCATGGTGTGAAGATGATCTGAGCCAATTTTGGTGAAAATCAGACAAACCGTCTAGGATGAGTTCGAAAAAGTATTCGAGCAATTAAAAATAGTACAAAAAAACTTGACCTTGAGATTTTTACATTTTCAGTTATTAGCATAGACATGAGTGAAATTTTGGACATGTGGTGGCGCTAGAGAGTTTGAGTTAGAGACTCTAAACTTGCTATGGTTAATGTTGAGACTGTCCTCTATCAGTGTGCCAAATTTCATAACTTTCCTGCAAACGGTTTTATGGGCTGCCATAGACTCCCAGAGCGGAAGAAGAACGTCAACGGATGCAATACGTGCTATCTCACCCTCATTGCTTGGCCCCTGATTACCCATAAAGATGCCATCATGCATAAACATGAGACAAAATTAACTATCACCGTTTGAAACGCCACCTACAGGCCTTTGTGATTCAGTTAGACATATCTCATTATATTTTCAATAAATTAGCTTACAGTGGAAGTGCACTTCATTACAAAGAATGTTCTAATTAAGATGAAGTCATTTCATTAGGATGAAGTCAAAAACATGAAGCACGCTTATTATGCATTACCATCTGTTATCTATTTTATGTTTAAATAAATGTCTGATCAGTGAAGAATAAAATTGCAGTTATTTATGTTTGGTCACAAAGCTTGTTTTGAACTAATACAGTTTCTTTGCGACTTTGTGTTTGTTTTCTTTGCATTAATTCAATTCCTCTTTCAGACAATCTAATTCTAATTCAACATCTCACTCATTAAAAGAGTGTCAGTTTTTCAGTTCGGATTTAATTAAGGACCCTTTTCAGACTGTGATGACGCATTTTCAGTTATTAACATCACAAATCTGCTAATCCACCAACGTTTTTTATGTTTTTATTTTTTAAATAATGTATTTACACAAACAAAAAATGAAAAAGCTGTCACATTTATATCTAAAGGCTCCACATTGGTACCTTAATAGTAGTACTTAAAAGGCACAAAAGTGTATTTTTTAAAAAGGTGACAGTGACAGCTTTTGTACCTTTTTTTCTGATAATACATTACTTTGGCATTAAATTGCAGAAACCTTAATGCTTATGCAAAAGTGTTCCTCATACAACGACTGTCGGAGTGACATGAAATCTGACATCTTTCTCTCTACTGACTAATCAATTTTTTTATTATTTTTTCCTCACAGAAATGTTATCATGTATTTTATTCTTTTGCAGTTGAAGCAAATGGGAAGGCAAAAATGATATTTGTTGCAGAAGTTCACCCAGCGTTGATGACGTCCTTTCTGAGAGCCCTGAAAGTGTAAGAAGGGTTCATTAAACTGCTTTTTTCTTTACGCAGGTACATGGCCATAATTCACCCTCTGAAGCCTCGTCTGTCAGCTACCGCTACTAAAGTGGTGATTGTCTGCATTTGGGCCCTGGCGGTGATTTTGGCCTTCCCGCTGTGTTTCTACTCAACCACGAGGACCATGCCTCGCAGAACCGTCTGCTACGTCGCCTGGCCGAGACCTTCTGAGGATTCGTTCATGTAAGAGATCCATTCGTTCCTAACAACAGTCCCAAATCTGTCACTAATGAGGTGGATTTCGTTGAGGATTCTGTCTTAGTAGCCAGATGCGTGTGCAGAAAGCAAGACGGCAAGCTTTCCTCGGATGATTTCACACCGGCTGATTGGTTTTTCTTCTGCTTGATTGTAATTTCTGTACAGCCTGTGCTTGTCAGGCTCTGCTTCCACTGCTCAAATATTGGTAATGCTCTTTCTGGCTTTACATTGCCTGCTATCTTTACACTGAGTGCCATCTGCCAGTGAGGCGGGAAAACCAAACACATTACCTATTTACCAGTGGCCAAATGGTGTGTAAACAGTCTTCCTGACTCACAATCCAAATTCATTGTCTAAACACCCAAAAGGCCTACTTGGGTTTATCATTTGGTGAGATACATAAAAACCACTTGTTTTTTTTTTACAGTGGCTTCCTGTGCTCTCACCTGTGCAGGTATCATATCATAGTCACGGTGCTGGTGTACATGCTGCCCCTAGTGGTCATGGGTATCACCTACACTATAGTCGGGGTGACGCTTTGGGGAGGAGAGATTCCTGGAGATTCATCGGACAATTATGTTGGACAACTGCGTGCCAAAAGGAAGGTAAGAGGATATAATATCATACGTTGTGTGCACCTGATCTCATGACAAAAATGTACCTATGGGGACGTTTTCGCAAGACGCGAAATACATACCGCCATGTACTTTCTGTGACTTATTTCTGTTGGAAACTGCAGTGATATGTATTTATTGGTACGTATTTCGCATCTCGCGAAAAAGTCCCCACAGGTACGTTTTCGTCATGAGATGAGGTAGATTGTAAATAATTTCTCCCAAATTTTTGTCCAAAAGGCTTGGAACACTATAAGTTGTGGTAGAAGATCAAATATGAGGGTTTTATCTTAAAGGGGTAGTTCATCAACAGTGTTGGGCAGTAACGCATTACTTTGTAACGCGTTAATGTAATTTGATTATTTTTTTAGTAACAGAGAAATTTAACGCGTTATAATTTCCAAATTAGTAATTAGAGCATAGTTACAAGCATGCGTTACCGCTGCGTTACATCATTGCCGACAGAATGTGATTTATTTATGTAGATTATAAAAAGGGTGTTGGCTAGCACACGAGACGTCCTTTACCTGAGACCTACTTTGACTGGAAAGCGGATACTACCAATGAAAACATAGTCAGCATGGAGAGAGGAAAGCACGCGTTCTGTAGCTGGAAATACAATCATTATTTTTAGTTTATTTCTGTCGAAATCAAGAACATTAGTGTGCGTTGTCAGTTAGAGGGGAAGAAATACTTTTCAACCGTGAAAAACTCCATATCCAATTTAAAACCTCTGAAAGGGCAGCACGGCACATTAAAACTTATTGAGAACGTACCAGGTGCGGAGAGCAACGCATCAGCTTCTATTGTCGTACCGCGTCACTCTCAGTTGCGTCGAGTCCAGCGAGAGTGATCTCTAATCCACTGGCACTGGACTCGACGCAACAAAGAGTACAAGACTTGCGCGGTACAAGACTTGATGGGCAAGTGCGGGTGCGGGCGCGGGCGGGAAGAGACTCATGTGTGTGCGGGATGCGATAGAATAAAATGATTTGCGGGACTCCCGCAAAATAGAACTGTCTAAACATAAAATATCTAGTACAAATTTATTGCTATTCATGTACTGCACAAAAGCAACAAGAACAACTATATAAAACAAAAACGATTAACAGGCGTATAGGCAGAGTCTCTATTTATAACGTGTTTGCAGCGTTAAACAATGTTGATTTCTGAAATGCAATGGACAATGAGAGAATCCACTCACCGCTCGAAATGCCGTGCATTCTGCAACCACGCACGCAGCAGCCTATTGCTTTTAGTTAAAATAACAGCGGGTTGTGAATGTTGATGTTTAATAACAAATATTTTATCGGAGCGTTTATGCTGGGATGGTAGGTAACACACAAGTTCACTATTTACGTAAATTTCGTGGATGTACAGGAAAAAAGAGTAACGAAACGAGTAATGTAACTAATTACTTTTGAAATAAAGTAATCAGAACAGTAATTTGATTACTTTTCAAAGGAGTAATCAGTAATCAGTAATTTAATTACATTTTCAGAGTAACTCGCCCAACACTGTTTATCAACATGACTTTCAGTCTTCTGAAGAACATGAAAGAATATATTTTGAAAAATGTTTCTAAAAATATAATAACTATAAATCTATAACTGTATTTGCTAATTGGAATAAAGCTGAAATAAAATAGTTAATGAACATTTGTGAAAAAGTAAATTAAAAAAAAAAAACTAAAATATGTGAAAAACTAAAAAACTTTGTGAAAAACTAAAATAAGTCTTTCTTTAGTAACATTATAAATGTCTTTATCATCACTTTTGATCAATTTAAAGCATCCTTGCTAAATAAAAGTGGATCTTTGGATCTTTCTATTAATCAAAGAATCCTGAAAAAATACTCAACTGTTTTAAATATTGATAATAATAATAATAAAAAATGTTTCTGATGTGACACTGAAGACTGGAGTAATGATGCTGAAAATTTAGCTTTGATCACAGGAATAAATTACATTTTAAAATTATATTCAAATAGAAAGCAATTATTTTAAATAGTAAAAATATTATATAATATTACTGCTTTTGCTGTGTTATGGATCAAATAAATGCAGGCTTGGTGAGCAGAAGAGACTTCTTTTAAAAAACATTAAAAATCTTACTGTTCAAAAACTTTTGACTGGTAGTGTACAGACAGTTTAGTACGTAGTTCACTAAAACTACACTATAAAAAATTGCAATGTGTGTTTTTAACTAATCAAATAAGCTGAGAAATTTATATGCAAGTTATATGAGAATCAACTTGATTGTGTTATTTTAATATTTATTTTAAAATGTAGATATTTTAATATCGTTTAAGTTGAAATGACGTATAAAAGCAACTTAATTATACTTAAAAATTTAAGGCAGCAACTGAACTTCTGTGAAATTAAAATAAAAACAAACACTGATTAAAAATATGAAAAAATACTTTTATAGACACAACAAAATACTAAAATATCGCTGGCTGCATGAACTTTCATTGCATGGTCAAAAATGCAGTAATGTTTATTAAAATGTTTGTTAAAAGTTATCTGGTCTTTGATAACATTCTTAAAACACATTAGCACAAAAATAATATTTACATATCATTCAAGTGACATTTATTTTCTGGACGTTTCCTAACTAGTTTCAAAACATTTAGAGATTATCCAAAATAATGTTTGCAAAATGATCAAATGGAACATTCCCTTAATGTTTTTTGATAACATTATGTTCTTAGAAAATATGTTCAGAACTGACTGATTTCTCTCATATAATCTCAGGTTGAGCATCAGAATGAGGTGACTAAAGGACAGCGTTTAAGAAATGAGCTCATGCATTTGTAAATCATAGAAATTAATCTATGTATTTACTGTTACCTGTCCTGAGGGAATCTCACCGTATTGCTATATCTATTTGATGTTTTTCCACAGATTAAGGTCATGTCTGGTTTATCCAGCAAGTCAGCCCTGAGCTTTTTGTGAGCCGCAGCGTTCAGAAACACACTCGCACACGTGGAACAGTGATAGGTCCCTCTCGAAGATGAATCTAGGACAGTTCATCTCGTATTGTGCAAAAACAGTTCATATTAATGACTGTGATCTCTCTATGTAATCCAGTACTTTGTTTTTGATGCAGAGATTACAGAATAGTTTCAAATATAACCACAGGCTTATGCTGGATTAAAGCACTTGTTAACTCACCTTTACACAGCCTCGCTTTCCAAAGCCCAGTCATTCATTTGAAGCCTGCTGATTAGGTGAATTATAAACATTTTTTTTTATCTTTGTTTCAGAAACCTAATAGGGAAAAGAAATCAGTTTATATGTATCACAAAGATCTCAAGCTATTAATTGGACGTTTACACACAATTAATATCTGTCTCTTTTGTTTTTGAAAACTAAACACTTTATAAACTGGCACCTTTGTTATTAATGTTAAACATTTTCCAGCCATTAATCTATCACTTTTAAAAACACCATCCTTCATTCTTTTAGACTCGCGATCCTTTGCTAACTTTAGTGTATGACAACCTTTGAAAAGCCACTCACAAAATCTCAAATGGGCTCATTAATTTGCGCATAATTTGACACGGACCTGTTGGAAAAGACAAAGAACCGCCGTCCGTCATCAATCAATGAACACTTTCATTTGCACCTTGTCTGTAACAAAGCGACAAGAGTCTTGTACCCTGAAGAGACCCTGCTGTAGTTAATGAGTAATGGGACGCAGTGGAGTCTTGCGAATAATTGCTGATTGACAGTTACACAAAGCCGAGAAAGGTTAGGTATGACGCAACCCTAGCAGCGGATACGGTGAGCCACGGGCGGCAGAGGAGTCAGAGAACCTGCCCTTTTATGCCAGTTTGACACAGGTTTAGCTGAAGTTTAGGGGAAGCGTTTGAATGCTCTTCAGTCAGTGTGAAAGTACATTGTCTTTTGGAGGGCAGGTGAACATGACCTGTCAAGAAGGTACAGCTAGTTTTCTACTCGATGTGTGACTGACTAGACGCTAAGCAGATTTCATCACCCTGTTATAACACCATTCATGACGTTCTGCAAAAGTTATTAAATTAGACTTTTGTAAAAACTGCACTGATAAGTGTAAATTTGTCACATGTGAGTCACACCTCCTGTAGATTATTTGCTTTATATATTAGATTCTGTGACCGCCAGCCCACCTTCAGGTCACTTTTTTTTATACTTTTTTTTATCCAATCCATTTTTTTCGAATAAATGTTGTTCTTTTTAACTTTTTGATCAAAGGAAGAATCCTGAAATCCTGAAATAAAGTATAGGATCCTGTGATTTCGACGATGTGGAAAACATGGACGGAATCACGGACACCAGTCATAAAAATAGAATTTACTGTGTATCGTGGAACGCCATGGAATTTGCCACATTTTGGACGAATAAATCAAAAGTAGGTCGATATGGAAGACGATATGGAGTAGCGTCTGTGAATATTAAGCCGCAAAAATGTGTTCAAATATGAATCCTGGCTGTTCTGCGTGTCTCTGTCTGAATAAATGGAGACGCACTGAAGCACGCGTGATGCTTGCGGTGTTTTTAGCCTCTGCCGCCTCATTGTATGAGTAGGTAAACACATGAACATAATTTCTAGAAATAAATCTCTAGATCTAGAATTTTACCATTTAATTTGAGAAAAATTTTCATGATATGCACACAGAAACAAAGGTCTTCACAGCAACCTGTCATAAAAGTTTTACTTGAAGAAATTGTGACAGAAATATATTACTGAATGTAATGATAGTGCTACTACTAATAATAAAATTATTATTAAAGCATTATTTTTTAAAGTAATATTTACCAGAAAAAAATGTGTGTGTGTATAGAGAGAGAGAGAGAGAGAGAGAGAGAGAGAGAGAGAGAAATTATAACAGAATTTATCAGAAAAATGTAAATATACAACAGTATTTCTGAATTTTTTTTTTAATAAAATCAATTAATTATAGATGCTTTTGCTTATTAAAATTAAATGAAACCATTAAAATGGAATCCAGAAAATTATCGGAAAACAGAGAATATAATAAGAATAAAGAATTTGAGAAAAAAAAAGTATTTCATATGGTCTAAAAAATGTAATTTTTGTTAAACTTTTATTAAATTACTGTTAAATTGTGTAAGTTTCATGATTTCAATTAATTAGACATTTGATTTATATTTGTAAAATTAACCATTAAAACAAAAACTAAAATGGGAAAAATTAAAACAGAAACAAATGCTATTTGAAAAAAAAAAAAAAAAAGGATTTGGGGGGTGGGGTGCAGGTTTCATAGTGCCCTAGTATCATGGTTTTCATAAAAATATGAAGCAGCACAACTGTTTTCAACATTGATCATAATCAGTCATGTTTCTTGAGCAGCAAATCAGCATATTAGAATGATTTCTGAAAGATCATGTGACACTGACGACTGGAATAATGATGCTTTGAAAATTCAGCTCTGCATCGCAGAAATAAATTACATCAGTCATTTTAAATTGTCATAATAATTTACAATATTACAGTTTTTAGTGTATTAACCGAAAAATCTTCATACAAGTTCTTTCTACATTTTTCTTTTTTCTACTTGCTGCTTTGCACTTTTTGTCAGAAAATGTTAATTAAGTTTTTTATGGTATATAATATTTTGATACTTAAATTCCATGATCTAAATATTCTTAAGAATTAAAACTTTGTGGGGTTAAAACGTGTGTAGGCCTTCTTGCATTATTATGCTGTTATATTCTGATTATATATTCAGTGGCATAAAATGGTCTTAAAATGACAATAATATTGCTTACTGTAATTATTTCTGGGGCAATATATCGCACAACAAAAAGTTGTTATTGTGACAGGCCTAGCTGCACACAATAGATTTTTTATCAAAAATGTTGCAAACTGAGGCTGGACACTGTTGGAGTGTGTAATAGTGTCCACTTAGTGCGTTGTACTTTTTAGAATGTGCTGAAATGTGGGACAGATGCTGCTAGTTAGACCTCAGGCTGTGCGAGATGTGAGGCTGTTTAGTGTAACAAAAACAAATGACTCCTGGACCTGAACAATCTGCTCCATTCTGACCTCCTGATGCCAGAAACATCAAATCAAAACACAATATCGTCCTTTGGTGCAATTTACATATGAGATATGTAATTATGCACTTTTCGGCACGCTGCGGTGCTATTCCTCCTGCTCTTTCATGATAAAAACTAGCACGGCTCTAAATTGAGGTTGACTCACATGTCTGATGACCGGTGCAAAAACTAGCCAGTGTGGTGCTAAATCACTATCAGACACGTTTCTTCTCGTCATTCATTCTCTGTTTTCAGATCTGTGTTTTTGTTAACTTAACAATGGCAGCAGATGGCTTTGAGTCGGCAGATGGAGACTTCAAACAGACTGCGAGCTGAGCCGTGACTTTCCCTGATGCTGTTTTCTCCCAGAACACAAGAAGCCGAAACTCATGTTTTATTGCCATATGTTTCATATTGTGAATCTAAATGATCACTCGCTCTCTCCTCAGGTGGTGAAGATGATGATCGTGGTGGTGGTGACCTTTGCCCTCTGCTGGTTGCCCTATCACGTCTATTTCATTGTGACGGGCCTAAACAAGCATCTGAGCAAGTGGAAGTCCATCCAGCAGGTCTATCTGTCGGTGTTGTGGTTGGCCATGAGCTCCACCATGTACAACCCCATTATTTACTGCTGTCTGAATGGCAGGTAATGAAACACTCATATACTAATATACACTCAAGGTCCAAAATGAACTTTTTGCCACATCTCTCAATGAAGAACACTTCTTGTTTATAAAGGTTTCTTGCATGCCAATCTTTTTTTTTTTTTTTTTAAATACAATATATTTAATAAATATTCTTCTAATATTATTTGTATATAAAATGTATTGTTATTTTTAATATAAAAAGTACAAAATAATTAAACTTTAACTATGTAGTCTTACATATATATATATATATATATATATATATATATATATATATATATATATATATATTCTATTTATTATATTGATTCATAAAATGTTGATTTAAATGTAGTTTATTTTTGTTATAATTTCTAATATTTTATTTTATTATGTATTTTATTATTTTTTATTTATTAGTTTATTATTTTAATGTATTATTTGTATATAAATAGTATAATCCTCACCGTTGTATATAAATTATGTAGTCTCGCAGTTTTTTTTTATCAGTCAAAATTGACTAGTTATAATAATACAAATTATAATAAGTGACTTTTGCAGTTAATTAATTTAATAAATTAATTTAATTAATTTTGCAATTAATTAGTGCAATAATTTTTCATATATATATATATATATATATATATATATATATATATATATATATATATAGTTACTTGGTCTTATTTAATAAAATAATGAATTATAATAAAATAAATTGAATAAAATAATTTTTCATATTTAATTGTATTTATTGAATATTTATTTGTAATTATATATTTAATATAGTTGTATTATAATGTGTTAATATTAAATATCTCAATATATAATATTTATGTATTGTATTTTTAAATTATATATATATATTCATGTAATGTAATGTTTATTTTTTGTAATGTAATGTAATTAATGTAATGTTTATTTTTTATAATTTCTAATATTTTATTTGATTATTTATTTATTTACTTATTTATTAATTTATTATTTTAATGTCTTGCAGTTCTTTTATGAGTCAAAATTTACTAGTAAACTGGCAGATTACTAGGTCTTATTTAGTATTAATAGTAATAATAATAAAATATAAGAAAATAAATTTAATCAAATAATTTTTCATATTTATTTGTATGTTTATTTGTAATATATTACATATTTAATATAGCTGTATTATAATGTAGTAATATTAAATATATCAATATATATAATGTGTATGTATTTATATATTATGGTTTTTATATAATTAATGTTATTTTTAATAGTATTTTTAAATGCTGAATATATTTTTGCATATATTTGTAATCAAAGACACTGTATAATAAAATAAATATAATAAAATAATAAAATATAATTGCAATATTATCTGAATATTAAAAAGCATCATTCTCAGAGTTTTACCTAAACTTTGCCGTACTTAATAAACTTACTGGTCAACTGATGAGTCACTTGGTTTTGTTTACTCGCCAAATTTTTTCACTCACTTTGGTGCTGGCAAGAATTAATTTGGCATCTACACAATTCCTAAACATACAAGATCTATTATCCTAGCTCATTATGTTTTTAAGTTTTATTAAGAATTAATTAACTATAATAATATTTCTCATTGTATTTTGAAATGAACTAATCATTCATTTCAATTAAAAAAACATTTTTTCCAAATCTCCAGGTTTAGGGCTGGTTTCAAACGGGCCTTCAGGTGGTGTCCCTTCATCCAGGTATCAAGCTACGACGAACTCGAACTCCGTCCCACCCGTCTCCACCCACGCAACCAGAGCAGCATGTGCACCCTGTCCCGCATCGACACCAGCGTGCACGGCGACGACCCGCGCCGCAGCAAACGCAAGAGCACCAAGTCCCAGTGTCAGGTGGAGGTCAAAGACGAAAGCACAGCAGCGACTAAACTCTGTCTTCACAGGGAGCCCACGTTTGCAACCGAGCAGCTCAGCTGAAGGGCCCGACGTGCGTCAGTTCATGCTTCTGTTACAGGTGCTCCATTATAGACACAAAACAATGTGAATACAGCCACAGGTGTTATATAAATGAGATACTGTACATTAAGACTGAATGCACTCATGATGAGGTAATACTGCCTCCAAGTGGAGAACTGTGAATGTTTTCAGTGTAGTCTAGCATACTACTCAATGCATGCTGCCTAGTATATACTACGTACTGCCTTCTTTTTTCTTGAAATAAAACAACATAGTACACAGTATGCAATGATAAACATTTAAAACATAAAAACATAGTATGCTACACTACAGATTCATGAGCTCATCATGTTGCATGATTATCTAGGAAATAAAAATTTGGCATGTTTGATTCAATTTTGCTAAAGTCTGTCGGATAATGCTAAAATCAATCACAGTTGAGTGTTTCTTGCACATTTTGAGCTGTTTATCTACTACATGCATGCATATAAGAAATCTGCATTCCTTGCATTTTGAACATATCCAGCATTTCTTCTGTATTGAAGTAAATTCAGTCTGATCTTTTGTATATGAGAATTGAATGTAAAACTTACTGTAATAACACATCTGAGCCAGCTAACTTATTGTAAATGCATGCTGTCAGATGAATCAACGTCATGAAGCAATGTCAGGAAATATGGAGCGAATTGACTTTAAATAATGCGTGTAACATATGCTGCATCCACTGATTGAGTGACACAAATAATGTGTTATTTTCATAAAAACATTCTTACATACACTGCCTGTTTCATAAATAAGGTCTAATGAATGTACATATAACTGGACTATACATATATTTTTTGTGTCTTGTTCATGTTTGATATATTACAGTATGTGCTGTATTTATGATGTACTGTAAATGTTAACATCACTGCGCTTACGGTTTGTATTGTACAAAATGTGGAAAGTTAACTTTTTATGATCACATATAGTCACAAAAAAATGAATGTAGTAAAATGCTGTCACGTTTAAATGCACTGATGATGTTTTTCCAGCTTTTATGCCTGTTTTCATCTTACATTGTGGTCACATTGTTTTGATGTTGAGTGTGAATGTAGATTTATTAAAGTGAACATCAAAAATGATGACAACATTCTTTTTTTAGAATCATGTTCTTTGCAATACACAACATTTGACTTGTTTAAAGCAGTGAACTAGCATGACAGCGGTTTTTAAGATTTAGCACAAACTTAACCAGACCGGAAAGTCATTAACCAAGTCAACAATCGGATCTCACAGTGATTTCACCATGAACTCCCAGGTGAGGTGACAGTGAGCTAAAAGTGTAACCTCACTGTGTGCTCATAATGTGAGCTTACCATGTGTGATACCACATTAAACTCATAGGTCATTTTTTATTTTCATCAGCAAAGTACTTCAAAATTTCAAAAAAACCTTGCTTATTTTGTATTCTTTTCTGCTTGGTGTTGGCATTTGACACAAATATTTCTATATGAAGGACGCATTCAGATTCCAGTGTTGTTTTGGTCACTCCTTTTTGCTTCTTAAAGGGACAGTTTACTGAAAAATGAAAATTCTTTCATTAATTACTCACCCTCATGTTGTTCCAAATCTGTACGACCTTTGTTTATCTTCAGAACACAAATTAAGATATTTTTGATGAAATCTGAGAGCTTTCTGACCCAGACAGCAATGCAACTGACACGTTCAAGGCCCAGAAAGATAGTAAGGACATTGTTAAAATAGTCCATGTGACATCAGTGGTTCAGCCGTAATGTTATGAAGTTTTGAGAATACTTTCTGTGTGCAAAGAAAACAAAAAAAAAAAAGACAATTACTTCTTCTGTGTCAGTCTTCGACGTGTATTCATGAGAGTACCACGACGAAGACTGACACAGAAGAGAAGAAATAAACTGTTGGGGAAATTTACTTTTAAAAGTAATGCATTACAATATTGAGTTACTCCCTAAAAAAGTAACTAATTACGTTACTTAGTTACTTTTTATGGAAAGTAATGTGTTACTTCACTTTTGCGTTACTTTTTAAATCTGGGCAGGGCTTGCTTATTTATTTTTAATATAAAAAGTTCTATTTTTGGCAAATGTAAAAGCCTTTTCACACCAAAAGCCTCAGGCTTTGACAAAAGTAAATTCACATCTGTACAGTAGACCGCAGAAGAAAAAAAATGTCAACTCTTCAGCAATAAAAAAAAGAAAAGGAAAACAAATGTTAGATTATCTTGAGCAATTTTTGCTTATTAGTATGATTGAATTGGATCATCGAAGGTCGGCAGCAAAGACATCGGTTAATAAAATGGGATTAAATGCATAAAGGATATTTGTATTATTTAACATATTTGCAGGTTTGTGTCATATTCTGAGTTGAATTTCACTGTTTTTATTTATATAGTTTGAGGAAAACTGAATCTGTTTTTTGTGAGTGAGATGAAATGTCCACATTTATTCTAGAACTAACATCTTACTCCCGATTTCTCTCAACATGGGGACAGGAGAGCTTTTAATCAATAAATGGGGGAAAAGTAACTGGAGTTGCTTATTTGAAAAAAGTAACTATTTTCTTGTCAATTAAAAAGTAATGCGTTACTTTACTAGTTATTTGGAAAAAGTAATAATATTACGTAACTCGAGTTACTTGTAATGTGTTACCCCCAACACTGGAAATAAAGACATTATAAAGTCTTTTTTTTTTTTTTGCCTTTTTTGCGCACAAAAAGTATTCTTGTATCTTCATAACATTACGGTTGAACCACTGATGTCACATGGACTTTTTTATGGATGTCCTTGTGGGTCATAAAAAGTTTGTGTTATGTTGCTGTCTATGCAGGGTTAGAAAGCTCTTGGATTTCATCAAAAATATCTTAATTTGTGTTCCAAATATGAAGTAAAGTCCTACAGGTTTGGAAAGGAAAATGAAAAGTTGCGATTTTATAGGCCGATATGGCTAGGAACCATACTCTCATTCCGGCGTAACAATCAAGGAACCTTGCTGCCGTACCATGGGTGCAGCAGGCGCAATGAGTCAACTCTGCCGGCTGCAACTCTGCATCTACGCAAACTTAGTGCTGGTCACTTTCAGGCGCTGCGTAATATCATTGCGCCTGCTGCACCCATGGTATGGCAGCAAAATTCCTTGATTATTACGCCAGAATGAGAGTATAGTTCCTAGCCATATCGGCCTATACAATCGCAACTTTTCATTTTCCGCCAGTCTTAGTACACGATGCAACTACAGAAGAGTCAAGTTTTAAATAGGAAAAATATCGAAACTCTTTAGTCATTTTATAGTGAGATGCTAATGGTCTAATCGGATTCAATGATTTATGCTAAACTATGCTAAAAGTGCTACCATCAGACCCGGCGATCGGCTGAATGGATTCAAAAATGCTAAAACACATCTGTATAACTCTAGGGGAGTTGGAAAATGAGCGTATTTCAAAAAAAAGTGTAGTGTTCCTTTAACTTTTACACTTGTCAAAGTTTTTGGGAGCTCATCATTTCTTCACAAATCCTACAAATACTGGAATATTCATGTTTTTCCAGTGTTGTGAAACAGTAATGTCCCTCCGATGACCGATATTTGAACTGTTTCCTCTCAATCTGCACAATTTTGAATTCACAATGAGCTCACATAGGGCTACTACTCACACAGCCAGTTTCACAGAATGAGAAATAGTGAGACGTCACTGTGATCATCGCATGAGCTCATGTCTTGACTGGGTTGTTAAACTGAAATGAAATACATGACTTATCTGGACTATAAACTATAAGTTGAGTGTTATCTGTAGATCTTACTTTTGAATGTTTTAATCATGTATGGTTGCTTGGATCATGCTAAGCTTAGAGTCACATGACTACTTTGGAATATTTCAAAATAAAAATGCATTCCCATTTCCCTCAGTTTTATTTATTTATTTATTTATTTTATTTTATTTAACAAGCATGCGATGGTTTTGACGGCTAAATGATCATTTACATCGCATGTTGTTTTGGGTCATTGCAACCACTAGATGGCGCAATTGTCTGTCTTTTTTTTAGTTCTGTGCTGGTTAAAGCAATTTGAAGGTTAAAAAAACAGTCCGGCTAGGAACACATTGTTCCTACAGCAGCTTAAGTCCAGTGTCAAGATATTGTTTATGTTGAATTCTTAATGATATGTTCATTTCCTTACGTAAACCAGATAAAAACTTAAACATTGTGAAGAAGAGAATTGTTTCTATGTAGAATAATGCTTAATGTTAAACTGTGATTTCAAAATATATTCTTACATCTCTTTTTCAGTATGATGCAAAAGGCACATTTCACATGACTTCCTGTTTATCGCCAGTACATCCCTTACTCAGAATATCTCCCAAAATCTCCCTTCCTATTCCCTGTTGAATGAACCATGGCTCAGTTATTGACGTCTAAACCAGTAAAGACAGGAAAAACTACCCTTACTGCTACTGGGCATAGCAAAATAATCTTTTTATACATGCATAAAAACTATGCTTGAGGTATGTAAACATTAACACTGTCTTTGAATACTGTGGAAGATGCTTGTTTTGCAAGGACCTTTACAAATGCATAATTTTATGAACTAACTGCCTTCAATGAGAATTTAGTTGTTTTTTTGGGCAAAGTGGAAGCTACCAAGTTTTGGGTGTCCGAGGGGGGATGTTGAGTTCAGTCTGTCACGTGTACACATGTACTGTATGACCCAAACCCCTCCCATCCATCCATCCATCCAAACACGGCTTACATATAGTGCAGCGTCACTCTCCCTTTACACAATTAAGTGTCTGCTCACACAGACCGTCTGGGAGGGTATCGATTTAGGTGTTATTTTGGTCTCCTCTCACTAACCTTCAAGGTCTTTGCAAGGTTAGTAAAATGCTCTGATGAATCAACAGCTCCCTCTTCATCTGAACAACAATGCCAGGGCTGTTATTGCCAGGTATGACCTTTATGGGATGATTTATGGGGTAAAAAGCTTGAATTTCATCTTATTGTGACAATAAACACTGTCACTTCTTTACTAGTTGAAAAAGATAAATAGGTACAATATTTATTGACTTGACACTTCTTATATGAGCAAACATAAACTCATCTCCGTGTCTCTTAATCACCAATAGCATATTTCAGAGTTGATTATATAATAATTATTGTTTTTAAGAAATATGTGATAAGGTTAAGCCCTAAGAGACCCACAACCATGACAGAATTGAGAAAAACTGTAATGACACAATAGATAGCTTGTATCACAAAAAGCCTTTGTGAGAACTCATATTACATCTGAGCTGGAGTTTGGCCGAACCCATGGGAGACTCCCAATTTTATGATCTGATCAACCTTGAATTGAACTTGTGAGGTCCAATTTAATAGAGCATATGACTGTAGAAACACCATCTCTACAGTCACGCAATAGCGCTGACAGCATCATCCTCCGGGAATTCCTCTCTGTGGAAAGGAGAAGGATGTTAGGAAAAATGTTTCAGTACAAAGCGTACTGAAAAAAAGCTCCCTAAAGGAAATATGTTCTGAGTTCTGGGACTGGGAAGATGAGTTTTATTCATCTCACAACAGGACAATGGCCAGAGAAATGGGTATGACCCTAAAAGAATGTCCTGGAGTGACAGTCAGGAGTCCAGACTGTGATCCAATTGAGCATCTGTGGAATGACATAAAAATTGCAGCTCACATTCAGTTCCCATCCAGTCTGATGGAGCTTGAGCAACGCTGAATTTACAATGTCAAGATGCTGATGCTGATGCTGACAGAAACTTGAGCAAGAAAAAAATGCAACTAGTGGCAAGGGAGCGTAGGAGCGGTATAAAATTGTATTTTATTTTGATATATGTGTAACCTATTTTTAAACAATTTATTTGATGTATTCAGTTTTCTTTTTTTGCAAATTGCAAAAATTAAATCATTATTAAATAATGCATTGATAATAATAACAATAAAAATATATATTTCTAACCCTATTTTTAAACAATTTATTTAATGTATTAACAATTTATTTAATGTATTCATTTTTTGCAAATTGCAAAAATTAAATCATTATTAAATAATGCATAGATAATAATAATAATAACACAAAAATATATTTGTAACCTATTTTTAAACAATTTATTGTATTCAGTTTTCTTTTTTGCAAATTGCAAAAATTAAATCATTATTAAATAATGCATTGATAATAATAATAAAAATATATATTTGTAACCTATTTTTAAACAGTTTAATGTATTCAGTTTTCTTTTTTGCAAATTGCAAAAATTAAATCATTTTTAAATAATGCATTGATAATAATAATAAAAATAATTAAAAAAATATATTTGTAACCTATTTTTAAACAATTTATTTCATGTATTGAGTTTTCTTTTTTGCAAATTGCAAAAATTAAATAATTATTAAATAATGCATTGATAATAATAATAAAAATAATAAAAATATATATTTGTAACCTATTTTTAAACAATTTATTTAATGTATTCAGTTGTATTATTTTTTTTTTTTTTGCAAATTGCACAAATCAAATCATTATTAAATAGTACATTGATAATAATAATAAAAATAAAAACAATAATCATGTGGTAAATATAAAAGCACTATATACTTACAACATATATATATATATATATATATATATATATATATATATATATATATATATATAATTTTTTTTAAACAGTTGATGATGCAATGACAAGGTGTTAGACCTTATTAAATAAATTATTAATTAATTAATGAGTAACTTTTGATAAATCTTGATAACAATGTACCTTTAATAATACTTTTTAAATGTCTATATAAATACTTTACACAAATCTTAATATTATATAATGCATGTATGTATGTATAATTAAATCCTTATATAATGCCGATAATTATTAATTATATTATATGTATAATATAAAATACATTATATATATAATATTAAATTAATATGATTAATTATTGTATTATATATTATGGTAATAAATTGCATAAATAAATTCACACATACCATATGTACCTACTGCATGGATTTCAACATCCAGCTGAAAACTGTTGGTATCTCTACATGTTTGACTTGAACTTTGCGGCATCACAAAAAAAACATGAGGGAATCAAAGGTTCAAGCAGTAATGCATGTTAAGCAATGTTTGTCTGGTTTGAGCAATGCTCAGATTCACATGAAGTTGATGAGGTTCACGTGAAGTGCCGCTTACACATAGGTTTCGTCTAAATATGTCACAGTGAATTGTGGGAACTGCATATATGAACCATTAGTTTCCCAAAATGCCACGTAGCCAAAATCGGACAATCATATGGCGAACAATCCATCACGCAAGATTATATTTGTTTTGTTTTGTTTTTTTTTTAAATTAAACACATAAAGAAAGCATAAACTCTGAAAAATCTTTTAGAATCGCAATATTTTTTTCTGTGAAAATCAATCTATGAATGCATATTAGGTTTGGCTAAGATAAAGTAGCCTGTTTTAAAAACTAAGAATGACACACTTAGAGGTTCCTGCTTGCATGTGTACTATTGAGGTACAGGATATTCTTATTCATAAATCAAAAATCACTGCTGACCACTGCTAATAAGCCTCACTGTATCTCTCTTAACAATAAGTTGGAATCCAGGAAAGGCTGCAGTTGAAGTGTGCATGTAGTCAGCACTTTTGAGCCCTGTTGAGGGGCCCTACACCAGCCCTCCGGCTTCAAAACCCACACTGATGATGTTGGCAAAACACAGAGCGGGACAATCACATGTGTTGTGAGCGGGGTGTTCTTGACAGCTGTTTTCCCTATGAATGTCCTTCTCTGTCTGACACCAGCTGCTAGGCTTTCAAGCACTGAGAGCACACATGTCATACAGAGGCTGTCAGACTTCACTTCTGACAGTTTAACCACTGTTTTAAAATCTCTTCTGAAATATGGCTGAAAAGTGGCGCAGGTTTAAGAGGGAATGTGCTGTTATGAGCCAAAAATGGAAGGTTTGCAAGTAGAAGAAAAAAAGAAAATAACCATTTCCAGAATGCACAAGACTTATCAAACTGTGCTGTTATTATTAACAAAGTATTTTTGCATAATAGCAATCTCTTAATTCATATTTATATTTGTTATAAATATTCACATGGTAAAATTATAGTACATTAAGGCCAAATTTAGTAAAGAATGAAAGAAAGAAAATAAATAAATCCATCCATCCATCCATTTTCACCCGCTTATCCGGAACCGGGTCGCGGGGGCAGCAGTCTAAGCAGAGACGCCCAGACTTCCCTCTCCCCAGACACTTCCTCCAGCTCTTCCGGCGGAACACTGAGGCGTTCCCAGGCCAGCCGAGAGACATAGTCCCTCCAGCGTGTCCTGGGTCTTCCCCGGGGCCTCCTCCCGGTGGGACATGCCCGGAACACCTCCCCAGGGAGGCGTCCAGGAGGCATCCGGAACAGATGCCCGAGCCACCTCAACTGGCCTCTCTCGATGTGAAGGAGCAGCGGGTCTACTCCGAGCTCCTCCCGAGTGACCGAGCTCCTCACCCTATCTCTAAGGGAGCGCCCAGCCACCCTACGGAGAAAACTCATTTCGGCCGCCTGTATCTGGGATCTTATCCTTTCGGTCATGACCCAAAGCTCATGACCATAGGTGAGAGTAGGAACGTAGATCAACCGGTAAATCGAGAGCTTCGCCTTACAGCTCAGCTCTTTCTTCACCACGACAGACCGGTACAGCGAACGCATTACTGCAGAAGCTGCACCGATCCGTCTGTCGATCTCCCGCTCCATCCTTCCCTCACTCGTGAACAAGACCCCCAGATACTTAAACTCCTCCACCTGGGGCAAGGACTCCCCACCAACCTGAAGAGGACAAGCCACCCTTTTCCGACTGAGAACCATGACCTCAGACTTAGAGGTGCTGATTCCCATCCCAGCCGCTTCACACTGAACTGCAAACCGTCCCAGTGCCCGCTGTAGGTCCTGGTTCGAGGAAGCCAACAGGACAACATCGTCCGCAAAAAGCAGAGATGAGATCCTGTGGTCCCCAAACCAGACCCCCTCTGGCCCCTGGCTGTGCCTAGAAATCCTGTCCATAAAAATAATGAACAGGACCGGTGACAAAGGGCAGCCCTGCCGGAGTCCAACACGCACCGGGAACAGGTCCGACTTACTGCCAGCAATGCGAACCAGACTCCTGCTCCGGTCATACAGGGACCGGACAGCCCTTAGCAAAGGACCCCGGACCCCATACTCCCAGAGCACACTCCACAGGACACCGCGAGGGACACGGTCGAATGCCTTCTCCAAATCCACAAAACACATGTGGACTGGTTGAGCAAACTCCCATGAACCCTCCAGCACCCTGAAGAGGGTATAGAGCTGGTCCATTGTTCCACGACCAGGATGAAAACCGCATTGTTCCTCTTGAATCCGAGGTTCGACTATCGGACGAATTCTCCTCTCCAGTACCCTGGCGTAGACCTTCCCGGGGAGGCTGAGAAGTGTGATCCCCCTATAGTTGGAACACACTCTCCGGTCCCCCTTCTTAAAAAGAGGGGCCACCACCCCAGTCTGCCAATCCAGAGGCATTGTCCCCAGCCTCCACGTGATGTTGCAAGAAGTGTCAACCAAGACAGCCCTACAACATCCAGAGACTTTAGGTACTCAGGGTGGATCTCATCCACCCCCGGGACGTTGCCGGGACGGGGCAGCTTCTCAACTACCTCGGCAACTTCAGCCCGGGAGATGGTCGAGTCCGCCTCTGAACCCCCGGCCTCTGCTTCCTCAATGGAAGACGTGTTATTGTCTTCCTCAATGGAAGGCGTGTTGACGGAATTGAGGAGATCCTCGAAGTATTCCTTCCACCGCCCGACAATGTCCCCAGTTGAGGTCAGCAGATTCCCACCCCCACTGTACACAGTGTTGGTAGGGCACTGCTTCCCCCTCCTGAGGCGCCGGACAGTTTGCCAGAATCTCTTCAAGGCCGACCGATAGTCCTTCTCCATGGCCTCGCCGAACTCTTCCCAGACCCGAGTTTTTGCCTCCACAGCCACCCGGGCTGCCGTCCGCTTGGCCCACCGGTACCTCTCAGCTGCTTCTGGAGTCCCACGAACCAACCAGGCTCGATAGGACTCCTTCTTCAGCCTGACGGCATCCCTTACTTCCGATGTCCACCACCGGGTTCGGGGGTTGCCGCCACGAGAGGCACCAGAGGCCCTACAGCCACAGCTCCGAACAGCCGCGTTGACAATGGAGGCGGAGAACATAGTCCACTCGGACTCAATGTCTCCATCCTCCCTCGGAATCTGGTTAAAGCTCTGCCGGAGATGAGAGTTGAAGACCTCTCTGACAGGGGGCTCTGCCAAGCTTTCCCAACAGACCCTCACAGTACGTTTGGGCCTGCCGAGTCTGTCCAGCTTCCTCCCCCGGGCGGCCACACGTCGCTTTTTCGGGCTAAGCCCGGCCGGGCCCCGTGGGGTAAGGCCCGGCCACCAGACGCTCGCATACGAGCCCCAACCCCAGGCCTGGCTCCAGGGTGGGGCCCCGGCTGCGCCATACCGGGCGACGTCACAGACCTATGTTCTTTTTCAGCCATATGGGTTTTTTGGACTGCTCTTTGTCTGGCCTGTCACCTAGGACCTGTTTGCCTTGGGAGACCCTACCAGGGGCATTATAGCCCCTGACAACATAGCTCCTAGGATCATGCAGACACTCAAACCTCTCCACCACGATAAGGTGGCGATCCCCGGAGAAGAAAATAAATAAATATAACTGAAAAATAAGGTATTGCATCTCAACATAAAGTAAATAATCAGCCATTCTGAATTTTATCAATTATGACCCTGGGCCACAAAACCAGTCATGAGTAGCAGTATATTTGTAGCAATGGCCAGCAATACACTGTATGGGTCAAAATTATTACCAAAAATCATATGTATCAAAACTTAGTTTTTGATTAGTAATATGCATTGTAACAACTTAATTTGGGCAACTTTAAAGGAGATTTTTCTCAATATTTTGATTTTTTGCACCCTCAGATTCCAGATTTGCAAATAGTTGCATCTCGGCCAAATATTATCCTATCCGAACAAACCATACATCAATGAAAAGCTTATTTATCAGCTTTCAGATTATGTATAAATCTCAATTTTACAAAAACTGACCCCTATGACTGGTTTTGTGGTCCAGGGTCACATATTACTTTATTTTATAGAAAGCACAAGCACTTTTTCCCAGCAAAACATTTCAAAATTAATTTAAAATGACAAAACAGTAAAAAAAAAAAGTTTTTTTTTTTCAAGCTACAACAAACAGTTTTTTGGTTTTATGCTATGACATTCAGACATTCAAGCAGGGTTATTAAAATCATTACTTGAAATAAACAAACATTATCTGAAATAATAAAAAATAAAAACAAAATATAAAACATAGTTTTACTTCAGCTAGTTGCAAAATGTCTCATTTTCATTTAGTTTAGGTTGATACTAAAATAAATGAAACTAAAAACCAAAACTTAATAAAAACTAAACATCTTTAAACAAAAATAAACATACATAAACTGATTATAATAATAAAATAAAATCTGTAACACTTCGGTTCCATTAGTTAATGCTAAAAAATGTATTAACTAACTTGAATGAACAATGAGCAATACATTTATTACGCTATTTATTCATCTTTATTCATGTTAAATAATGAAAATAAAGTCGTTCATTGTTAGTTCATGTTAACAATGCATTAACTAATGTTAACAAACACAACTTTTGCTTTGCATTAGTAAATGTTGAAATTAATATTAACTAAGATTGAGCACTAATAAATGCTGAAGTATTGTTCATTTGCAAGTATTGTTCAGTCCATGTCAACTAAGTACTCATGTTAACTAATAAAATCTAATTCAAAATATTAACAAAAACTATAATAGCATATCCTAAGCTAAGTGTCCAAAAGTATCTAAATACATTTTGTGCCGTTGTATGTTTTAAGCATGCACAAATATAGCCTATTTTAAACAAATATCCTTTGACCTGCTGAAGGCCATGTAACATTACAGATCTCTGATCGATGTTACACAGAATCAGTAGGCTAAGTGGCAAATAGTTCAGCTGAAACTATTGAAAATCCCTCCGGTGGAACAGTATTACCATGAAATCTTCCCTCTGTGACCAGGTCATGGACAAAAATGCTGTTTTGCCATACAATATAGCCTTCTTATCACTCATGAAAGACTCCAGTATAAAATTCAATTACATTTTGAAATAAATTAAATTAATATTTTGACGTTTTATTGTCTGTGTAACTGTATCTGTGCTTCTATCACGACCTAATATTTTCAGCATCACACATGCAGCTGGCCAATAAGCGCTCTTCCTCCGACCAGCGGTATTAACCGGACTAATTTCAGTTCAGCATCATACCAGGAACTAACTACTTGTATTCAGTGAATGCATATCTGTAAAAGCATCACATGCCTCACGGCTAATGACCATGTAAACGCCGCAGTCGAGAAGGTTCGTCTCGAGTGACGTCATGTCCCCTTTCACCCAGTTTCTGCTGCTCGCGTTCTGAGGCGAGGTTACTATCGGTCATTGCAGTACTGCAGAGCGCTGGATGTCGTAGATTTAGATACGCCTTAGATTAATAATGTCATTACGTGTGGGTTTTGTACATTTAATGCACTTAATTTACTTCATAAATGCGTTTGGTTTAATGTATAGTAGTGTACGTATAGTGGAAAAAGTTCAACAGGGTGACAAAGTCAAAGAATGAATCGATTTCGGTGAAGAAACGTCGAATAAAATGGATAATAGATGAATATATTTATTCAAAAGCACGATGTTATGATGCCGGAGTATACAGAACTATATTTATCCATCACCCCCTCCCCCCTCGCGGGGTTACTATCGGACAAACCGACTCTTTGTGCTCAGCTGCTGAGAGGAGACTGAAAATAAGTGATGATATTCGCGTCCCCCGGCGAAATATTGTTTGACTCCGCATAATTATCTTACTTTAAGGCATTTTAGACTGCTACATTGCTAGAAACTCGCAGCGCAGACGCTTTTTTTCACTGAGGACGCGCGATTTTGAAAATGTACTGATCGTGTTGGACTCGGTTTTAACTGATTGTGACATATTGGTTCTGTGTTTTAACAGACCCCTATTTTCTTCTCGGGTATCGTAATTGACATGTAGGCTATCAAATGGTGCCACAAAACAGCGTTTTTCTTAGCATAAGAACAGAAACGCACGGTTTGTTTGTATAACGTTATGAGCGATGGATCCGTTCGCATGCAAAGGCAGCAATTTGCTGCTGTGCAATACCGAGGTGCGTGCTCTTAAAAGGGCAACAGCTTTTGCAGGTCATGCTGGGAACTAGAGTTACGTGTGCCAGTGCTATAGCCTATAAACCAACTGAAGCAGTAAACAGTTCATCTTCTCATTACGTATCACTTGATAAGTGACCTAACAGTAACACAACAGACGTATTGTTATGTGCAGTGGCATTGCTTTACAACAACCAGGTGAGGATGACCCTTTAAAAACACTGTGGTAGTACCATGGTAATACCAGCATATTTATGTATTGTTCAGAAAATCACAATCAGGGTGAATAAAAAATGACAACTCTTTCATTTTTGGATGAACTGCTGCTTCAGATCCCCCCAGCTCAGATCACACGTCTGTTGAGTTTACCACGGTTTGAATATTAAACTTCCTCTCTCAGCTCTCAAGACCTGATTGTGGTTTCCTTTGTAAAGAGTCTTCACATGTCACGCTCAGATGATCTCTTTCTCGTTCCTCGCTCTCATTCTCTGTGTCAACAGTACAGTGTCGCCTTTGAGGCTCAACTCCAAAAAACTGGCAGAGGATACTGGGGCAGGAGGGCAGCATTGTTCACTTGGCTGGCTCACGGCCTGTGTGACCACAAAGAGGTGAATGACATGAAAAACAGGATGAAAGTGTTTATCACATGACCAAAAACACAAAAGGCACAATGTTACCAACCCTCTGTCAAATCAGTATCACAATGTTCTTTTTGACTGTGTGGTTAGAAACAGACAGACCGAATTCTGCTTGTTTGATTTACAGTGTTACTGAATATACTGAAAATAGCAATTATCAATATAGATTTACTGCTTTAAAAGTGTAAATGTAAACTATCCTATAGTCATAAATAAGCTTTCCATTGATGTATGGTTTGTTAGGACAGGACAATATTTGGCCGAGATACAACTATTTGAAAATCTGGAATCTAATCAAACATTAAGTTTTGATATATTTACGATAGGAAATTGACAAAACATCTTCATGGAACATGATCTTTACTTAATAATGGTTCTTGGCATAAAAGAAAAGTCAATAATTTTGACCCATACAATATATTGTTGGCTATTGCTACAAATATACCCATGCTACTTTTTTTGTTGTTTTGTTTTGTTTTGTGGTCCAGGGTCACATATATAAAATCCCCATAGTAAAAGCTATATATACATATATGTCAACAATATATACTGTTTGTCCAAAAATCGTTACACTTACATATTTATATGGGATACATATATATGTTAATATATAGAATTGTTACAACTTCTAATAGGTTTTATATGTTTATACTTCATATGACAATATATTTCATATGCGGAAATTTAATAAACTGGTAGTTTCGTGAAATACTTTGGGTAGTTGACATGCTATACTATTTACAACACTATTTTAAAGTGCATTTTGCAATTTTACATTTCTGATGCATTAACATTTTATGGAATTAAAAAAAATTACTTCATCATGTTGCAACATATATTGCAACAAAAAAGGGATTTACAGTTGTGGAAAATAAATGTGGATTACTTGTTATTAGTCAGATATGCACTTTCCTTTAGGCATAAGGTTTATCCTAAATTCTGAAAGGTGAAAAAAGGCACAGAGATATGTGATGTGTGTCAGCTATACAAATACATTTCATTAATGGATGACTTTTCATGGTTATCCAGACCAGTGATGCAGAACGTCCATGGAATAGGTTTACAGAATGCATTTCCTTTATCTGTAAGTTTAAGAATAGACAAACCAAATATGACTTAAAGGGATAGTTGACCCAAAAATTAAAATTCTCCCCAGACATGTAGTAAGGACATCATTAAAATGTCTGAATCCCTTGCAAAGATTCAGTATTAAAGATAGAAGCTGACTTTAAACTTTCATCATGCACCACCTGCTGTGTTTTTAGTACTATGTATTGTATATTGAGTGACATGTGGATTTCTAGGGCACTTTATCAATTAAATTCCTAAGCTAGTGCTATATATCTGTCTTGCTCAGTATCTTCACTCAGGGCCCAGCTCTGGGTTATGTCTAAGTGTTTTACAGCCTGCCTTCATTTCTCAGAGGTCATGATGACCTGGAGAGAAGATAGGTCTTTTTTTCTCTCCAATTCTTTCATTCCTAGTAGAAATTGGTGTGGGTAGACGTTGCTACGTGTGCAGAAGAACACTTCGGTAGTTGCTTGACATGGCTGTTTTATTTAGACAGTTTATTTGGATTAATTATTAAAAACAAATGTAGGATACTAGATTTTAGATTTGGGTTGTTATCCGTGCTGAGAAAAAAACATCCTAATATACTTTGTGAACAGTTGAACTAGCTTAACGCCAGCTTGGCTAGTCTGTGAGACCATCTTAAACGATATTTTTTCGATATTTTTCCTATTTAAAAATTGACTCTTCTGTAGTTGCATCGTGTACTAAGACAGGCGGAAAATGAAAAGTTGCGATTTTATAGGCCGATATGGCTAGGAACTATACTCTCATTCCGGCTTAATAATCAAGGAATTTTGCAATGGGTGCAGCAGGCGCAATGATATTACACAGCGCCTGAAAGTGACCAGCACTAAGTTTGTGTAGATGCAGAGTTGCAGCTGGCAGAGTTGACGGCTGCGTAATATCATTGTGCCTGCTGCACCCATGGTACAGCAGCAAGGTTCCTTGATTATTAAGCTGAAATGAGAGTATAGTTCCTAGCCATATCGGCCTATAAAATCGCAACTTTTCATTTTCCGCCAGTCTTAGTACACGATGCAACTACAGAAGAGTCAACTTTTAAATAGGAAAAATATCAAAAGTCTTTAGTCATTTTATAATGAGATGCTAATGGTCTAATCGGATTCAATGATTTATGCTAAGCTATGCTAAAAGTGCTACCGCCAGACCTGGCGATCGATGTTGTTGCCTGAATGATCCACAGCTGTGTTTCTTTTTGTTTAGTGATAGTTGTTCATGAGTCCCTTTTTGGTCCCTTATCCCTATAATCTGCCCACTGTTCTTCAGAAAAATCCTTCAGGTCCCACAAATTCTTTGTTTTCTTCAGCATTTTTGTGTATTTGAACCCTTTCCAACAATGACTGTATGATTTTGAGATCCATCTTTTCACACTGAGGACAACTGAGGGACTCATATGCAACTATTACAGAAGGTTCAAACTCTCAATGATGCTCCAGAAGGAAACACGATGCATTAAGAGCCGGTGGGGTGAAAACTTTTTGAATTTGAAGATCAGGGTAAATTTAACTTATTTTGTCTTCTGGGAAACGTGTAAGTATTTTCTGTAGATTCTGAAAAACAGTACTAAAAAAAAAAAAAAAGAAGGTACTTAGGTAAAATAATAAAACTACACATCTTCATTCTGTTCAAAAGCTTTCAAAAGCCTCCAGCTCTGGCCTAATGGTTAGGGAGTTAGGGGCTTGTAACCGAAAGGTTGCGGGTTCGAGTCCCAGGTCCGGCAGGGATTGAAGGTGGGGGGAGTGAATAACCAGCACTCTCTCCACCCTCAATACCATGACTGAGGTGAGTCCCTTGAGCAAGGCACCGATCCCCCAACTGCTCCCCGGGCGCTGCAGCAATAGCAATATGGCTGCCCACTGCTCCGGGTGTGTGCATGTGTGTGCACTTGGATGGGTTAAATGCAGAGCACAAATTCTGAGTATGGGTCACCATACTTGGCCACACGTCACGTCCTTAATGCATAATTTTTCCTTCTGGAGCATCAGTGAGTCTCTAATAGTTGCATATGAGTCCCTCAGTTGTCCTCAGTGTGAAAAGATGGATTTTAAAATCATACAGTCATTGTTGGAAAGGGTCCAAACACACACACACAAAAACTGAAAAACCAAAGATTTTTCTGAAGATCAGCGGTTGGCTCATTCAGGCTCATACAGCTGTGGCTCATTCAGGTAACAACACAGTAATAAGAATCAAGTGTATGTACACACTTGAATGGAGTCATTTTTATAAATTCAACTATTATTTTCTCTTGTGGACTATATGTAAACATCTTTTATATGAAATATCTTATTCAGGTCAGTCCTAAATAAAAAATAACATGCATTTTGTATGATCCCTCTTATCTTGGTAAACTAATTACCATTTTGCAGATTCTGCAAGGTATATGTAAACTGTATTTGCAAGGTCATATAATAGATTAGGCCATATAATTAATATTAAATGCATAATATTTGTAGTAAAAACCAACATGTAGTAATTTAAGATGCACAAAATGAAGTAAAATAACGGATTTTGAGTAAATCCGCGTTGCCCTTTTAAGAGCTGTTTTGGGTCCGCACGTGCTTTCCATATATGGAGGCTCGAAGACAAACAGCAGCGCGTTTGACCGACAGTAACCTCGCACATCGCTATAAAAGGATGGAGGAGAGCAAAAAGGTCCGTCCATAAGAGCACAAAGCACCACCGGTACAATATCGCTTTGAGAGAGTTAAAAACAGCTGTTTTTTCTCTAGTCTCAAAAGGAATTACTGTTTATATGAAATAAGGAATAATCACTTCGGAGAACGAAATAACGGTGAGTAACGCTGGCTTTTTTTTTTTTGGCGCAGTGAGCTTTGTGTCAAGTTTAATTTTAAACTAATTTCAAGATAAATAATATTTTGTGTAACCTACTAATTCTGTAATCAGAAACACGCTTTTGTTGTTTTTTTTCAATAAACTACGCAAACGCGCATTTGTGTCTTTTTTATGGTAAACACTTGGTGAGTTGCGATGCACTGAAAGCTTAGTGGCAGCCGTTTATGTTGTAAACAGATTACACGTTGACACGTTTTATCTTTTAGTAATTATGCTAGATAAGCAAATGAATATTTCAACCTGCTAATTCTTTAATCAGAAACGCGCTGTTGTTTTTTTCAGAACTTACACGTTTGTGTCTTTAAACACTTGATGAGCTCTGATGTTTTAAATGCTTCGTTGCAGATATGTATGTTGAAGAGTTGTGTGTTACTGTTGTTGGCATTCATAATCTATTAAGAAAATGACAAGTTGAAAAACAGTTGAACAAAGAAGACTGTAAGTGCTCGCGTGTCGCTCCAGCATCTGTTCGTAACCGAGTCTGCGCGAAATGACCGAGAGTAACCTCTCCTCTGCGGAACAATGAAAAGCACACTGAGCTCCCCAACTCTTTTGCATCTTTAAAACATCATGTGCATAAACACTTTTGATGGTCAAAACAGCAGCTAAGGTCTATAGCTCGGTGTATAAACTGGTGTCATTTCGTATTTTGCTTCACAGAGGTAACTCGTAGCAAGATTGCGTATAGTAAACAAATATGTGGAAGACTGTTCTTACATCATATCTTGCTTGAACATATTTTCAGTCTGTCGTGATGGACATTTAATGTTTTATGCTTTTTAAGACTAAAAACTGACATTTGGTGTATATGTGCAAGAACTGATAGACTTAGCAGAGTACAATGCGACGAGAAAACGATATGACGAAGGAAATGGTAAACAAGACGAAAAATAAGAAAATGGACGCGTCCGCTAGGGACGCTCTTTATGATATTTTTGTATGAAAAGCAAAAGCATAAGAATCAAATGACCTGACAGAGTGCCATATCTGCGCAAACTGTGCAAAATGACAAAAGTAAAACACATAGGCTGCTAATGAGAGACTGTCAATGGTTCATTGACGAATAAAGGTGATGATAGAAAATTGAAAGCTCTTAGAAAACGTCATTTTTATATTCAGGTTGTTTTCAAACATATTTAAAACATCTTCTTTTTCTTACCACATGACAGGAAAATGTCTTTTTGGATGATGGTTATGCCACATTGTTTATAAGGTGGACAAAATATTAAACATTAATGAAATGTATACATGGGAGAAAGTGTTATTATAGTATTTTTGAATAACTTAATAGATGCAGAAAAAAATGTACATGTAATTCCCTCTAATATAGCCTTAACTCATACATTTAGTTAAGAATGATAACTATTTAGATTATTTAAAAATGCATTACTAAACAATTTAAGTAAAACACCATCCGGACTTCGTGATATTTATGATTCAGTTTATTATGCAACGTACCAACCCACATAATGACACTGTGCACTGTTTCCTCTCACTCCTTGTAATTTTCTATACGAGATAAGATGAATGACTCAAAGATAAGCTATCAATGCCAAAACATTGTGTTTCAACTACTGTTTTGCCTTGATAACATCGATTATGAGGTGATTATGAATGAATCCAATTTTTAGTCAATCTAGTACAACCTACTTAATTTTCTGCCTTAATTACCCAAAATACACAAAGAAATCAGCTGAAATGTTAACGGGAAATTCTAACGATCCATAGACTGTTTACTTGTCCTGATGTCTCTGTTTACTTGAATGCAACTCTATTTATGAGGATGTCACAGCACCTTTATTATAAAAGTCACACTTTGATAAAGGATGCATAGACAACTGACTGATCAAATTGAGCTTGGCATTCTTAACTTTATCTCATTTGTTTGCTTCTTATTGTCTTGCCAGTTGCAGAGAGGAGGCACGGACAGTTTGGATCCGTGGCAAGATGGCTGTCTCCACTCAGTTGGGTTTGCTGTTGTGGAAGAACTTCACTTACCGACGGAGACAAACTGTAAGTTCATACCAAATGCATTGAGCAACTGAGTAATAAAAATAACAATATAAACAAAAATGTTGCATATGCAACAAAACAAATCCCTTTTGAAACATATGGAATCCCCAGGCTCCATTTTGTTTGTTCGGTGACATCTGTGAGGTTCGGGGGTCACCAACAGATACTGCATTATACGACCCACCAACCCCCGTATTCAAAGCAATGAATAAATACATAAATAAAAAGACTAACTACTTAGGATTTGTGCTCATCCTGCACATTTTATTGTGTAGTGTTGCAGTAGGAACTTTTAAGTTGTGTTAGTGAAATATTTGTTATTGCATTACTTATCATACTTAATGTAAAATGATAGAGAAACTGCTCTTATCAGACTTTTCTTAAAAAAATAACATCCTGTCAGTGAATGTACTTGAATAAGTGATTACAATATTGGCACGGACAGCACATACATGCACTTGGCATTGAACGTATGAACAGGAGCTGAACAAGATTGTCAACAGGAAAGTTGTCAACCGTCATGATAAACTGGATTTTCTGGACTTCACTAGAAGAGTTTATTCAGGATATGTGAATAGCAGATATGATGTGCTGTTGAATTCAAATTAAAGTTTGTCAGGGAGGAACCAAAACAATCCAGGATGATTAGCAAACGAGTAAATATCACATTATTGTATGCATTCTTTTCCAGATTCAGCTGCTGATTGAGATCATCTGGCCACTCTTCATCTTTTTCATCTTGATATCTGTCAGACTCCACTATCCTCCATACGAACAACATGAATGTAAGTGGCCTAAGATTGTTAAAACACAAGCACAAAATGAATGCAAATGCAATTTGAGCTTAGTTTAGTTTTCTTGCCCTATAAATCTGATGAAATAAACTAAATTAGATTAAATAAGTAAGGTCTGGTCTATATCATTTTGATTGCGTTCTTCTAAAGCCTATTTATATTAACTACTTTTTAAAGGCACTGAAGAGCTGAAAATATTTAGAATGCATTTTATTTAATGTCTTCTTGCGTCACCACATCTTACTTCATTCAAGCGTCAATATTTGCTCCTCTTTGGAAATCACACAGTCCCCAGGGGAGGTCAAGGACAGCAAAACAGCTCCAAGAACAGCATGAAATTTTATATATCACAAGATCTCTAAAACCCAGTTCTATTTCTGAGTTAGTTTCAGATCAGAAAATGAAAACCCGGAAGAATAGCAAGAAGAAAAAATATTACAGTAGATCTGGTTTGTGAAAACATATGCTCTTTAAACAGAATTTATTTAAGGGAAATAATTTCTGCAGGGATGTTTCTAGGAATTGTGTGTGCAAACTGTGTGTGTAAAATACATAACCATTGCACAATTATTCTGTGCACATTGCTCCAAATAAAATTAACTTCATTTTATTGCATTACATACATCAGATTGCAGAAATGTGGTTGCAAAGGGCATTACTTGTTGACTTTAAAACTGTTGAAGATTTAATATCACACATGTTATCTGATTTCTTTTCCAGGCCACTTTCCCAACAAGGCCATGCCGTCTGCAGGGACATTACCATGGGTTCAGGGCATCATTTGCAATGCCAACAACCCCTGCTTTCGCTACCCGACCCCTGGAGAGACACCCGGGGTGGTGGGCAACTTCAATGACTCAATGTAAGTATACTGACTTTTGGGTCTGCATTGGATTGTACAGACTATATATACTTACATAGAAGTATACTTCATATATGTGTCACCGTTATCATTTGCAGCATCTCACGACTGTTCATCGATGCCAAGAAGATTCTCCTCTACAGCCAACATGACAAGAGCTTTGAAGGTTTCAAAGGACTCGTCCGGGCCTTGAGAAAACTGCAAAGAAACACTGAAGGTACATCACCTTTAAACACCTTCAAAGGTTAATATTCACAACACTCTGTTTTTTAGTTTTTTTTTTTTTTTTTTTGTTGTGTGTGTGTGTGTGTGTACATTTAAAAAAAATCTGACATACACTATAGTTCAAAAGTTTTGAATGAAGTCTTTTAGGATCACCAAGGCTACATTTATTTGATTAAAAATCCTGTAAAATCACTAATAATGTGAAATATTATTGCAATTTAAAATAACCATTCTCTACGTGAATATATTGTAAATGGTAATTTATTTCTGTCATGCAAAACTGAATTTTCAGCAACATTACTTTAGTCTTCAGTGTCACATGAAACCATGATACTTTTTCTTCAGAATTTTTTGATGAAATGAAGTTTAAAAGAACAATATTTGTTTAAAAAGGAAATCTTTTGGAACACGATAAAAGTCTTTAATGCATCCTTGCTGAATAAAAGTAATTTCTTAAAAAATCTCATTAACCCCAAACCTTTGAACAGCAGTGCATGTTATCAAAAACAGCACTGTTATTTGTTCAGAACAAAGTTTGAAGTCAGAACAAAGTATTGTGTTAAAAGTACTAAAAGAATTATTCATGGAATCATTAACGAACCAGAATCAGAATCTTTAGCGTTCCCTTCACTTATGTTGAGAATAATGTTTTGTAAGTGATGTGAAATGCATTGAAAGATCAGTATCACTTCTTGGTATCAAGTTTCACCATTTCTAATGTCGCTGTACCACTTTATAGCGTTATTTACTCTCACATCGGTCACAGTATAACTAGCTGGGTCAGTGTGCGGTAAAGTTTCAGTAGCGAGTCCCCACACCCTTATTCCTAATGACCATCAGTGTACCCACTGAAATGTAAACACCAGAGGGATTTGTGTGTCTGTTTCCTGTTTGACATTCAGACTAGATGTGGTTCCTCATTTAAGATTCAGTGTTGAAGGTTAAATAGGAAACGTTCTGTATTACTAATTTTTGGACTATTAACGACTACAGAAGTGGTTATCTGCTTGTATCTGTTTACTTTTTTCTCTTGCTTTAATTAAAAGGTTTTAATTATAGCATTATATAGGCCTATGGCTATTAAATGTTAAATGCATTGCTGTGCAGTTGACAGGTGGTTGCATTGTAGCTCTGCATAAGTATATTATAATTAGGTCTTTAGATCATATGGACTGTTTTTTTGCCTCAAATATGGCCACTTGCAGAGTTGATACTTGCAAAAACCACTAACATTCACAATGCACTTTCTTATAAATGTATAAATTTGTGACCTTTATTTAGACAGACAACTCAACATAACGAATGTTGAGGGAGGCTTGTGGGAGTTGCAGATACTCACAGTTGACAGCATTTAATTAATGCTCCCAGAGGGGCTGATGTTTGCACCTGGGGCTTGGGCAATAGGATGCATGCTTTGCCCACTGTGGAATAAAAAGCCTCAAGAGTCACAATGGTTAAGCATGATCATTTCATGCCACAGAGATGCTGATGATGCATACGTGTGCATGCATTCTGGTACAATGTTTGAGGAAGGTATGATAACTCTGCTCTGCGGTTTTGTAAAAGAGGAACTTGTGTCATTAAACTGTTTAAAATAATGTCTAAACCTCTAGGGTATCTATGGATTCTTGAAGAATCTTCAAAATTACATTCCACAAAAGATCCTTTTGAAAAGGTTTTTTAGATTATATAAAATGTTCTTCACACTATGAATAAATGGTTCTGTGAAGAACTGATCATTTGGGAACCAAACATCGTTCTTCTGTTGCATTACTGCAAAAAAAAACCCTTTTGGAAACTTTAAAGGAGAAGTTCACTTCCAGAACAACAATTTATAGATTATGTACTCACCCCCTTGTCATGCAAGATGTTCATGTCTTTCTTTCTTCAGTCGTAAAGAAATTATGCTTTTGAGGGAAACATTTCAGGAGTTTTCTCCATATAATGAACTGCTATGGTGCCCCGAGCGCCATACTTCCAAAACGAACTTCCAAAATGCAGTTTAAATGCGTCTTCAAACGATCCCAAATGCGGTTGTAAATGATCCCAGCCAAGGAAGAAGGGTCTTACATAGTGAAACGATCGTTTATTTTCATAAAAAAAAATGTCAAACCTTCATCTTGTCTTGCTCTTCCTGAACTCTGTGTATTCTAGCTCAAGACAGTTAGGGTATGTTGAAAAACTCAGATCGTATTTCTCCCTCAATTTGGAGAAAAATCCTGAAATGTTTTCCTCAAAAAACACAATTTCTTTACGACTGAAGAAAGAAAGACATAAACATCTTGGATCGGAGTACATTATCTGTAAATTGTTGTTCTGGAAGTGGACTTCTCCTTTAAGAGTGCATAGTCACTAAGAAAAATCGGAAATGAGATGTCTTTGACATCTTAATTGTTTTTTCTAGAAGAGTAATGCATTCAGTGGAGATTTCATCTGACACTGATCTTAAGATCTGTCAGACTTGTCTTCTGAGGAAATGTTAGTGTCTTAGTGAGTTTCATAAGAGTTTCAAAACAGCTTCTGAGATATGAATCAGATTATTTGAGCTATATTTTGAGCTTATATTTTATAGCTCTGTACTTTTTTTTGTCTGCATCTGTGGTTCGATGAAGAACCTTTAACATCCATGGAACCTTTTCATTCAACATTTAAATTTTTGAAATGTTCTTCATGGGTTCTTTTAAGAATTTCTTTGGGGCATCACATATTATTCTATTGTGGCATCACTGTGAAAAGCTTTTTTCATGTGTGTATGTTAGCAATTGCATTTGTGTTTTTACTGTTTTTCCATAAATTCTGCACCCCCTGGAATCCTGTATAGCTCATTTCCCAAAAACTTCCTGAATAGTTCAACAACAATAAGAGCATCTGAAAAGTGTTCTCTGATGATTTCAGAGAACTGGCTGGGGAATGACCTGTAGTAACCCCAGAGAAAAGAGACTGACTCAAACCAGTTCATACTGATGACTCTTCTGGAATGTTCTGACACGCAACACAATAAGCTCTGTGAAGAATGCTGCTGTAGTTACTTTCTTGCTTTTGTTTTCCCACTGTCCTTTACCGTGGACATCTTGCATGATGAACTCGGAATTGAGAGCTAAATGAACAATTTTCTCATGAGTGCAGCAGTAATGGCTGCATTACCTCACTCGCTGTATCATTGAGTTGGGAATTGCAGAGGAGTCATACTTTTCACAATGTTCTGAACGACACCCTTTGTTAAAAATAATATCATTTATGGTGCAATTGAAAAACAGCAAATTGTCTGGTGTTAGTCAGCATTGTTCTGACATGACGTTATCTAACTCAAATATGTAAATTATATAAATTACTATAGCGTATATAACATATGTATTACTGTTTTTATTATTATGTATTTATATTGTTTATAAGTAATATACATTTCGAAATTTTATAAAGTGTTTGTGTGTGTGTACATACACTACCAGTCAAAAGTTTTTGAACAGTAAGATTTTTTATGTTTTCTGTCTCTTTAGCCTCTTCTTCTCACCAAGCCTGCATTTATTTGAACAGTACAATTTGAAAATAGGTTTACTATTTAAAATAACTGTTGTCTATTTAAATATATATTTTAAAATGTCATTTATTCCTGTGATCAAAGCTACATTTTCAGCATCATTACTCCAGTTGAGTACATTTTTAGAATGATTTCTGAAGGATCATGTGACTGGAGTAATAATGCGTAAAATTCTGCTTTGAAATCCCAGGAATAAATTACATTATAAAATATATTCAAATAGAAATCAGTTATTTTAAATAGCAAAAATATTTCAAAATGTTACTGTTTTTGCTGTACTTTGGATCAAATAAATGCAGGCTTGGTGAGCAGAAGAGACTTAAAAAAAAAAAAAAACATTAAATGTATGAATATTTAGGAATTTGATATTTATATAAAATATTTTCCTATTCAATATTTGATTATGTTCATTCATTATGGTATTTTATGCTTATGTTTTTAGCCTTAAAGGTTTTTCTTCTTCTCCTAGGGTTCAAGCTGAAGGACTTCCTCCGTGATAATGAAACGCTGTCTGTGTTTCTTGAGAAAAATGCTACCCTGCCCAAGCATGCTGTGAGACAGATAGTGGAGGCTAACGTCAACTTGGAGAAGGTAAATGAACTGCATGGCACGAGCTGTTTAAAAACCATTAAAAATCAACAGACATCAGGTTCTTTTTTCACAGATTTATGTTGTTTGCCCTGCTGGTGTTGTCTTTAATTATCTTAACACATGTGTACATTGCTCTTAAAATATTTCACACATCGTCTGGCGTAGTCATTAAATTGTAGTCTGCATCTTGGGACCGTTACATAACACGCTGGTTCATCCAGATATGAAGCGATCTGTTTTTCAAAGCCCCGTACGTGCGTCCGTACATTCTCACATGCGGATGACCTTGGTGTGGTGGGATACAACATCACGGGCAGATGCTGCAGATGATGGATGTCCTGCACAGCTGTACACGTGCTGCCGTACCATTGGAGAGAGGGAGGGGGTGGAGGGTGGAGTCACATGACTTTTGCCCTGCAGAACCACAGCCACAGGACGATTCCTGGAAAACTGACACAGGCTGACCGATTGCCAGCACCTCTGACAGATGCGCTGCAAGATAGACGCAACTTCGATAACACCAGGCTTCCGTTTATTGGAAATATGCCCAGTGTTTCATTCTTCACATAGCATACGTCTAAAAATAGATTAATTCTTTATTAGATTCATTGCATTAGAACACTGATAATATTTAGGGCCCGAGCATGCAAGGACTGTATTGGAATTGCCCAGATTCTTCTTCTTCTCCAAAATGAATTGCATTTTTGAGGGCCTAAACATGCTCAAAAACTCATGAAACTAAAAGTGGTGAAAATCTACATCTAATATGGGTTTCAGAAGTGGGTGCGGCAAAATGGCTCGATAGCGCCACCTATAAAATTTCAGCGAAGTGCCTCTCGAGCTATGTTTCACATACATGTACGAAATTTGGTAGACACATGTAACACACCAATACCTACAAAAAAGTCTCTTGGTACAAAGTCCGAAACCCAACAGGAAGCCAGTTATTTTAAATTTTCTCTGCAAGTTTTGTGTCGTTTTTGCCTTTTTCAGGTGTTGTATTTAAACGAACTCCTCCTAGAGATTTAAACAGATCATAACCAAATTTGGTCAGTCTAATCTAAAGGCCTTTGTGACATTAAATTGTGAAGATACTGAGTTTTCGTTGAAGGGCGTGTCCGTGGCGGCCTGACACACTTTGATGTTTCATTATGAAAAAGGAAGTTGTTATAATTCAGGCATACAATGTTCGATCTGCACCAAAACTCACATGTTTGAGTCCTGTCCTGAACACATGTGCATGACATGTGCTTTTGTTGAAGGGTGTGTCTGTGGCAGCCTGACAAAGTTTGATGTTTCGCCATGTAAAAGGAAGTTGTTATTATTCAGGCATACAATGTCCGATCTCCACCAAAATTCACATGCTCGACAAAAGTCCTGGCCTGAAAACATCTAAATACCAATATTCCATTATAATCATAGCACCACCTGCTGGCAACAGGAAATTACTTGTTTTACACTAACTTAAACATGCAGTGTCCAGTCTGCACCAAACCTCATGTTTGGTAAGAGTCCTGGCCTGAAGACATCTAAAGGCCAGTATTCAGATATAATCATAATGCCACCTGTTGGCGACAGGATATGCCATGCTTTACATGAACTCAAACATACCATGTTCAATCTGCACCAAACTTAATTTAATATTCAGTTATAGGTGTAGCGCCACCAGCTGGCATCAGGAAGTTTGGCACATATAACTAACTTTGACATAGTTCTTCTATATTTACCACTTTAAATGCATATTGCTCAAAACTTTTGAGTGATAATGTATATGCATTTTTTGTCAGTATGTGCATATAAGAAACTGAGGTTAATGTCTTAAGCCATATCTTAAGAGTTTCCCAAATTAGCCTTTAGACACCGTTTTAGCACATCCTGTTCTTAATAGTTGAATAGTGGTTTGTACAGAGTCTCTGAGAGAGTGACAGAGCTGACAGTCTCGACTTTACAAAAAAGTAAAGAATAAGGCTTCTTTTTGTTGGACAGGCTGTGTTTTTAGTCTCTCTGAAGGCAGTCCATGCCCTCTTTCACAAAAGAAAGAGTGTGTAATTATGTGATCACGTAATGTACTTTCTTACAATCATTTGCAACCATTCTCTAAACAAGATCTGCTGACTTAAAGGGATAGTTCACCCAAAAATGAAAATTACCCCATGACTTTCTCACCCTCAAGCCTTAAGGTGTATATGACTTTCTTCTTTCAGATGAATGCAATCAGAGTTATATTAAAAAATGTCCTGCCTCTTCCAAACTTTATAATGACAGTGAATGGGTGTTGAGATTTTTAAATCTAATAAAGTGAATCCATCCATCATGAAAAGTACTCCACACAGCTCCAAGTTAATAAAGGCCAAAATCATTGTGTTTGTGTAAGAAAAATATTCGTATTTAAAACTTTACAAACCATCTCTAGCTCCGCTAACTGTCTTCCGTGCGTTCACGAGAGAGTGGTGTACCAGAGGATGATGAAAGCGGAAACGCAGTGAAAAGAGCAAAACAAAACACTGATCAACAAAACTTCCTTTGCTGTAAACAAAACTTGGTTCTTGTGAGACTAGCATATTCTCACCGGAAATAAATCTCAACACCCATTCACTGCCATTATAAAGCTTGGAAGAGCCAGGACATTTTTTACCTCCGATTGTATTCGTCTGAAAGAAGAAACTACACCTAGGATGGCTTGAGGGTGAGTAAATCATGGGGTAATTTTCAATTTTGGGTAAACTGTTCCTTTAAACGTAACATTTGACTTGTGAGTAATAATCACATGACATTTAGAGCTCAGATGATTTGATTAAAAAGTAGCCATGAAACAAAGATGGCAGCTTTCATGTTGCAAACTTGAAATTATAATTGCAAAGAGTTTGTTTAGTTGGTATTAACTGCTATTTGTGATCCACAGGTGCTTATCAAAGGCTTTGGCGTTCATCTCAGAGATCTGTGCAATACCACATCTCTGGAGGATTTCGTGACTATTGCCGACAAGGACGTGTCTCAGTTGACGCAAAACATCATCTGTCAATCATCTGCTGAATGGCTGAACAATGCAGAAAGCCTCTTCCTGTCCAACCTGGACTTCCTGAAGCCAATACGGGTAAGTCAATTGTGCAGTGTTGCACAATAAATCCCTTTCACTGGACTTCATAATTCCCTAAGATGTTAATGATTGCTTGTGAAGATGTTTTATGTCCCATATATTTCACATAGAAGTTGTTTGCTGGACTATGATAACACAATGAACGCTACAATAAATGCAGGAATTCACTAGTTCAATAAACCAATTACACACAAACAAGGACAAGTGTATATTTTTGTATTTTAGACCCAGTGAACTTTGTCTTCAAGCCCAACAGAATAACATTGTAGTCACATAATGGCCACTTTTACATAATATGTTTTCGCCAATCAGAATAATTATTTCAGCATATCTGTGCATGAAAAGGGAACAGCGATGGCCTTCAGCCAAGAATCTTCACATATTGATGTCTTTGTGTATGTTCGCTTTAGACTCAGTGTTTCTTTGTCTTTGAGTAATGAGATTTCAAGATGGCAGGTCACTGCTATCTTTGCGCGGCGATTTAGTTATGAAAGCAAGGGCACAATGAGCGCTTTGACATTTTTTTTTCTAAAACAGTATAGTCCAGGGCGTATGTGGCTGTATGCTTTACATTGCCTTACTAATAGATTATGATTTGAAAGATGCTTAATGCATGTTAAACGCAAATGTGCGTCTTCCTACATTGTAAAAGATTTGTAATTTTTACAGAAAAAGTACTATATATTGCTAAAATCAGTAAAAAGGACAATTCCAGATGTCCCATTTTATATCCCACATATTATTATATTGTATTCTCCATATTTGTATCAGTTATGCACATCAGAGTGTTTTGGGTTACGTTTTATGTTATTTTTTATGAAACGTTTATTGCATTATTTTATTGTCATGTCTGCTACCCTGATGGCGTTTTGTCTTTGTGTATACAGTCTACTGTGTATACAAGTATTGTTCATGTTTTATGGACAGGTGACTCACTGTGAACTGTAATTCATCATGTTGCTTTTCATTTGCCACCTGTATTATTATGATGGTCATAAGGACATTTTAAGGCAAAAAGCAGGTTTTGCCAGTTAAATTGCCTTGTTATACTGACATCATATCACATAATGAAATATATGGCTACAGGAAATTAACTTTTCCATTAAGGGGCATTTTTTTCCCACCTGGAATTGATTTGCAGGGACATTTTTTACATTTGTGAGAGCAATTTTTATAATCACCTTATTGTTTTAAAAACCATATGTTGTCTTTAATATAAAATACTTCAATTTACCCAATTGCTTTAATCAATATTTTAAACTGGTGTCAGTAACAATAGACTATGTAAAACAGGAGCTCATAGGGCTGCAATATTATGGTAAAAATCATTATTGTAGATTATTGCTCTTTATATTGTAATAATGATTATTAATATCGATATAGAAAATGATACAAAACTTTTTTGTTTCGTTTTAGCACGTCACATTCTGGCTTCACAAACAAACATGTCGGACCACGACGTTAGCCTAGTCTAGCACAAGTTATGCAAAAAAACTCCCATTATAATCACGGAAGCTACGAAATTAATATTTTATTTACATCGTATTTGCACTGTGTTGTTTATGATGAGGGAATTCGCGAGCATTCGCACTCAATAAACAGCTCAGGCGTTTTCAGCGCTGACTAATCTAAGCACCTCTGATTGGCTGGTTTTCAGCGCTGACTATTCTACGTGTCTCTGATTGGCTCGTTTTCAGCACTGACTAATCTAAGCACCTCTGATTGGCCAATGCATTCCTAAATTCAACAGAAACGCGTTTGATTGGTTATAAGTTTCAAGGCTGCACAAAAGCGCTTGTAAAAGCAATCTGATACATTTTCAGATTTTATTTTAATCGCGACAGCCATTCTGCGTTGTTTAATTGTGCTGAGGCATTTTTTGCCCCTTTGTCTTAAATTTTTCAGGCGTTTTTGTTCATTTTGGTGGCATTTTTACAAAAGCCCGCGTTAATTTCCAACCTTGTATGACTGTAAGTTATAAAAATAAACATTCATTCCATAATAGTGAAAACATTGTCAAGTGAATTTCTTGGAGCTACAGCTGCTACAGTAAATGACATAAGATAATTTTGACAGTAAAATGTGTACAATATGACTACTTTGATTAGCTAATAATGTCTTTTTTATGTTCTGGTTGTACAGAAGGATGTCAAATCCGACCCGAAGATTATCCAAGATGTGTCCATAGCCACAGACAGCCTTCTGGAGAGTTTGGGAGCATTAGCGGTGGAGGTAAGAGCCCCTGAAAATATCCCTCACCCCACTTTTAGGGCCCGAACTAGACACCAGAATGAAGTGTTTAATTCCCACCCCCAGCTTCCCTAATGTCCTTATCCCGTATTAGACGAGTGGATCTGGATTAGTCACAAAAACAGATTAAAAACAAGACAGCAATATTGATTAAAATGTCTTGCAATAATGTGATAAGAATTAATGACTGTTAAAATGTTAGTTATGATTATATTGCTGGTTTTTGATGTCTAATGCATTGTGCTAGTCCTGAAAATGCTTATATTTTGTTCTTTGGGATAAATGAGAGTCATTAAGCTTTTTGCCCCAACACTCTTAAAAATAAAGGTTCTTTATTCGCATCAGTGGTTCCATGAAGAACTTTTAAAATCCATGGAATCTTTTCATTCCACAAAAGGTTCAAAAAGGTTCTGTAGATTATTCAAATGTTCTTCACACTAAGAAAAACTTCTTTTAAGAACTGTTGACTGAAAGGTTCTGTGAGGAACCAAACTGGTTCTTCTACAGCATCGCTGTGCAAACCCCTTCAGGCCCTATTTTTAAGAGTGAAATCAAGAAACTTGTTTTTCTTAAAGAGACAGAAACATCTGTTAATAAATAGCTGTTTCGGTTAGCATCCCACACGTTTTTGTCCCTTGGAAAAACCACAGAGCTGACGCTTGACATTTTAGCCGTACACTCAATGTTGCCGCTCACATGTATTTGGTGTCCAGCGTTTAGAAACCAAACCTGAGCGTTAAGTGAGTTAGCAGCAGAAGTAGTTGGCCCATATCAAGACTCACGCTTCCTGCCAGCACAGTGCAAAAGTGCAGAGCTCGACAAATGTGAAGTAACTCGCTCTTAGAAGCGACACAGGGACACACTTACTGTTTCCACATCATCTCACAGGGCATTTGTTCATGGGGAATGTGTCCCACAAGCAATCTCTTCCCAGTTTTATCATTTGAAACAGAAACAGAAATTGAGGCAACACCAACGCTGCACTGACGGGCATTAGTTCCTCTTTGTTCTCACATAAGCTACGCAGACATGTGGGCTGAACTCCAGTAACCCTCGCTAAAGCCGGCGGCAGTGAGGTTACTCCAGGTCATGCTTTATTTCTCCAGTTACTTGGCCATGTTTGCATGTCTGTCTGGCCTCCACGGCTTCCTCAGACACCTCATGATAGCTTACAAGGCGACAGCTATAACAATAGCTCTCTTCTGTGACTAGCAATCGCATGAACAAGAGAGGGAACAGATGAATCTTTCCCTAATGAGACCCTTGGATGATGTGGGCGAAGTCACTGATCTCATTCTTCCAGTAAAAATGCGCATTAGCTTCGCAGAAATTAAGGATGATGCTATTAGTGTTGTTCATTTAGAACAAAGTATTTTGAATTAGGTTTTATATATATTTTCTGTTTTCATTTCAATTTTAGTTAGTTAATTTTAGTTTTTAATTAAGATTTTTGGTAATTCAAGTTACAGTAAATGAAAATAAGAACTATCAGAAGTCATTTTTAATTACATTTAATTTTTAATATAAATATAAACATGTATAACATGTTTTGAATTAGTTTTTTGTATATGTTTTGCTTTAATTTTAATCTTAGTTAAATTTTTAGTAATTTTTTGTTTTTGTATTATATTTTTTAAATGACTGTATGCTTTTAATTGTTTTTTATGAGTTATTTAAGTACTTCAAGTTAAACTACATAAAAATAAGAACTAACTGAAGTCATTTTTAAAATTACATTTAAATTTTATTATTTTTATTTTAGTTAACATTTAATTTATAATATAAATATAAATATAAATATAAATAACATTTTGAATTAGTTTTATATATATATTTTTCTGTTTTTCAAATTTAATTTTAGTTACATTTTAGTAATTTGTTTGTTGTATTATTTTTTAATGACTATATAGTTTTTATATATTTTTTTATGTTATTTTAGTACTTCAAGTTAACTAACTGAAGACATTTTTTAATTTTATCATTATTTTTTAAAATTTCAGTTAACATTTGATTTACAATATAAATACAAATACGAATTACATATTTTGAATTAGTTTTTTATATATATTTTCTGTTTTCATTTTAATATTAGTTAAAGTTTTAGTATTTTTTGTTTTTGTATTATTTTTGGAAATTACTATATAGTTTTTATACATTTTTATGAATTATTTTATGAGAAGCAAATTAACCCGGCAGTAAAACTCCTAGTTTGTTTGTTTCTCAGATGTGATGATGGTGATTTTGGAAATTGCACATGACAAAAGTGTTTACAGCCCTATGAATCATATTGACTCATCTTTTACAAACCTGACCGACTATAACCCGTTCACGCAAAAGCTTATGTAACACCACGTAAAACCGTCTCATAAAATGAAAGCGTTCTCATTATCATCATGCTGTAACTCACAAAGCCCACTTTTACCGCACGCATCCATTAATGTGATGGAAATGTCAGAAAATAGGTTATCAGCCTCTTTTGTGCTCTTGAGGTCTCTTCCCGTTTCATCAGGAGAATGACCGATAGTAACCTGGTCCTCGGCAGGCATGCGTGAGCGTGTCACAGCAGTGCCTCTGTACGGCTTGCTGTCAGGGAAGTGGCACAAGATACGGTTTTCATAAACTCCCTTTCATTCCTGCTCTGGATTGCACTTGATTTTCCCTGAAGACAATTACATTTGTCATCTATTTTTAAACTTCTGCTCATTTTTTCTTTCAGTACCTAAACATAATTAACATCATTATTTACTTACCCTCATTTCCAGACCTGAATAGGCTGTTTTGCATGCAAAATGAATTTATGATTGATTGATTATTCACTGAACTTTCTAAAAAGTAAAAAAAATGTACAATAAAGTCATCATTACAGCAGTCAATACAATAGTGTCATAAAATTGAAGTGAATTGAAAGTGAATGCAAATGAGAAGATTATCATCTTACATTTGGTCAGTTCCTCGCTCAAAAATATGCACATTTCTCTTTTTGTGTTTCACATTAGAACAACCGTATATATCATGACATACAATGGTAAGGAAATAATGGCATAATAAAAATAAAAAGAATTATGACTGCACAGTTCAGATATGAAGGAGAAATAAGGATGTTTCTGAATTATTATTGTTATTATTGTGATGTTTTGGTTTAGTCAGCGTCAGTAACACCCTTCAGCTGACAGTGACAACACTTGATAATCATTACACCCTCTGACACATAGAGGTATAATGTCCCGAATGCAGACAGGCACGTGGAGCGCACACTTTAAGACTCATAAACAACACATTGAGGTTACTTTCAAACAAAGTCATGTAACGGGATAGCGAGTTTTGACATTAAAAGAGAAGTTCACTTCCAGAACAAAAATTTACAGATGATGTACTCACCCCGTTGTCATCCAAGATGTTCCTGTCTTTCTTTTTTCAGTCGTAAAGAAATTGTTTTATTGAGGAAAAAATTTGGGGAATTTAGTGGTGCCCTCAAGTTTAAACTTCCAAAATACAGTTTAAATGCAGGTTCAAATGGCTCTAAATGATCCCAGCCGAGGAAGAAGGGTCTTATCTAGCGAAACGATCAGTCATTTTCGAAACAAATTGACACCTTATGTGCTTTTTAACCTCAAACGCTCGTCTGGTCTAGCTCTGCATGAATTCTGTGTAATCCGGGTCAATACAGTTAGGGTATGTCGAAAAACTCCCATTTCTTTTTCTCCTCCAACTTCAAAATCATCCTACATCGCTGCAGAAGTACCGACCCAGTGTTTACAAAGTGAACATGTAAAGAAGATCAAACAGCGTTTTGGGAGTTTTTAGACGTACCCTAACTGTATTGACCCGGATTACACAGACTATGCATGTGCATCACAGAGTCGAGACAAGATGTGCATTTGAGGTCAAAAAGTATATAAATTGTCAGTTTGTTTTGAAAATGACTGATTGTTTCACTAGATAAGACCCTTCTTCCTCAGCTGGGATCATTTAGAGCCCTTTGAAGCAGCATTGAACCTGCATTTTGGATGTTCAAACTTGCGGGCACCATTGAAGTCCATTATATGGAGAGAAATCCTGAAATGTTTTCCTCAAGAAACATCTTTTCTTTACGACTGAAGAAAGAATGTCATGAACATCTTGGATGACAAGGGGGTGAGTAAATTATCTGTAAATTTATGTTCTGGAAGTGAACTTCTCCTTTAATATGAGCCTTACACTTTCCTTAAGCACCTGTAACAATGAATGACGTACTTTGAGAGAACTGTATAAATACACGCCAAGGCACTGGTGTTTAAATTTGCTTTTCTCAACGTCAGACAAATGGTTTTAAGTATTTCATTGGCATAAGCAAATGTTTTGTGACGTTTGACAGTCATGCGGTTCCTCGCTCATCCATGTATCTACAAAAGAAAGCATTTTCAACGTCAATAAATTAGTTTGGGTAAATAAAAAAACTGGGTTTTGAAAGTAAATATTTTCTTAATTAACAAAGTGATATTTTATGTTAATATGGACATTAATTGTTTCTTGAGCAGAAAATCACCATATAAGAATGATTTCTGAAGGATCATGTGACACTGAAGACTGGAGTAATGATGCTGAAAATTCAGCTTTGATCACAGAAATAAATTACATTTTAAAATATATTCACATAGAAAACTGTGTAATAATATTTCACAATATTACTATTTTTACTGGATTTTTAAGCAAATAAACAGCCAAAAACATCTTAACAATGGGAGACTTTTGAATGAAATCACTTTTGACTCACTTTTTTTGATCTCTCTTGTTATTTCTCAGCTTGCGAGTATGAAGAGCTGGCGGGACATGCGCAACGAGATCCTGTACTTGACAGGAAACAGCACGCAGTCCCCCAACCACATGTACCAGGCCGTGTCCCGCATTGTCTGTGGCCACCCAGAGGGCGGAGGTCTGAAGATCAAGTCCCTAAACTGGTACGAGGACAACAACTACAAGGCCCTGTTCGGAAACTACGGCAATGACAGCGACAGCGAACCCGTTTCCGTTTACGACAACACCTCCAGTAAGCGAAGCTGTATTTCTCTCTTTTACTTCACTTGCGAATACAAATATTTCACATAAAAAAATCCCACTCTTTTTCTTTAGCGCCCTACTGCAACAGTCTGATGAAGGGCCTGGAGTCGAGTCCCATATCCCGCATGATCTGGAGGGCTCTGAAGCCGCTGCTCATGGGGAAGATCTTGTACACCCCAGACACTCCTGCCACACAGAGGATCATACAAGAGGTCAGGAGACGCTAATGAGTAAAAATAATTATGCCAAACTAGTGTTTACCAGGTTACTGTGAGTCAAAGGTTTGACACATATAACACATATAATTATTCTGTGTTACTACTGTTTTTATTATATTGTTTTAATAGTGAAGTCATCAGAACTAGTTTTACTTTAGTAGTATTTATTTTTAAATTAGCTTTCATTTTTATTTTTTTATTTTGATTTTATTTATTGCTTTTTGAAAAAATAAAAATTACTATTTTTTATTTTGGTTATTTTTAGTAATTTTAGTGTTTTTTTTTTTGTTTGTTTTAGTAATTTTAGTCTAGTAACTTCAACTTACACATATTTTATTTTTTATTTTATAATATTTATTTAATTTCAGCTAGTTGCCAAGGCTAAAATTTATACATTTGCATATATGTTGTTTAAGTTTTTCCTGTAATATTTAGGTTATATTTTATTGTGGTTTTATTTCTATTAACGAAAACTATATATATATATATATATATATATATATATATATATATATATATATATATATATATATATATGAAGAGTTCAGATGCAAAACCAGCTAAAAGCCATCTCGATCAAAAATGAGATAATGATACTGAGTGAATTCTCTTGACACATATTATATGTCCATCAAATACTTTTTCTTCAAACCCGCTAAAATACCAGCCTCAGCCCAATCAGAAGTACCAGTACTTACATAGAAACCTATACATCTGAGCCTGATAAAAATGCATTTTTTAAAGAAAGACGTCAGATGGATTTAGCTGGTTTTGCATCTGAACTATATATATATATAATTATATATATAATTTTAGTATTAGTTAATATGTAGAATATGTAGTGACTTTTGTATTATTTATTATTATTATTTGTATTATTTTTTCGTTTGTTTTAGTAATTTTAGTTTAGTAACCTCAACTTAAACATATTCATTTTTATTTCATAATATTTATTTCATTTCAGCTAGTTGTCTTTATAAATTTATAATGTTTATAAATTTTCATCTAAGTTTTTTAAGTTTACATTTTTCAAGTGTAAGTTTTTCATCTAATATTAAGATTATATTTTATTCTGGCTTTCAATTTCAATAACAAATACTATTTTTTTATAGGTTTAATATTAGTTATCAATAACAAGTTATCAATATAAATATAGGAATATGTATCAACTTAATTTTTGTATTTTTTTTAGTAATTTTAGTTTAGTAACTTCAACTTCAACTTCAACATATATATATATATATATATATATATATATATATATATATATATATAAATGTTCATATAAGTTTTACATTTTTAAAGTGAAAATTTTTCATCTAATATTTAGATTATATTTTACTTTAGCTGTCAGTTTCAATTAATGAAAACTTTATATATATATATATATATATATATATATATATATATATATTTTTTTTTTTTTTTTTTTTTTTTTTTTTTTTGGATATATATATATACATATATCAATCCAGCAATCTCTAGCAGTGTCTTGAGGACCTCAATCTAGAGGAGCATCCTAACTGTGTCTCTGTTTGTCCCAGGTCAATAAGACATTTCAGGAGCTCGGCGTGCTCAGGGACCTCGGCGGCATGTGGGAAGAGGTCAGACCCAAAATCTGGAACTTTATGGAGCACAGTGAGGAGATGGACCTCGTTCGGGTACGTCTCTCACACACGCATACATCTTTCTGAACGCAGATAACCTTCCTGAAACAAAAGACACTGTTCCTGTTAGTCACCTCCGAGCACATGATTTTGTGTTATGAGGAGCTCAAATGGTGAACTTCACACTGCCACCTTTTGGACAAAAGCCATAGTGCATTTTAACCTCGCTACTGAACTCACATGGCACACAACGTGTGGTGCTCCGCAGGAAGCACACTTATTACTGGAGATCTTCATATCCTTGGAGAATTCTAAGGAACTATTTGCGGCCAAACTAATGAAAAAGTGTTTTACGTTAAGTGTTTTGTTGCCATAGGGACAAAATATTTCAGTTATTGTTATTGTATTGTTTTCAGTATACTGTTATTGTTAACTAATATTAAAACTACAAAAAAAAAATGTTTTTGTTACTGAAATTGAATTCCAGAATAAAATATTATCTAAATATTTGATAAAAAACTTACACTTGAAAAATGTGAACTTAAACATCTTAAATGAAAATTTATAAATTTTGCCTTGGCAACTAGCTGAAATAAAATAAATATTATGAAATAAAAAATAAAATAAATTTACTAAAAGTTACTAAACTAAATTTACTAAAACAAGCAAACAAAAAATGCTAAAATTACAGAAGTTGCTACATATTCATATAACTCCATTTTACTATAAATACTATAAATTACTATAAAAATAAATAAATTAAATTAAGATAAAAAAATATGTAAATAAATAATGCATCTAAGAGTACATTACAAAAGTAGGGGAAAATGTAATAAATTATCTTCATATTAAATAAATATTTTCAGAATAATATTTTAGACATATTTGTAATAATACTTTTTAGAGTGTAAAGTAGAAATGTATAGGTGTGTAATAAAATTTGTTAAAATTATGATATCTTAGTTTTAACATTTTGTTTTTTGTTTACATTTATTGATGCACAAATGTATAGTACCATAAATAAAAAAAAAAATTGATTAAAATAAATATTTAAATAGATAACACATCCAACAGTACAGCACAATAAGTAGGAAAAAATGTAATAATTTAACTTAATATAAAATAAATATTTTCCAAATAATATTTTTGACATCTTTATAATATTATTTTTTCACATTGTAAAGTATACATGTATAAGTGTGTAATAAAATGTGTTGATATCATAGTTTTACATTTAGTTTTTTGTTTACATTTGTTGATGCACTAATTTGTAGTGCTAGAAATAAATAAATAAATGGATTGAAACAAATTAATCGAAATTCAATTAAAATAAATAAATAATACACCTAATAGTAGAGTACGAAAATAATTAGGGAAAAAACTAAATAATTTAACTTGATAGACAAGATAAATGTTCTAAAAAATATTTTAGACATCTTTATAAATGTAATTTCTCACAGTATAATATATGTAGTGCATAAGTCTGTAATAAAAATGTTTTAAATAAATGAAGGTGTCAAAGTTTTGTTTTTTACATTTATCAATGCTCTAATTTATTACATTAGCTATGTAACTTTTGTGTAACTGAATGTTATTTCTCAACAGACGCTCCTCCAGAACAACGCAAGCGCTCTCTTCTTTAACGCCAAGCTGAGCGGGACGGACTGGCACGTGGAGGACGTGTCCAGCTTTCTGTCCAAGGCTTCAGAGGACACGCGTCCCCATGGTTCGGCGTACACATGGCGGGAAGTGTTCAACGAGACAGATCAGGCCATCCAGACCATCTCGCGGTTCATGGAGGTATGCATATATACACTCATCCTCATTACACAAACCAAAATCCAGTCATGCATCCAGGAAGAAGGATGTTGACTTAAAGGTGAACAAATTGGCTTGTTTATTATCTTTGACTTGATCGATAATGACATAAAACAGTAGTAAACGGGCATCTTATGATCTGTCCAAATCAATTAAATGGTTCTAAGAAAACTGAATCTGTGATTTGAGTTCATGTGTTGTTTTCTGGGTCTGTGAGTTGCTCTGTCAGATAAAGAATCACTTGTCTGTTCTCCACTAAGTTACAGTAACAAATCAATTACGCTGCAGTCCAAAGTCAGCTGAACTGACTGATTATTTCGCAAAATATTTGTTTAAACTGGCCCAGATTTTTTGATTAACAGAATTACATAATTCGGTCAACCTAACCCTGACTTCCTTTCTGATAAACTGTTTATTTTCCTCCATTGAAGTGCGTGAACTTGGATAAGCTGGAGCCGGTGGCTAATGAGGAGCGTTTGGTAAACAAGTCCATGCGTCTGCTGGATGACCGCAAATTTTGGGCTGGGATCGTGTTTCCTGACATGCAGGCCAACACGTCTGACCTGCCGCCTAATGTCAACTACAAGATACGCATGGATATTGATAACGTGGAGCGCACCAACAAGATCAAGGATGGGTAGGAGACATACGTTTATAATTATGGAGAAATTTAATAGGATTTTAACTGAAGTCTAAAAGCTGATGATTGTGTTTTGATTGTAGATATTGGGATCCCGGTCCTCGTGCGGACCCGTTTGAAGACCTGCGCTATATCTGGGGCGGCTTCTCTTACCTGCAGGATGTGATTGAACACGGGATCATACGAGCTCTGACCGGCAGCAAGGAGAAAACGGGAGTTTACATCCAGCAGATGCCGTATCCCTGCTATGTGGACGACATGTAAGAAACAGCATTTTACAGCAGCTATTGTACATTCATGACTGGGTTTCATTCACAGTTACAGACAAAATCAAATGTCTTATGAAATGCTGGATCCCTTAGACGTCACAGTTTCCTAAATATCATGGTTCTCATGTGAGAAATCGAGCCCCATCCAAAAATCATAAAAAGGCAGCCGTATTCATGTATATTTTCAAATTAAGATGTGAAAAATTAATATTATATATATATGATTTGGAAAATATTTAGTTCCTATTATATGACTTTTTTTTCTACGCTACTTTTTATTTTTTTGTTTATTTGTTTGTTTAAATAAAAATGTTTTATTTATTTAAATCTTATTTGTACTGTTTCTTTATTATTTATCTTAATCAAATTGTTGTTTTTATTTTATTTAATATTTAATACATTATTTATTCATTTTACTTTATTTAATTCTACTTTTATTTATTGTAATTCTATTATTTATTATTTATCTGAATCAAATTGTTGTTTTATTTTGTTCATTTAAATGTAAATTTTAATACATTATTGGTTTACTTTAATTTTTCAGTTTACTTTAATCCTGTTTAATTCTGTTATTTAAATAATTTATTTAAATTTTTAAATCTAAATTACCACATAATCAAATTGCTTTTATTATTTGTTTATTTTAATTTCAATTTTAATCCATTTATATTCATTTTTCTTTTTCTTTTTATCTTATCTTATCTTCATTTTTATCTTTTTAATTTACTTTAACTTTACATTTATTTAATAAAATCTAAATTTGTATGAAAGAATAGGACAGTAAAATGAATTAAAAAATACACAAATTTAAATCAAAATAAAATAAATAAAAGGAAAATTAAAGGAAAAGATTAAAGTAAAATGAAATTTATTTTGATAAAACAAAAAATAAACAATAACAAAAACCTTTTAATTTTCCTTTCATTTATTTAAATCTAAATTTGTATTATTTAATACATTTGTATAACCTTATACTTTTTTATTCATTTTAATGTAAAAATGTATTATAAAACACACAAATATTGGGTATAACGGCCATTTATTAACTACACTGAGCTTATTTCAGTGGCTTTTGCCCAAGACAGGGTATCTCAGCAAATATCTTTTGATACAGACGTGCTCTTGCGTGTGTTATCAACACCAAAACATCCATTGTTTATTTTGATGCTGAAGGTGTAACCCATCCTGTCTGCTCTCCCCTAGTTTCCTGCGGGTAATGAGCCGCTCCATGCCTCTGTTCATGACTCTGGCCTGGATGTACTCGGTGGCCATCATCATCAAGGGTGTGGTGTACGAGAAGGAAGCCCGGCTCAAGGAGACCATGAGGATTATGGGTCTGGATAATGGCATCTTATGGCTGAGCTGGTTTATCAGTAGTCTGATCCCATTGCTCATCAGCGCCGCCCTGCTGGTGCTAATCCTGAAGGTGCGTATTGTCACAGAGCGATATATTTAAATATAAGCCTAACAACTATTTAACATGGTTTTGTTTCTCATGTTTTGCTCAGATGGGGAACCTGCTGCCGTACAGCGATCCTGGCGTGGTCTATTTGTTCTTGGCCTCCTTTGCCGTCGTGACCATCATGCAGTGTTTCTTGATCAGCACGCTTTTCTCCCGCGCTAACCTCGCCGCGGCCTGTGGAGGCATCATATACTTCACTCTCTACCTTCCCTATGTGCTGTGCGTGGCCTGGCAGGATTACGTGGGCTTTGGTGCCAAAGTAGTAGTGGTGAGTGTGAATGTTATTTGTTAATGTAATCTAAAGTCAGACCTATAAAATTTACAAATGGCTGCACCCACTCTTACGGGAAGAAAAAGGTGGATAGTTGTATAAAGACCCAATTTATACTGTAAAAAAATAATATTGTAAGATGTGTAAATTATTGTAAATTATATTTTTGTGCTCATTATAGAACTGTAGGTGTATTATTTGTTTTATTTTATTAATATTAATTTATTTTATTTTTATTTATATTTGTATTTATTTTTAGCTATTTTTTTTACATATTTATTAAAATTTCCATTATTATATTTTATTATTTAAACAATTTGTTATTATTTTTAATGTTTATTTTAATCTATTTTTATTTAGCTATTCTAACCTATTATTTGTTTTATTTTAAACCAATTTTTATTCATTTATTATAATCTTATTTTTAATTTATTTATTTTGAACTAAAGTTTTATATATTTCTATATATATGAATCTCATTTTTATTTAGTTATTTTAATCTATTATTTTTTATTATTTAAATTAAATTGTATTATTTTATTATCTATTATTATTTTATTTAGATCTATTAATTTTTATTTTAATACAGTCTTTTATTAATTAATTCATTTTAATCTATATTTATTTAGTTTTTTTGTTGATGTGATCAACTTTTTATTCATTTATTCAGTTATTTTAATGATTTTTAATCTTTTTTAATTTAATCCAATTTTTATCCATTTCTTATAATAATTTTGTATTGATTTATTTTAATTTATTTTGTATTTTTTATTTTTTATTATTTTAATACATTTTTATTTAGTTATTTTAAACAAATTTTATTCTTTATTTTAATCTAATTTTATTAATTAATTTATTATAATATTATTTATTTATTTGGCACTACATTTTTATATATTTATTTGAAGCAAATTATTATATTTTAATTAAATTTTATTGATTTATTATCTATAATTACTATTATTATCTATTATTTTTGTTCATTTATTTATTTTAATCTATTTTTATTTGGTTATTATAGTCATTTTTAGTTTAGTCAAATTTTTAAGCATTTGTTTATTTTTATTATTTTAATCATTTATATGATTTAACTTTCATCCTATTTTTTTATTATTTACTTATTTTTACATTTTTTACACCCCTGACCTTTGCTATTTATGGTTGTTTCCCATCATGTATTAAAAACCTCCGTCTCTCTTTCCTCAGAGCCTCTTGTCTCCGGTGGCGTTCGGCTTCGGCTGCGAGTACTTCGCTCTATTCGAGGAGCAGGGTGTGGGCATACAGTGGAGTAACCTGCTGTCCAGCCCCATGCAGGAGGACAGCTACAGTCTCACCACTTCCATCTCGCTCATGCTCTTCGATTCGGTGCTCTACGCCATCATGACCTGGTACATTGAAGCTGTGTTTCCAGGTAAGTGACTATTTGAGGAGGACTTGAAAATGCAAGACATTAACAGCTTTGGGAAGTTTCTCACGGTCTAAAAATGTCACTGCGACAGGTCAATACGGCATCCCACGACCCTGGTACTTCCCCTTCACCAAGTCATACTGGTGTGGAGAGAAATGCGGTGGGATTACATCAGCACTGACCAACAAGAAAGAAAATGCTGAAGGTACCGTCTAAGATTTTAATATATATATCCAACAAAATGAACAACATGTCAAATCAAACAATTTAGAATGAAGCAGTTAAATAAAAGATTAAATATGAGTGGTTTGATTTATTTTCTAGCTGTATGCATTGAAGAAGAACCAGCTCACCTGGATCCAGGTGTTTACATCGAGAACCTGGTGAAGGTCTACAGCAATGGCAAACTGGCAGTGGACGGTTTGACTCTGGGTTTTTATGAGGGTCAGATCACCTCTTTCCTGGGGCACAATGGTGCTGGAAAAACCACAACCATGTACGAAAACACAACATAAGATCTTTTTATATCTACTGTTAATAATGTGATAATGTTAATAAGACAAGCTCAATATTTCTTGCTTTTTTTAGGTCTATCCTCACTGGCCTGTTTCCACCCACCTCGGGCACCGCTTACATCCAGGGCAAAGACATTCGCACTGATCTGAACACTATACGCCAAAACCTAGGCGTGTGTCCGCAGCATAACGTCCTGTTTAGCATGTATGTTGAGACCAAAAACAGATTTTAGAAACTCAGTTTTGTGTGCATGCAACATAAATAGCAGCTAAATCTAGACGATGTTCTCATCCACATATTTCAGGCTTACGGTGGAGGAGCACATCTGGTTTTATGCACGTCTGAAAGGTTTGCCTGAGGAGACAGTGAAATCGGAGATGGAGCAGATCGTGATGGACCTCGGCCTGCCTCATAAACGCAAATCTCGCACCAACCAGCTCTCAGGTATGAAAAGTATATTGTGTGACTTATAAGATTTTGTCTCTGTATGCTGCATTTGTTGATCCAGTAAATGCAGTAAAAACAATAAAATTGTGAAAATTCATTAAAATTTAAAATAGCTGTTTTCTGTTTGAATATGTTTTAAGAAATAATTTATTTCTGTGATCCAGAGCTGAATTTTTAGCATCATTACTCCAGTCTTCAGTGTCACATGATCCTTCAGAAATCATTCTAATATGCTGATATGCTGCTCTAGAAACATTTCCTTTGCTTCATATTTTTGTGGAAACTGTGATATATTTATTGTTAATAAATTAATGTCTTAACTATCACTTTTGATCAATTTAATGCATTCTTGCTGAATAAAATTAATGGAATTTCTTTCTAAATTATTATTTTTTAAGAAAAAATCTTAATGACCCCAAATTTTTGGTAGAATATAAACCATTTGTGAAAAACCAGTCATAATGATCAATTCTTTACAAATTTTGTCCATTGATGTATGGTTTGTTGGGATAGGACAATATTTGGCTGAGATACAACTGAAAATCTGGAATCTGAGGGTGCAAAAAAATCAAAATATAGAGAAAATGGCCTTGAAAGTTGTCCTTAATGACAAAATGAAGTTCTTAGCAATGTATATTACTAATCAAAAATTAAGTTAAATTAAGTTAAATATCTTCAACATGATCTTTACTTAATATTCAAATGATTTTTGGCATAAAAGAAAATTAATAATTTTGACCCATGTAATGTATTTTTGGCTACTGCTACAAACATACCCGTGCTACATAAGACTGGTTTTGTGATCCAGGGTCACATTTTTGTTTACAAATGCAAAAATAACTATATTGTGGTATAAAATCACTCATATACAATGACTAGGATGAAACAGTGACAGAACAAACCATTATGGTCCTTACAGGAGGAATGCAGAGGAAGTTATCAGTCGCTCTGGCGTTTGTTGGAGGGTCAAAGGTCGTGATTTTGGATGAGCCCACAGCTGGAGTCGATCCTTACGCTCGCCGAGGCATCTGGGACCTGCTGCTCAAGTATCGCCACGGTAGGGAGATTCGGTTATAGCAAACACCGTTGTGTTGGATTTCCTGAAACGTCCTTTAAGCAATATCGTTTTTACCTTCAGGACGCACGATCATCCTGTCCACCCATCACATGGACGAAGCCGACATCCTGGGGGATCGCATTGCCATCATCTCCCATGGGAAGCTGTGCTGTGTGGGTTCCTCTCTGTTCCTCAAGACCCAGCTGGGAACGGGATACTATCTGACGCTGGTGAAGAAGGACTTCGATCTCTCTGCGAGCTCCTGCCGCTCCAGCAGCACCGTCTCCTACTCCAAAGGAAGTCTCAAGAAGGTATGAATGTTTAACATGTAGTTTGGCTATAAGGGAATCTCCTTTATATTACTCACCCAATATTATGTGTTCTTGGTGCCATATTTTGTGATTTTTATTTTCTCTGTAGGAAGATAGTGTATCTGAGAGCAGTTCTGATGCCGGACTGGGCAGCGACCATGAAAGCGAAACCACCACCATAGGTAAATAGCAGGGTTATTGTTGTTAACTAAAACTATTAAACTATTTTGCTAATTTAAATACAGTTGAACGTAAACAAAAATAAATGTAAAATATAACACAAATGTTAGATGGAAACTGAACTAACTGAAATAAGTTCAAGCTGAATCACTACAATTACTCACTCAAATAATAAAAGCTAAACTAAAAATGAAATATTCGATTGAAAACAAACTAAATTATAAATTAGAAAACTAAAAATTAGAAATGTTTCTTTGGTAACTGAAATAAGTTTGTTATGTTTTAAGTAAAAAAAAAAACACTGAACTAATACTAAAACTAATAGTGAAATTTAAAAAATTAATTAAAACTAAACATTAGATAAAAAATTACAAATAACAACTGAAATCAGGTTAAGATGAAGCACTAACATTACTGATTAAAATAACTAACTAAAACTGAAGTAAAACTAAAATTGAAATTACGCTAAATTAAATAACAACAAATAACAAACAACATCTAGAAATAAGGATAATTTAAAACTTAGTATTAATGTTTAATTAAATAATTGCAAAAACTAATAAAAATGACAAAAGCACATAACAAAATTACTGAAAAATTAAAACTAAAAATATAAAAAACTAATTCAAAATATTAATACAAATTAAAATAAATATTTAAATACTAAATAAGCTGATATATAGAGTAAATAAACTTTTAAAAAGATGTTTACCCAAAAATTTGTAAAGATAAGTTATTTAACTCACCCTCATAAAGAATTGTGAGATAACTCGAAATTGTAAGAAAATTAGTTTTTTTCCCCCCTCATTATTGGACTTTACGACTCACAATTGTGTTTTTATCTCTGAGAAAAGAAGTCATATTGCAAGAAAAAAGTCAAAATTACAAGATATAAACTATTGCAATTACGAGTTTAAATCATGCAATTGTGAGAAAAAAGTCAGAATTGTGAGATGTAAACGTGCAATTGAAAGAGAAAAAAGTCATAATTGTGAGATATAAACTCGAAATTGTCGGAAAAATTGTATTTTTTCCCTCAATATTGGACAACTGCATTTATATCTCACAGTTCTAATATATAAAAACATAGAAAACAAGTTCAAAATATTAATAAAAATTAAAATAAATATTCAAATACTAAATAAGCTGATCTATAGAGTAAATAAACCTTTAAAGGGATGTTTACCCAAACATTTGTAAAAATTAGTGAAATAATTGTGTCATTATTTAACTCATATTGTTCCATATTGTTTTTGGTGCAAAGCTTTAGTCATACATGCATTTTGAATGTTTTCTCAACTCCTTCTATATTCCAGACATCTCCTTGATCTCCAAAGTGATTTTCAAGCACGTTCCTACAGCCAGACTGGTTGAAGATCTCGGTCACGAGATCACTTACATTCTGCCTTACGAGTCGGCCAAAGACGGAGGGTTTGTGGAGCTCTTCCATGAGATCGACGACCGACTCACTGACCTTGGCATTTCAAGTTATGGCATCTCTGACACAACCCTGGAAGAGGTAACGTATTATTGAAAACATTTCAAATCCCTTTATTTAATTCAGTTTATTTGATGCAAGAATGTCAATATAATTGGCTTGTATTTGATTGTTTTGAGCAGATTTTCCTCAAAGTGGCAGAGGACAACGGTGTTGATGCTGAAATGTCAGGTAGAACCGAACACATTTTACTTTTACTGTTGTTAATGCTTTATGTAAACATTTAGCAAAAGTGTCTTTAGAAACACATGAGTTATTCCCCTTTTGTCGTGGATCAGATGGGATTCTACCAGCACGCAGAAACCGCAGACACGCTTTTGGTGACCATCAGAGCTGCCTGAAGCCTTACACTGAAGACGACTTTGATTTCAATGACTCAGAAGGTGATCCAGGTAGTTACTTTACCCATCCTTCATCCATCCCACTTACTTTAAATATGTTTCTAAATCTGAACCATTATTTCATGTGTTGAAGCTTGATGTCAGTTCATATGTGGTCTAGAGTATGGGGAGTATTTATATATATATATATATATATATAATTTTTTTTTTTCATTTGAATGAGTGTTATTTTACACTATTATAATGTTTAAAAATTAGAATTTTAGTGTTGGAATTAATTTTAAATTAAATAAATTTTATTTTTAATTACATTTTACTTATTTTTTTTTTGTCTTTTTAAATTAAGAAGTATTTTTATATATTATTTTATTGCAGTTAATGTTTATTTTATTTGGTGTAGTTTTTTTAATATTTTTTGCTTTAGCTGATGAAAACAATAATGATTTGAATGCACCTGTTTTTATTTATTTTTATTTATTTAAAAATATTTATTTATTTTTCATTTCTGTGATTCAGTTCAAACTGTCTGTTTCAGTTAATCAGTTTGAAAACGATTCAGTGATTCATTTGTTCATTAATTTTATTGCTATGTATTCTTATTGTGGTGCATGTGATATGCCATATGTATAAAAACACATTATCAGTCCTTTTGCTTATTTACTGGAAGAAATGGAATTTGGTAAGCATTATTATTAGTAAACTATTTTTGGGTTGATGTGCATCTGCAGAATCTCGTGAGACGGACTGGTTGGGCGGCGCTGATGGTAAAGGCTCGTACCAGGTCAAGGGCTGGAGTCTGAAGAGACAGCAGTTTGTAGCTTTGCTCTGGAAACGATTCCTATATGCAAGACGTTCTCGGAAAGGTTTCTTTGCTCAGGTATGGTCTTCATACAGTATTTAACAGACCATTTCTACACTGTCTATTTGGAATTCCTTAAATGTAATATCCTTTAAAAATGCATCTTTTCAGATTGTGCTTCCTGCTGTGTTCGTGTGCATCGCCCTGGTCTTCAGCCTCATTGTCCCTCCCTTCGGAAAGTATCCCAGTCTGGCTCTGGAGCCCAGCATGTATGAGGAGCAGTTCACCTTCGTCAGGTACATGCTATTATCCACACACTTGAGCCTGTGCTTTAACTCCCATGATCATTTTTAGAGTCTAATGATTGTTTTTTTTTTACTACAGCAATGATGCACCAGAGGACAGACACACAAACAAGTTACTTGAAGCTCTGATGGACAGTCCAGCTTACAACGAACAATGCACAGACGATCAAAACGCTGCGTGAGTCCTCAAACCTTATTCCCATTTCGCTCTATTGTAGAATAAAATATTAATATAAAAATGTTAATGATTACATTCACATCTAGAAGATTCTTATTTTTAATTGGGTCTTTAATTGACAGTCAACTATTTTTATCTCGCAATTCAGACTTTTTCTCAGAATATTGAGATATAAACTCATAACTGTGAGTTATGAAGTCAGAATTGCATTATATAAAGCATTGCGAGTTTATACACAATTGCGAGTTAAGTCATAATTGTGAGATAAAAAAATCGCAATCGTAAGAAAACTGAACTTTGTAACTTGCAATTGCATTTATATCTCACAATTCTGAAAAAATAATTCGAATTGCATGAAAAAGTCAGAATTACAAGTTATAAACTATTGCAATTGTGTCTTTATATCATGCAGCTCTGAGAAAAAAATCAGAATTGTGAGATGTAAACTCAAAATTGTAAGAAAAATAGTCTTTTTTCCCCTCAGTATTGGAATTGGACTATAACTCGCAATTGTTTATATCTCACAATTATGAGAAAATAAGTTGTATTGCAAGAAAGAAGTCATAATTGCAAGATATAAACTATTGCAATTGTGAGTTATGTCATGCAATTCTAAGAAAAAAGCCAGAATTGTAAGATGTAAACTCGCAATTGAAAGAAAAAAGTCAAAAAAGTGTGAGATAGAATCTCGAAATTGTAAGAAAAATTGTATTTTTTCCCTCAATATTGGACAATTGCATTTATGTCTCACAGTTCTGAAAAAAGAAGTAGAATTGCAAGATGAAAGTCAAAATTGCAAGAAATAAACTATTGCAATTGTGAGATTATATCATGCAATTCTGAGAAAAAAGTCACAATTGCGAGTTCAGATGCAATATAAAGATATAAATTTGCAAGATTTGTAATTTGTAAGAAAATAGTCAATAGTTCTCCCTCAGTATTGGACTTTGTAACTCACAATTACATTTATATCTCACAATTTTGAGAATTGTCAGAATTGTGAGAAAAAATCAGAATTGCAAGATATGAACTATTGTGAATTTATATTATGCAGGTTCTGAGAAAAAAGCGATAATTTGCGAGATGTAAACTCGGCGGGAACTGCTTCTATAAATTTGAGTATCCAATAAAATTTGGGGGAAATTAATTATTATAATTTTTTTTTTTTTTTTTTTTTGTAAAGCAGTAGCAAATCATGTCAGATTAAAGATGGAGATTGGATGGTTCCAGAGATTACCGAGACTGTTCAGGACATATTCGCAAAAGGGAACTGGAGTATGGAAAGCCCATCACCTCTTTGTGAGTGCAGTTGCGAAGAAAGGAAAAAGATGCTTCCAGAGTGTCCGCCAGGAGCAGGTGGTCTGCCACCGCCTCAGGTAGACATATTCACCAAATACTGCACTACCTCTGTAGTAATATTGCTTAATTATGCTTCAATGACATTACAACCCTCTCTTTTGATTTTCCATAGATCAAAGTCAATATTAATGAAACCCTGCAGAATCTGACAGGCAGAAACATTTCAGACTACTTGGTGAAAACATATGCACAGATCATTGGGAAAAGGTGAGTTAAGCCAGTCTAGAAATAAAGGCTTGATGTTCCTGGTTTTGATTCTCGTGGCAGTGCTTTAACTCTGTGTTGTGTTGTTTTGTCTGTTCAGCTTGAAGAACAAGCTCTGGGTCAACGAATTCAGGTATACTTATCAGTTCTGTTATGATGAGAAAAGTAATAATAATCCAGTGGAAGATTTGGGCCTCAAATCTCTTATTGGCTATTTTATAGGTATGGTGGATTCTCATTGGGTGCTAGAAGCTCTCAGGCCCTCCCCCCTGGCGATGAGATCACCGATGCCATCTCTCACATTCGTAACCGCTTCAGTTTTCAAGCGGTATGTCACCTGCGTTATATTTATAAGTAGTGTTTAAACACCAGCTAGGGCTTATTAACATGAAAGCAGCTGTTGCCCAATGTTTGAGATTTACCTGCCTTAACCTTGTTTTCCTTTTGCAACCCACAGGGAACCGCAGCTGACCGCTTTCTGGGAAGCTTGTCGACTTTTATACGAGGTCTCGATACCAAGAACAATGTGAAGGTGAGTACTGACTGATTGTATTTGTCTGGGCATACAGACATACATGTCATGTTTGTCATAGTCAGGATGAAAGCTTACACTCTTTATGCAAGATGAGAAATAAAGACTTTACAAGACTTACAAGTGCTCAATTATGTAAACGTATCTTGGCACGATTAATCCAACAATAGATTTCCTGGCAGAGTGTAAACAAACCTTTAACAGTGTTAACACTATTTATGCACAGCTTTAGTTATTTTCCTTTAGAAAATCGGCTAAACTTGAGGTGCCATTATATAAATTGTTTTTGTGAGGTATTTATATCTTTGTTTTAAGTCTATAATGATTAGTATTATTGATATTTAAATAATAGTAATATATAATGTAATATCTATATTATCTATCTATATATAAACCTAATATTTTATATATATATGTATAATTAATTTTATTGTAATATTGATATAGATAGATATAATTATACATATATAATTTTATTGTAATGTTTTTATGTACTTGCAGTTCTTTAGATAATATATATAGTTACAAATATTGATATTTTATATATAAATATATCATGTTTAAATATATTTATATCTAGCATATAAGAATTGAAGGGTGTTAGAGACTGACTGGTCTATAATGACTAATATTATATTGATATTTAAATAATAGTAATATATAACTAAATATCTATATTATGTAATAAAGTACTACAATGACATAAATAACTTATATTCATACATATTTCATATTTTTATATTTTTATGAATTTATATATGTATAAAATATGTAATATATATAATTATTATTTTTTGTATTTTTTATGTACCAGTACTTCTTTAAATTATATATATATATATATATATATATATATATATATATATATATATATATATATATATATATATAAAACTAAATACCTATATTATCTAATAAAAAACTACAAGTACATAAAAAATTAAAATTACAATTAAATTAATTATATATATGAAATAATTGTATACATTTATATATGTATAAAATATTTAATATATATAATTAATTGTCATTTTCATTTTTTTATGTACTTTAGTTCTTTAGATTACACACACACTACACACACACACATACATATATATATATATATAGTTACAAATATTGATATTTTATATAGAGAGATAGACTGAAATAGATATTATAAATTGTATATTATAAATTATATTGTATTTATTATATTTGCATTATATATAATAAAGAACTACAAGTACATAAATAATAAAATGTGAAAAATACATAAAAACGGCATGTGTGAAAATACATAAAGAATCTGCATGCACTCACAGGGCTTTTTTTTAAATGAAAGCATCTAAGATGTGAAGGCTGTTAGAGACTGACACAATGCTACTTTGTCAGTTGAGGCCAAAGTTAATCTATTTTTGTGGACGGGACAGTCTATTATTATGCCAGAGCTTATAAACATTGCTGATTGCACAATGTCAAGAAGGTTTCAAGGGCTTTTGTTGGTCTGTAAGAGTGAGAAGAGTGAAATGATTGTGTCCTATTGCAGATCTGGTTCAATAATAAGGGCTGGCACAGTATCGGAGCGTTCCTCAATGTCATGAACAATGCTGTCCTGCGTGCTAATCTGCCCCCCGGCCTGGAACGGTCCAAATTTGGCATCAAGGCATTCAACCATCCGCTCAACCTCACCAAAGAGCAACTCTCACAGGTGGCGCTGTAAGTAACCACGTGCGCAATTCACACTCCACTCCATTTACCCACACAGTCTTGATTTGACTGACCTTTCACCCCATCTGCTTTCCAGAATGACGACCTCGGTTGATGTGTTGGTGTCCATCTGCGTCATCTTCGCCATGTCTTTCGTCCCGGCCAGCTTTGTGGTGTTCCTTATTCAGGAGAGAGTGAATAAAGCCAAACACATGCAGTTCATTAGTGGAGTGCAGCCCTTCCTCTACTGGCTGGCCAACTTTGTGTGGGACATGGTGAGGATTTTGTAAAATGTGACCATGGGCCACAAAACCAGTGTTAAGTAGCACGGGTATATTTGTAGCAATAGCCAAAAATACATTGAATGGGTCAAAATTATCGATTTTTCTTTTATGCCAAAAATCTTTAGGATATTAAGTAAAGATCATGTTCCATGAAGATACTTTGTCAATTTCCTACAAAATAAATATATCAAAACTTAATTTTTGATTAGTAATATGCATTGCTAAAAACTTCATTTGGACAACTTTAAAGGCAATTTTCTCAGTATTTTGATATTTTTGCACCCTCAGATTCCAGAATTTCAAATAGTTGTATCTCATATTGTCCTATCCTAACAAACCATACAGCTTATGTATAAATCTCAATTTCAAAAAACTGATCCTTATGACTGGTTTTGTGTTCCAGGGTCACAAATGTTCTTACTCTAAATATGTCAACATTTGTTCAAATGGCGTTTGACTGATTGCATCTTTGTCCTTCAGTGCAACTACATTGTCCCAGCGACGCTGGTCATCATCATCTTCGTCTGTTTCCAGCAAGAGGCCTATGTGTCCTCCACCAATCTTCCTGTTCTCGCTCTCCTGCTGCTGCTCTACGGGTAAGAAGCAAAAGTTTTGTCTAGTAAGGTTATTTCTTTGAAAGAAATTAATTTTATTAAGAAAGAATGCATTAAATTGATCAAAAGTGACAGTAAATGCATTTACAAAAATGTTACAAAATATTTCTGTTTTAAATAAATGCAGTTCTTTTGAGCTTTATAGTCATCAAAAATCCTGATTTTTTTTTTTTTTGCATGGTTTCCACAAAAGTACATCATATTAGAATGATTTCTGAAGGATCATGTGACACTAAAGACTGGAGTAATGATGCTGAAAATTCAGCTTTGATCACAAAAATAAATTACATTTTACAATATATTATAATAGAAAGTGGTTATTTTAAATGATAAAAATATTTTACAATATTACTGTTTTTACTGCATTTGTGAGCAAATAAATGCAGACTTGGTGAGCAGAAAAGACTTTTTTAGAAAACATTTTAAAAATCTTTCTGACCCCAAACTTATGGACTATTTGTATGAATTCTCCAAAAATATGACACTAATGTAAGCTTTGACAATTTTTTGTCCATCTAGGTGGTCCATAACACCTCTGATGTACCCAGCGTCATTCTTCTTTAAGATTCCCAGTACGGCATATGTGGTTTTGACCAGTGTTAACATCCTCATTGGAATCAATGGCAGCGTGTCCACATTTGTCCTGGAGCTTTTCGGCAGCAACGTAAGCTCATATTTCTCAGCTGTGCTTGATTATATATGTAATGTAATCAGATTCAAAACAAGCCCTAAATTAACTGTCTGTTTCTCCTCACTGTTTTTTTTTTTTTTTCAGGAGATCGGTGGCATCAACGACATCTTGAAGAACGTGTTCCTGATCTTCCCTCACTTCTGTCTGGGCAGAGGACTCATTGACATGGTGAAGAACCAAGCTATGGCTGACGCTCTGGAGCGATTTGGTGTGTATCATTCTCACAAACACTTTATTCAGTGTAACTAATGAAATCTTTGATGTTCTATTTAGAATGTTCATTTAGAATCTTCACTCCAACCAAACAGGGAGTTGAAAGTGTTTTTTTTGCACAGATATTGTTTAAATAACTGCCGATATTGATTTGGTTACACGCCTGGGTCAAAGTGACATTTAGTTGTGGACATAACATGTCCTAGATCATTTCCATGAAAATGCATCAGCACTGCAGCTGCTCAAATATGTTTTCCTCTAAACATAAGCACATTCTAAGAAAAACACCAAGGCCGAATGAAGCTGAATTTAGTTTGTAGACCTTGGCTTGCTTTCAAAACCTAGTTTCAGTCCCGAAAAATAATGATTATAACATGTCCTACTATCTGGAAACTGAAAATGTTTAACCTATATTCGTGTGTGCCGTGTATTTTTATACTTAGAGCATTTGTGTTACTTAAGTGACATGCATGCAACACATTATACTCAGTTTCTGCTTCTGCTGACATGTTTCTGAACGTTTTCAGGTGAGAATCGATTTCGTTCTCCTCTGGCGTGGGACATGGTGGGCAAGAATCTCTTTGCCATGGCCATAGAGGGCGTGATTTTCTTCTGCATCACCGTCCTCATCCAGTACCGTTTCTGCATCAAGGCCAGGTGATGATACTTTCATCATACCTTACAGTGCAAAACAAGAGTAAAACTGTTTTCAGCGTATGTAATAAATGTCCTGTTTTGGTGTTAATAGGCCGGTCAGCACTAAGCTGAAGCCCATCGGAGAGGAGGATGAGGATGTGGCCAGAGAAAGACAGAGGATCTTATGCGGAGGTGGACACACTGATATCCTTGAGCTCAAACAGCTCACCAAGGTCTGTGTTTTTGTCACGTAGTAATTATTGCATCAGTGTTGTGGTTCAGTTCTGTAATAACATTGCTCATTACTGCAGGTTTATAAGAGAAAGCAGAAGCCAGCTGTAGACAGACTGTGTGTGGGCATCCCACCAGGAGAGGTGAGATCATCTTCTTAGTAAATAAAAAATAGCCTTTTGTTTAGTTCAGCCTGGTGTTGTATGATTAAACCGATGCTGATTAGGGTTTTGATGATATTGCGTTCTCTGCTCAGTGTTTTGGGTTGCTTGGAGTGAACGGAGCCGGAAAGACGAGCACCTTCAAGATGCTCACAGGAGACTCTGTTGTCACTAGCGGAGAGGCCTACTTGGCAGGAAAGAGGTGGATAAATTAAAACAGCATGCATTGATTTAATGCTTTTCAATTAATACTTTAAACACTGGGTTTTTGTGACTTTGAGGACATTAATATGCTAAAAATAATGCTCACATTGTGTCTCAGCATGAGCTACACACTCAAAAATGTGTTTTAGTGTTTCACGACTCTATATGATACTATCAAACTCTTGGTTTGTTTTCTAAAGCGTGCTGACAGAGATCGATGAAGTGCATCAGAACATGGGCTACTGTCCGCAGTTTGATGCCATCAATGATCTGCTGACTGGACGAGAACATCTGGAGTTTTATGCCATTCTGCGGGGCGTCCCAGAGAAGGAAGTGTGCGAGGTCAGTTTTTAGCTGCTGTTGATATGGAAAGTCTGACTGCTAAGGTCAGGGCTGATTTTCGAGTGATTTGATTGGTTGTTTGTTGGTCGCAGGTGGCGGATTGGGGTATTCGTAAACTGGGGCTGATGAAGTATGTAGACAAAGCCGCAGGAAGCTACAGCGGGGGAAACATGAGGAAGCTTTCTACAGCTATGGCACTCATTGGAGGACCACCGGTGGTTTTCTTGGTGAGTGTACGATCATTTATTCAAAGAGTGTGATCATAATCTAAAAATGCATCACAGGTTTGTACTGATAGATTATGAAGAGCAGGCGATGCATATGCAAATGCATAAAATGCATAATTAATGCAACTTGAAATTTTGCATAGATACAGAAAATAAATAAATAAATAAAAAATAAATATAAAAGTTAAATATTATCGACATTTAAAAGGAAAAATGATGCAGTTTAGCATTATTAGAAAAGTATAGCAAAATATATAAAAGCTAAATGAAATAAAAATTGAAGCTAAATATTATCAACATGTAAAAGGAAGGACAAAGTATGCAGTTGTGCATAGCAAAGTATAGCAAAAAAATAAAATAAAATAAAAAATAAATATAAAGGCTAAATATTATTAACATTTAAAAGGAAGGAAAATTATGCAGTTGTGCATAGCAAAGTATAGCAAAAAAATAAAATAAAATAAAAAATAAATATAAAGGCTAAATATTATTAACATTTAAAAGGAAGGAAAATTATGCAGTTTTGCATTATTAGCAAAGGATATCAAAATAAATAATATATATATATATATATAATCTAAATAATATAAACATTTAAAAGGAAGAAAAAATTATGCAGTTTTGCATTATTAGCAAATTATAGCAAAATAAATAAAAACAAAAGCTAAATATTATCAACATTTTAAAGGAAATAAAAAATTGTGCAATTGTGCATAGTTGTTGAAATACAAATACTGAATAAAAATTTTAAAAATGCTAAATATTATTAACATTCAGAAGGAAGAAAAGATTGTTATAGTTAAATTGTTATAGTTATCAAAGTGCAGCAAAATAAATAAAACCTAAAAAAAAAGCTTAATATTATCAACATTTAAAAGAAAGTAAAAATGTGCAATTGTGCATAGTTAGCGAAGTATAGCAAAATAAATAAAAACTAAATAAATTTAAAAAATAAAAATAAATGTTAAATATTTTCAACATTTTGAAGGAACACATTTCGGCATAATTATCAAATTATAGCAAAATAAATAAAAACGAATTTGTATAAAAATACAAATAAAAAAGCTAAATATTATTAACATTTAAAAGAAAGGAAGAATATGCAATTGTGCATAGTTAGCAAATTATAGCAAAATAAATAAAAACTAAATAAAATAAGGTAAACTAAATAAAAATTAAAAAAAAAAAAATTTAAAAATTAGTTATCGAAGTATAAAAATATTTTTTAAAAATTGTGCTCAGTTTAAAATGTATTTAATGCATTTAAAAGGATGTTTTGTGAGATGGAATTATTGACTGCAAAGAGCATTAACCGTCAAACTGGAGCAAAACTTGTGCACTGAATTCAAAACATACACAAAACCACCAAAAATTATGTTCTTACTTTACATACGGCTCTATATAGGTCATCTGCAATTCATGAAAAGATCTGCCGTTGTATAACAGTCCTCAGATCGGCTGCTTGGCAGACCTCATTTTCCCAGAACAAAAGCGATACCCACGCGGCCTTTAGCTCTTGCCACATTTTTAATACACTGTAGTGTTTAATTCCCAAAGAACCGGGTTGCACTTAGCAGTTAAAGCGAGGCGGTGCAGTGCTCCACTTTCCTGGTGGCCGTCAGTCAAGAACATGATCACACTCTTCGCTCTCTTTATGGTGTTCTGCTTGTGTTTCCTGCTGAATTTGTGGGCGACGGTTAACCTGGCTGTCGCTGTTGTTACAGGACGAACCCACCACTGGGATGGACCCCAAAGCCCGACGGGCCCTGTGGAACTGCATCCTCAGCATCATTAAAGAGGGACGCTCGGTCGTCCTGACCTCACACAGGTGAGAGACACTCAGTCAGTGTGGTTTATGCCTTCGATTTGACTTCTTTGCATGACTTGCATATTTTTTCTGCAGTATGGAGGAGTGTGAGGCGCTCTGCACTCGTATGGCCATCATGGTGAACGGCAGGTTCCGCTGCCTGGGCAGTGTGCAGCACTTAAAGAACAAGTAGGCAGTTACACACGTCAGGATTTTGAATCGTTCCAGAGTCGACTCTTTTGAATCGGTTCACTGAAACTTTTTGCTGTGGCTGTTTTAGGTTCGGTGACGGGTACACCATCATCCTGCGGGTGGCTGGGGCCGATCCGCAGCTGGAGCCGGTGATGGAGTTCATTGAGCGGGAGCTGCCGGGCAGCACCCTGAAGGAGAAGCACAGGAACATGCTGCAGTACCAGCTGCCCTCGTCGCTGACGTCTCTCGCCCGCATCTTCAGCCTCCTCTCCAAGAACAAAGAGCAGCTCCACATTGAGGACTACTCCGTCTCACAGACCACTTTAGACCAAGTAAGTGCGCTTTATGGGATATTCAGTGCCATTCAGATTTAAAAGTGCAACAGTTTGCAATACGTACATTGTTGAAGTCAGACAAAAAACAAATAATGCAATTATTTTTTAAAGAAATCAATACTTTTTTCCAACAAGGATGCATGAAATTGATCAAAAGTGGCAGTAAAGACATTTATAATGTTACAAAAGATTTACAAAAGATCTATTTAGAATAAATGCTGCTCTTTTGAACTTTTTATTCATAAAAAATCCTCAACAAAGCAAGCATCAAGTAGCAGATCAGTATATTAGAATGATTTCTGAAGGATCATGTGACACTGAAGACTGGAGTAATGATGGTAAAATTCAGCTTTGCGTCACAGGAATAAATTACATTTTAAAATATATTCAAATTGAAAACCGTTATTTTAAATTGTAAAAATATTTCAATATTTTAGAACATTACTGATATAATAAGCTAAAATAAACAAACAACAATTAAAATAAGGGGAAAAATTAAAAAAGCAAAAAAGCTATTATAAATTATTTAAAATTTCAATAATATTTCAGTATTTCATAATATTGCTATTATAAAATAGTTATTTTAAATGGTAATAATATTTTAATATTCCTTACTGTTACTGTTATAATAAGCAGAAAATAAGCAACAATTAAAATAAGTAAAATAATTTTAAAAAGCTATTATAAAATTAAGAGTAATAATATTTCAGTATTTTAATAGTATCTGTTATACTATAATAAGCAGAAAATAAATAAACAATTAAAATGGCAAACAAAAATGACCAAAAACGCTATTATGAAGTTATTTTAAATTGTAATAATATTACAATATTTCATGATATTACTGTTATAATAGGCAAAATAAATAAGTAACAATTAAAGTAAGGAAAAAATTAAACAGAAAATCTTTTATAAATTTCAGTTTTTTAAAATTGTAATAATAGTTCAATATTTCATAATATTTCTGTTATAAAAAGCAAAAATAAGTTAATTAAAATAAGGAAAAACATTAAACAGGAAAGTTTTATGTTTAAAATGAAGTTATTTTAAATTGTAATAATATTTCAATATTTCTTAGTACTACTGTTATAATAAGCTGAAAATAAATAAACAACAATTAAAATAAGGGGAAAAAATAACAAAAAAAGCTATTATAAAAATGATTTTAAATTGTAATAATTTATTTTTTATAATATTACTGTTATAATAAGCAAAAAAAAGGAACAATTTAAATAAGGGGAAAAAATTAAACAGAAAAACTATTTAAAAAAATTAAGTTATTTTAAATTGTAATATTATTTTATAATATTACTGTTATAATAACCAAAAAATAAATAAGCAACAATTAAATAAGGGAAAAATAACAGAAAAAGCTATTATAAAATTATTTTACATTTTTATAATATTTCAGTATTTCATAATATTATTGTTATAATAAGCAAAAAAAATAAGTAACAATTACAATAAGGGAGAAAAGCAAAAAGCTACTATAAAATTACATTTAAATAGCAATTATATTTTTGTTTTCACTCAACTTTTGATCAAATAAATGCAGCCTTGGTAAGGAGAAGAGAGACTTCTTTTAAATACATAAAAAAAATAGACTTACTGACTCCAAACTTTTAAACGTTAGTGTAAATTAAAAGAACAAAAATAGAAGAAAGAACGAAAAAAATACATCTGCAGTAAATTACAAAATTACAACACTATGTAATTAACATTGGTTACACTGGTAACATATCTGTTTGTCTGTACTTTTTAGGTATTTGTCAATTTTGCCAAGGACCAAAGTGACGAGGACCACTTAAAAGACATTTCCATTAACAAAAACGATGCCGTCGTGGACATTTCACACCTGAACGCCTTCCTCACAGACGAGAAGGCCAAAGAGACTGTGGTGTGATCCGCCATTCAACGGATACAAAAATCCACCCTCATGGGACTAGCGTGTCATTTGTTGTTTTTTTGTACTACTCTTTAGTTTTTTGTTCAATTTCAGCCGTGTGTGTTTGTGCCCACAAGAGGGCGCTGGACCTAAAACACACTACTGAAACAAACAATGCAAATCAATGCAAAAAAAAAGAGAGAAGATTGAAGTAAAACGAACGCAGCCGAGCCTGGTGCTCGTCGCTCCGTCGAGAGGAAACTTGAATCTGTTCGCTCCACTAGCGGTGAATGTTTGATTGACAAGACGTCTGCGGAAATATCAATCAGACACTGCCAATGAGATCCAATTCAGGGCCGAAGTTCATCTCCTCATTTAGCACAGGCTTCAAACTTTTCAGCATTTCAGCAACTACTCTTGCTCTTTGTACTTTATTCTTTTTTTAGATATGCATTTTAAAACTATACTCAAAAGATATTTTGATGCAACGACGTGCAATGTTTCACTATTGTTATTATTGTCAAGTGTTTGAAAGTGTCGTGCCTTGAAACAACACTCCGCTGATGGACTCGAAGCGTGGAGCACAACACTGTCATCGTAGCTACGGCGGTATTTACGTCTACTGTGAAGACGGAGCGGATGACTATACAAGTTTAATGCATGCTTTACGTGGATGCCGTGTTTAGGACGCCATCGTAAGCTCGAGCATGTTCTAGCTTTGTTATCCTGAAGTATTTCTATGTGGGTTTCAACAGATGTGTTCGCTGATCTTGAGCCGAGGACTTCGCTGGGAGATCCCGTAGTTGATTTTGTGTCCAAAACGGGCCGAAGCGGAGGCGAGTTTATTTTGTGTGAAACTATATAGAAACAAATCATGTCCGTGCCAAACCAGGTCAAGTGGTTTGAAGTCATAGCAAAGGAGCGTAGTAGCAAATGTTGGATATTATGGTAGTGACTCAGCAGGCTACTAAATGTTACATTTGTTGTTGAATTTCATTGTACAATAAGGCCTTGAGAGACGACAGCTACGTTTTTTCATAGGCCTCTGGTACAGGAGTTAATATCTCAGGATGTGCCTCCTTATCATGTGTAGATGCTTAGTTTCAGTTTATTATACCACTTTTATGATCTCGACCATTTGCACCGTTGTTGTTCGCCTACAGCGTGAAGTGACCAAAAGCCATGAGGTGCTACCAATTGAGTTTATTTTCCAAATCCATGAGGTGCTTTTTAGTCAGACACCCTCAGAAATTAAGCAACAATCCCTGCTGCACATTTGAAAGACGTGGAAGAACAAAAATGGTCCAAAACTGAAGCACTTTATATTATTAAAAACTGGTCTTGACATTCATAATTCACAAACAGGACATTTTTTGTTTAACAAAAGGTTAATAGATGATTTTAGATGTCCCACTGTGGCCATTATTTTCTGTGTTACAATGTATGTGTTTACATTTTAAATATTAAAAAGCTATTTCAGTCACTCCTCTGTCATGTGTGTAATTTCTCAACTGCAAGTAGCAGAGAAAAAGATCTGGAATAAATAAATATAGTAAAAAAAAAAAAAAAGGTAGTCTATGAAAAATCTTTATGGAGGTGTATCTGTATAGAGTGTTTGCACTTATGTCTATATGTTGTACCGTTAGTTTAGGCTGTCTAAACCACCGAAAAAATGTGTAGAAGCTGCTAAATAATATAGAGAAGCACTTAATAAGCAGGAAAGGGCACAATATTTTGACAAACTACAGCTAATAGGTGGTACAGATATACGTATAAGCAGTATTAATGAAGATATTAGCCTAATATTTCACCTACCTGACTGGAAATGGTAAGAACAAACACAAAAGTTGTCGAGATTCTTGTCCTGGAAATCCTGGTTCAGTTTGGCCAACCACAAACGCCTTTTGTTCCACTGTTTTTTGCACTCTTCTCCTTGAATTGTTACAACATTTTTCAGTCTATAGTACTCCAGATGTTTTTCCCAGTCTAACCAATTAGTACAGCCCAAAACATGACAATAATTGACCATTTTCAGCCGCAATAATTAGCAAAATTTGCGAGTTTCATTCGGTTTAGTGGCATTGTTTACGTTCAGTGCCGCCAATATGGCCGATTGATGACATGTCCTGAAAACACTCTCTATATAATAACACATATAAACAGCTGGTAAAAAGTAGCTGGGTTAAGAAACATGCACCCAAACATAAAAACACACTTTTTAAACAGCTAAAAGCATGTTTTCTTAGCATAAATGTTGATAATTCACATATTCACCTTATTCGTCAACGCGGAAGTAAGCCTATGGACGACACATCCGGTTCATTAGCCGCGAAATAACGAGAATAACAACATGCAGTAAACGGTAAAACTGTTTGCACTACAAGATAATACATTAAAATAATGTGGTAAGACACCGATTTGCAATATCAAGCAGCAAAACGAGCTAAAAATAGCTGGATACGGATGAGACCAGAAGCCAGGCCCATAACATTTTTTTTTTTCATAAGTGAAAAGCCTAAACTGAAAAGCAACACAGTTTTTAATTTTTTTTGTAAAGCATAGGTTGACTGATCTAGAAAAAAACTAACTTAGATCATCTCGATTCCATTCAAGGACAGGCTCTCTTTCGAAAAACCCCGCCCTTTAAAGTCACGTCAGCCCATTAAATGTAAGTAACAAGAAACGCACAAGGTGATTGACAGGTAAATTAGCTAAAATCAACGCGGGCAACTCTCGGAGGCTTATTTTTTTATATAAGCAAAACATTCTATGGTCGTTATTTAAAAAAAAAAAAACAGGTTATGTAAATATATTTAATGTTAGCCTACAAGCGGTATTAGACTGTTAATCAAGTTTTCGTAGATAAGATGAAGATAAGCGCTATTTCCTACAGAAAATTCCAGCGGGGATGTAGCTCAGTGGTAGAGCGCATGCTTTGCATGTATGAGGCCCCGGGTTCAATCCCCGGCATCTCCACTTTGTCAGATGGTCTGATATTTTATCCATACCCAGCTGTTTGAAATCTGCATGCAAAGTTGTTTGGGATTCTTATCACGAATTAGAAAAAATGGTAATGACTTTAACCAAACAGTCATAGATAACACTACAGTCTCATGGCTTTTCCAGTGTAGCGATTTTTCCTCTGCGTCCAGAGCATGTCCACTGGAACTCCTTATGAAGCCATAAAATGGTCGCGGACACTACTTATGTCTTCTCGCTAGATGGTGCTAAAGTCACAGCAAACGAGCTCAATAGTTCAAATCATTGTAGCGAATCGGTTCGTTCGAACGGTTCGTTTTAAATGAACCTCTTGAAAGACCCGATTCACCGATTCTTTCCAGGTAAGTTTTTGCAGTATCCACAGCGTTTTACCAGTTTAACAGTTATAAATACTGTTTCCAGTATTACTTATATTATATATTAGAAAATTATCTCCAATCACGTTAACAACCTTGTGTCCAGTATTGTAGTTTTTCACCTAAACAACTGAATACTGAAAAAAAAAAAAAAAAAAAATTAATGTGTTAAGATCAATCCCTTGCAGACGAGTGATTCACAAACTCCTTGAATCATATACCGAATCATTACAAAAGAATCTGTTCAGAAGAGCATTCAAGATTCGTTCAATGACATAACTAGCATAACAAACGTGAAACGTGTCCTAATGCTAATTTGTCCTCGAGTATGAACAGTCAGACTCCAGTAGCTCGCAAAAATGTCACACTGAGGGAACTGGAGAGTAAAACATCTCATCCTAGTTCAATGGTTTCCTGTGTGACAGAAGAAAGGAGGAGGAGGAGGAGGAGGACAGGACAGGACAGCTCCGCCTTCACCTTGTCACGGAATTCGCCAGAGAGAATTACAGCACGTCAGATCCTGAAAAAACAGATCCTAATCCATTTACTAACAGTGGCGGCTCGAGTGTGTTTTATGTTCATGCGTGATTGCTATAGCGGACGAGTCTTTGTTTCTAAGGCCGTTTGTACGTATTTATTACCAATGTGCAACTTTTACACTTAATTCTTCCGAAATTGCTGCAGGACACGCTGATCGCAGGCTGCCAACTCCCTGGTTTTGCACTGTTTCATGTGTGTTTGTGATTCTCGCCAACTCAGGAATTATGGGATGCTGCGGTAGCACACAGGTAAGGCATCATAAAACACAACATCGTGTAAATGCATGCTGATTCAGATCTGGAAACTTTTTAACTTGATCGTTGATGCATGCTTTGCGTGAAGTTATGAACGTAAGCGTAAGAGCAAACACTCATATTACAGTCACTCATAAGAAAGCAAGGGTCTTGTAGATTTATAACATGGAAGGTCTGTGTACTTTAAGCAGGGAGCTATTGAGCCATTCGCCTTCATCACATCAAAATAATGATAAAGCAATGCAGGGCTTTGTTTGTCAACAGTGTTAAGCTCATTTCCGGGTTTCACTGAGAACAAGTCAGGTGTGTTCAGACAGCCCCATTCATTCACTGAGGTGCTTTCATTGTGTTTTATTTGTGTTTTGTGCAGTTGAACTTTTCCAAAGAATAAGATTTTAGGATAAAAAAACATCTCTTCTGCTCACCAAGCCTGCATGTATTTGATCCAAAGTACAGAGAAACAGTAAAAGTTTGAAGTATTTTTACTGTGTAAAATAACTGTTTTCTATTTAAATATATTTTAAAATCTAATTTATTCTTGTGTTTTCAAAGCTGAATTTTTAGCATCATTACTGCAGTCTCATGATCATTCCGAAAGCACTCTAATATTCTGATTTGCTGCTCAAAAAAAATAAAATAAAATAAAATAAACATTTACTATTATCATTATGCTTAAAACAGCTGAGTAGAATTTTTTTCAGGTTTCTTTGATGAATAGAAAGTCCAGAAGAGCAGCATTTATTTGAAATAGAAATCTTCTGTAACATTATAAATGTCTTTATCATCACTTTTGATCAATTTAAAGCATCCTTTCTAAATAAAAGTATTAATTTCTATAATTTCTTTCCTTACAAAAAAATTATACTGACTCCAAGCTTTTGAATGGTATAGTATATAATGTTACAAAAGCTTTTTATTTCAGATAAATGCTAATCATTAAATTTTTCTATTCATCGACGAATCCTGAATAAATGTACTCAGCTGATTTAAATATTGATGATGATAAAAAAAAATAATAATAACAATAATAAATGTTTCTTGAACAGCAAATCAGCATATGAGAATGATTTCTGAAGGATCATGTGACACTGAAGACTGGAGTAATGATGCTGAAAATGTAGCTTTGATCACAGGAATAAATTACATTTTAAAATATATTCAAATAGAAAACAGTTATTTTAAATAGTAAAAATATTTAACATTTTTTTGCTGTACTTTGGATCAAAGAAATGCAGACTTGGTGAGCGGAACATACTTTAAAAAACATTAAAAATCTAACTGTTCAAAAACTTTTGACTTGTAGTGTATATAAATTTAAATGATATTTTGAAATATTATCTTTGCAACTAACTGAAATAAAGTAACTTTGAATACTAAACAGGTTAGAATAAAAAAATGTAAAAAAAATAAAATAAAAAACAAAAAAGCACATAACAAAATTATTAAAACTTAAAATTAAAATTTAAAATGAAAATACTAAATCATAATATAACAGTATATAAATAATACTAAAATGATACGGCTGGTCACAATATCTCTTTTAGGTACTTATTTGTATGTAACATACTTGCTTTTTGTTTACTGAACTATCCAAGTGGTGTGATAAATTAATTTAAAGGCGTCATCTGCTTGTGTAATAACTATACAGTAATTAGAAAATGTTACTTAAGGATTTATTTCTGCATGTATTTATTTACTTATTTAGTTTTTTTTTTTTTTTATTAAAAAATTGCCAACTTCCTCTCTACAGAAAACCCGCGAGTGGAAACCCTTAGAGCAGAGGAAGTGCACAGATATCCCATGGCTGCTCTTGTTCATCCTCTTCAATGTCGGCATGGTAGGAAAACAGACATGTGAAATGACTAAAAAGAAATAAAATTGACATATTTAAATATATATATTCTATTAATTATTTTAAACACTACTATTATTATTATCGTTTGATGTTTTTTTGATATTATAGATAAGTCAACAACTGTTTAAATGAAATTTATTTAATTAATTGTACTTGAAGTAAATGGACAGCATGCTGTCTGTTTTTATATGATATTTTTAATATTCTTTATGATTTTTTATGATTAAAAAAATAATAAAATATACATGATATTTTATGATTTTTTTAATATGATAAAAATGCCATTATATAGGTAAATAATGTACCTGAAAATCAGTTCTGGGGCAAATATTGTCCATTTATAACACATTTCATTTGTGCTACTGCTTCTGTCCCGTGTCCTAATCATCATGATGTGTTTCTATGGCAGCTCTGCATCTGTGGCTTCGCCATAGCGACAGGGGCCGCCTCCAGACTCATATCAGGGTACGACAGCTACGGGAACACCTGCGGTCAGAAAAATGCCAAGATCCCAGGAATAGAGCTCAGCGGCCACGACCACACCTCCAACAAGTCTGTGAAACAGAGCTGCCTTCTCTGTAGATCTTTATATTGATTCAGTGAGTTTACAGATGGTGAATGACTGTTTGTTCCATGGTTTTGTCACAGGTATGTGTTTTTCCTGGACCCCTGCAACATCGACATATTGGGAAGAAAGATTAAATCTGTGGCTTTGTGCGTCTCGAAGTGTCCAGACGCCGAGTTGAAGACTTATAAGGATCTCACAGATTTCTCAAAAGTGAACGGTGAGCTCAGTGCCGTCTTATACTGATATGTCATGAAATGTGATTTATGCCTAATGTTATTTTGTTTTCTGTATTGTTTTCTTTAGGATCTGCTTTATGCTCATACGATGTACAACCTGACACGTATTCATCTCACCCTGATAGAGGGATAAAATGTCCTAAACTTCCTGTCCATCAAAGGTAGGAACTTAGTCTCTTTAAAAACCCCTTAAGTTTTGTTGCTTTTAGTTCATTTTTGTAGTTATGAGGTCATTTTTATCCTAGTGCTTACCTAAAAGTGTACTAAACTTGTGTAGTTAGACATTACTGTTTAAAAGTGTGTTGTTGAAAGTCTCTTATTTGCACCAAGGCTGCATTTATTTGATCAAAAATATTTTGTCATTTCTTCATGCAGTGCATCTATACCAGTGTTTCACCGCTGTATGCCTGTGGACATTTCCTGTTATGCCAAGTTTGCTGAGGCCTTCATCACTTTCGTCAGTGACAACAGCGTTGTGCACCGGGTCATCGCTGGAGTCATGACGTCCAAAGAGATCATCATGGGCTTGTGTCTGCTCGCTCTCGGTCAGTTCATTGCATGGGACTGTTCTCACGAAACCGACATCAATACAAATTACAATACTCTTAACTTCCATTATCATCCTTAAGTCTTAGCTTCATAAGGAATGAAAACTAATAAATAAAACAAAACACAAAAAACGGCCAATACATTAAAATGAAAATGGAAAACGCATTAAAAATGTAAAAAAAAAAAAACTATAATAGTATCTCAATGATACTAAACTAGCACTGATTCAAATCAGGTTTTTTATTTATTGATTATTTATTAATTAATTTATTATTTTATTTTCGATTTATATATTTTTAATGTATTAGTCATTTTTTGTGTTTTTGATTTATTAGTTTTTTGTTTTTATTAAATATGTCTATATATTTTTAATTTTTATTTCAATAATTTATTTCAATCATTTTATTTCAATCATTTTCAATCATTATTTGAGTTAGTTTTAGTTAATATATATATATATATATATATATATATATATATATATATATATATATATATATATATATATATATATATATATATATAGTGTTTTTCTCATTTTTATTCATTTTTGCTTTTTATTAAACATGACTATAGTTTTATTAATTTTTTAATTTAAAAATTCATTTAATTTTTTTATCAATTATTTAATGTAATTTGTATTTATTTTAATACATTTATTTAACCTTAATTAAAATGAGGAATTTTTCATCAGCAACTGGCTGAAATAAGTTTAAATGTAACTTTTTTTTTTTTTATTTATTTTAATTTGCGTTAATTTTAGTGTTTTTTTTTTATGTGTTTTCCTCATTTTTATTAGTTTTTGCTTTTTATTAAACATGACTATATAGTTTTTATTAATGTTTTGTAATGTAATTTTTAGTTGTTTTAAGATAATAATTTAACCTAATTTAAAACGAGAAATGTTTCTTTGGAAACTAGCTGAAATTAGTTTTATTTTACTTCCTGTTCATTATACTTTTGTTTACATTTGTATTTATTTATTTTTTTCAGCATTTTTTTTTTTTACATTTGTTTTTCTCTATTTTATTAGTTTTTGTTATTAAGCATTACTATGTAAGGGTTTTTTTTATACATTTTTTATTTCAGTTTTAGTTTCAACTTTCTTTTTGTTGTTTTCATAATTTTATTAGTTTTTGTTGTTATTAAATGTCTAGAGTTTTTATTAATTACCAGCTAGTTTGATTTTTATTTATTTCATTTTAATTTGAGTTAATTTTAGGAATTTGTTTTTTATTCGTTTTCATCAATTTTATTAGTTTATGTTATAAAACATAACTATGTAGTTTTTATTATTATTTTCTTATTTAATTTTTAGTTATCAAACTTTAAACTTTAGTTTAAATTTTCTTTTTTGTTGTGTTTTCATAATTTTATTAGTTTTTTATTAAATGTCTTTAAAGTTTTCATTAATAAGTTTGAGTTTTAATTTATTTCAGTTAATGTTTTTATTTCAAGTATTAAAATGCTGTTGTTTTTTAACAGTTTTATTTTCATTTTAGTTAACTGTAATAATGCCAGTGGTCAGTAGAGCGAGGTTTAAAGCACCGTTTTGTCTTTTCTTTGTGCTGCAGTTCTGTCTCTGATCCTGATGGTTGTGATCCGCTACATCTCTGTGCTTCTGGTCTGGATTCTTACAGCTGTTGTTGTGGTCGGGTCGATTGGTGAGATTTTAGTATTAAATGGAAATAATTGAAAGGACAAGCACCCACTAGCAGAAAGTCATAAAGCGTTTTGTTTGTGGCAGGTGGGACGGGGATCTTGTGGTGGCTGTATGTGGATCAGTCAAAATCTGTGAACGCCACTCTACCGGCTGTGGAACTGGAGGTGGCCAAAGACAACCAGAAAGCCCTGCTCATCTACGCCATCGCTGCCACTGTCTTCACTGTACGTTTAGAGTCACATACTATTATATAAACTGCCAAATGGCAAGAATTTTTAATATGCAATATGTAATATTGAATAACGGTCCGCCTCAGGTGATTCTGCTGCTGCTGATGTTCTTCATGAGGAAGCGTGTGGCGCTCACCATCGCTCTGTTTCACGTGGCCGGTAAAGTGTTCACCTATCTGCCTCTGCTGGCCCTGCAGCCCTTCTGGACCTTCCTCACGCTCATGCTCTTCTGGGTTTACTGGATCACTGTGCTCCTCTTCCTCGGAACCGCAGGTCAGTCAGAGCAAACAAATGACGGTCTGGGGTGGGCGGCATTTCAGGTTCTCAGTCGCAGGGCTCAGTTCTTATGTATTTGCTCCAATAAAGCACATTTAAAATGACAGAACTAAAAATTTAATCAGTGATAGTAAAGGCATTGATTTTTTTAGTTTAATATTTGTTTGTTTGCATCACAGTTCAAAATGCTTATTGCAAACTCTATAATATTGCTGTTTATCACAGCGTATTATAACATTGTTTATATATATATATATATATACATACACACACACACACACACACACACGTGTATATATATTACTTTAATGTGCTCATGTTGTAGTAAATTTATACATGATACATGTATTATTTTAATATATTAATATTATTAATTACAAATCAATTAAATTCTATATAAATTCTATATATAATGTACATTTTATTTAATGTAAATTTATTGAATAATTTTATTTTATTATATATTTATGCGTGTGTGTGTGTGTTTATATTTATAAAGTGCATTATTTATTTTAACATTAATATTATGAATTAAAAATTAATGAAATTATATATAAATTCATTTTAATTTTATATATATATATATATATATATATACGTTTTATTTATTTAATATTTTTAATGTTTATATTTTATACACACACACACACACACATTTTTAATATTTTTAATATATAATTACATATATTTGTGGAGAGAGAATATATAATATCATTAAGATATAATATAATAATAAATAATAATATATACAAAAATATGTATTTATTATTATATGTATATTTTATTTACAAAAGAGTATTATAAAATATAATGTTTAGTATATATATGTGTGCATATATATATATATATAATGAATATAGTATGTTTTCCTTTAAAAAAAATTGCTATAAAATATATTTATATATAGATTTGTTATATTTACTAATGTGTAAAACAAATATATATATATAACACACTCACACATTTAATTTTTTTTTAATAATTTACTTATTAATAATAAAAATTCATTTATTGAAACACATTTTTGCATTTTGCTTGAGTTTAAATCGAAAACACTATTAAAACATCTCTCTTTCTCTCATTCGCATAAAAATGATTACTGTATTCACAATATGCTCATTTTTGTGTCAGAAGGAATATTATCAATTTATCATAAACACTCAGTATATTCCCCAGCCTTAATCAGATAGTTTTAGTATTAAATTTCAGTGTTTCACCAGGAACAGCATTTCAGATATCTGTTTTCTCCCCACAGGAAGTCCAGTGAAGAATAACCAGACGGGTCTGGTGGAGTTCCGTATGGACGGGCCGCTGCAGTACATGGTGTGGTACCACGCCGTCGGCCTCATCTGGATCAGTGAGTTCATCCTCGCCTGTCAGCAGATGACCGTAGCCGGAGCTGTCGTCACGTACTACTTCACCAGGTCAGAGCTCAAAGGTCATTCACACATCCATCTGTCTATGAAGAACAACATTTGTGATTTCCACTGTTTCTTTGTCTCACTGTAGAGATAAGTCTCAGATGCCCTTCACGCCCATAGTGTCGTCTGTGCTGCGTCTGATGCGCTATCATCTGGGCACTGTGGTGAAAGGAGCCTTCATCATCACTCTAGTGGAGATTCCCCGACTCATCCTCACCTACATCCACAGTCAGCTCAAAGGAAAAGTCAGTCACTGTCATAGAACTCTTTTGTAACATTAATGTCTTTACTTTCACTTTTGATCAATTTAATGCGTCCTTGATCAGTAAAACCCTATGTTGTTGCTGTAGGAGAACGCCTGTGCGCGCTGTATGCTGAAGGCCTGTATCTGCTGTCTGTGGTGTCTAGAAAAGTGCCTGGCCTATCTGAACATGGTGAGTCAAATATATGTAGCAGAAAGATAAATTTGCTTATTTTAATTTGATGCATTAATCATTTTGTCTTTTCTTCAGAATGCATATATAGCAACAGCCATCAACAGCACCAACTTTTGCACGTCTGCACGAGACGCTTTCTTCATCCTCGCCGAAAACGCTCTCCGTGTGGCAGCTATCAACAGTGTCGGGGACTTTGTCCTGTTTTTAGGAAAGGTATTTATTCACAGATTTGCAACTTCCCTTAATACTGCAGATTATGCAGTGTTACTTTTTTGTTACTTTAATTAATTTTAACTTTGTTACTAGTTAATTATTGTATTTATTAACATTTTTATTTACCTTGTATTTTTTAATTTTCATTTTCATTGTAATTTTAGTTTAATTTTATGTTGTTTGATATTTATTAGTATATTTATTTTATATACTTATGTATAGCTTTAATAAATTTTTTTTCTTTTTGTTTTGGAAATTTTAGTTCAATTTTAGCATTTAAATATATATTATTCCAGTTAGTTAACAAGGCACCATGTATTATGTTCATGTTTTGAACAATTAATTTTTTTTTGATCTAATAATTATATTTTCACACTTAATTTGAGTTAACTATATATATATTATATATATATATATATATATATATATATATATATATATATATATATATATATATATATAAAATATCAACTGAAATTTGAAAAATGCTAATTCTATATAGACATTTAAAAAAGTAATAATAAAAATGACGCACAAAACAATCATTACTAAATTTAAGGTGAAAGCAAAATTGAAAATTAATTTAATTCACAATATTAAAAATGGTATAATGCTTTTTTTTTTTTTATTTAAATTTTCATTGTAATTTTTTTTATTAGTGTATAATTAGTGTATTTATTAGTGTATATATATTCATATTTGTTTTATATACTTATGTATAGCATTAATACCTTTTTATTTTTTTATTTAAAGGCACCATGTATTATGTTCATGTTTTGAACAATTTTTTATTTTTTATTTTTTTTACCATTTTAAAGTTTTTTTTTTTTTGTTTTTTTTTTTAAAAATCTAATAATTATATTACACTTAATTTCAGTTAACAAAAATTATTTTTTATCTTTTTAATTTTTAATTTAACACAAACATGGGACAATTTATGTGCTAAAAAACCCTAAGCATGGTTATTATTGTTAACTAAAACCGAAATATATATATATATATATATATATATATATATATATATATATATATATATATATATATATATAATATATATATATATTATATATATATATACACTTGAAATAAAATAAATATTTACTGAAATTTAAAAAATCCATAGAAAATCTACATTTAAAATTAAAGACATTTAAAAAATAATAAGATGACACAAAACAAACACTACTAAAATTAAAGTGAAAATATTAAAGTGAAAATCTTAAAAATGGTATAATGATATAATAATAATAATAAAAATATTAAAAGGACTAAAATTGTAATTCCAGATGGTTTAACAGCTGTTTGTTGTGTCTGCAGGTGTTGATCGTGTCGTGTACAGCGTTTGCAGGCGTCCTTTCGCTGAACTATCAGCGTGAATACACCGTCTGGGTGCTGCCGCTCATCATCGTGTGCGTCTTTGCCTTCCTGGTGGCCCACTGCTTCCTCTCCATCTTTGAGATCGTAGTAGATGTTCTCTTCCTCTGCTTTGCCATCGACACCAAGTACAACGACGGCAGCCCAGGCAAAGAGTACTACATGGACAAGGCCCTTATGGTGAGAAAGTTTCCCATTCATTTTCTGTAACCTCAAGGTCAATGAAAAAGCCATTTATACGAGTCTCGTGTTGTTGAATAGCACATTAAAAATGTTTTTGGTGTCTCCCTACGATCATCCATGTAGGAGTTTGTAGAAAACACCAGGAGAGCGACAGAGCGGTACAACAAATCAGAAGGAGAGAGTCGGGAAATGAAATCTATGGTGAGTTTGAAAGCACAATTATGGTTTTATTTTCAGTTGATCAGGTTTCGGATTTAAAAAGCCAATCTTAAAATGAAAATTGTCAACATTCACTTGCCCTCATGTTGTCTCAGACCTGTTTAAGTTTCTTTCTTCTGTTGAGCACCATAGAAGATATTTTGACAAATGTGAATAACCAAACAGTTGCCGGTAGCCATTGACTTGCATAGTATATATATGCTATGCAAAGGGGGGGGGGGGGTACCAACGGTACAGTACTTTTTTTCAGTACATTACTCTGTGTAATAACAGAAACATTTATGTTAGTGAAAAAAGAAGTCGAAAAATCTCAATTTCAACATTTTGAACAATACAATCTTTTTTTTTTTTTTCTTTTTTTTTCAGAAATTCTTGTGTGTTTTAATTTTTCCGATAATCAAATACAGGCATTAAATATTTATTTATTTTTAATGAAATTAAAATTAAACCCTTTTATTTGTTGCCAAACAAATAGTTTTTTCTGTTATTATTATAATTTCTGCATTTAATAGTTTTATTTAAATTTGCCAGAAATAGAAATATTTAAACACCTATATTGTACTGTACAAAAGTAATACAAGACATACATACATACATTTCTGTTACATGTTAAACCGTACTTTTATTTTGACAGGTTGCCGGTTAGTTTTTGTGTGTATACACTATAATATGATGTTAATTTTCTCAAATTAAACGGCCAAATTTACATGAAGTGACTCTCACAGCAGTTCTGGAGATGAAGTTAATGTGTTTGTCGTTTATGTCATATAATGAGACGGCCGTTCAGTATCTGTGTTGTAAACAAAACTGCGTCTCCGCCATTCATTCAGAGCCAAGCGGAACATGGAGGATTCCTATTTAAACCGTCTTTTTGCGATTTAATATTCACAGACACTAGTCCATATCGCGATTCGAATTAAGTGAGAGACCTACTTTTGATTCATTAATCCAAAAATTGACGAATTCCGTGGCATCCAGTGCTATAGAGTAAATCCGTTTTTATGAATGGACTCCGCAATCCCGTCCGCGTTTTAGCGGAGGAGAAATTGTAGACGCGTGACCACGTAACGTTAGAGACAGAAATGACATGCCGTTGTGTAAATAAGATGAGGCCATTTCGTTTAATAAAAGAATAATGTACTTAAATGACGTCTGTTGTGATCTGGCGCTATATAGAAAATAAAGGCTGCGTCCGAAAGCCTAGTTCAGCTGACTTGCTGCCTCGCTGTCTTGCTGTCTTATCAGGCACCGACTTCGAAGGCTGTGAAGGCAACTCTAGAAACAGTTTCGGACAGACTTCGGACGCAGCAGAACGCGACGCCGTTGCTAGGTTACCTAAGGTTAAGTTGTAGATTTTTTTAGAAAAAAGATCTTATACAGTTATATATAAATGCTTTAATAATACATAAAGACCTCAGTGTCATTACCCACCGAAGGTCTGTGCGTCGGAAAAGACGACTGAGAATGGCTGCTACTTTTTGCTTAAAAAATAAAAGCACTGATGCAAGTAATATTGCAGAACAGGTCATTGTTATTAGTGGCTGTTTCGTTATTACTGGCAGTATATTGTAAATATTATTCTTATTTACTACTCATTTGAACCCTTTTAACATTTTATTAAATACTATTATTATAAACAATATTATTTATTATGCTTTTTACACTATTACGATTCATAAAGTTTATCATGGTCAAGATCTCATCTATTATATAAAGTAACAAGTCTAATTTCACCAGAATATCTTTATTTATATAGCCTATATGACGCACACGCACAGGATTGTGGGAAATCCAAGGCAGCGAAGGATACATCTATGCTGCCTTCAAAATTCCATCAGAAGAAGGTACCTCCGGAGACAGGAAGTGAAGCAGAATTAGAATTCGGATGTGCCTTGATGCCTTCCTGCCTTGAAATGCTGCCTCCGAAGGCAGTATTTTAGAGCTTTCGGACGCAGCCGGTGTTTACTTGGCGGGCCGCCCCCCTAAAATAATGGCAGGGGAAACACTGTTCCAAGTTGGAAATTCTAGCAAAACAAGCACAAGGTTAAATATACATGTTTATTAATTTACTCATATCATTTATTATATTTCAGACTGGAGGTACGCTGGCTTGATGAAGACCGACATAGGTGTTACATCAACTGACACTCCAAAATAGTGCTTTCAAGATGCACAAAAGCTTCTCTTCAGGGATTCTAATATGACAGACAACTGTCATTATGACTACAGGGCATTGACGTCAGAAACACTCTAGGACAGTGAGCTGAGTACATGCACAAGACAAAAAAAAAAAAAAAACACAACAAGCTGGACATAGATATCTGCAGTGCTAATATATTTGCTCCTAAATTTTTATCTAAACGCTTGTAGGATTTTCTAAAAACAAAAAGACTTGAGAGGTTGAATATGCACAAGTTATTTAAAATAAAAATGTAGGAGCAATAAATATCTTTTTTTTTCTAACTCTAGATCTTTGTTTTATTAGTATAATACATTTTATAGAGTAGTTACAGACTAACAATAGTTGCCTTAGTATTTTATATATTTTGGTTTAAAAAGCATTGTCATAAAATCCTTTTTTAGTTATCTAACTTCATGTTTTTTAAATGTGCTTTTGTATTTTTTTATGTTATTTGATTTTGAAAGATTTTCTTTTGTAACAGATGTGAAATACACTCCTGTCTGCAGAGGCTTAAACTGTCATTGTTTGTTTGCTTTTTTTTAATGTAAGCAATATTATTGGATCCCTTTATCAATGTTTCAGATTCAGGTTATTCTTTGAGTGTCTTATTTTATTATTCTAGAGTAGTTCCTGCATATATTTTCTGCAGCAGTATACATTTTGCTCTCAACATCTAAATGAACAGCATAGCGATTGTCATTTCACTCGTGCCAATGAGCTGAAGTGTGTAATTTATACAACACCACAAACCATGCTAAATGGAATCGCAATCTGTTTGTTTGAGGAGAACGAGACTGTGATGGCCTGTTTATTCCAGCAATCAACAAATTGTCTGAAAAGTGTTATTTGTGCAATTTCATTTAGTGCTGAAATTACACTTTGGCTGCAATCAAGTGCATTTGTGTGAACGTTGTGTGTGTGTGTGTGTGTGTGTGTGAAAGGAAAACGATTTACATTTAACTACCATCTTTAAACACTCCGTTCAATAAAACCAAAGAGATGTGCAAAATGTTATTGATTCATTACTGTATCGATGTTTGTAATGGAAGTGAGTGAGGACTGAATGAATTAATGAAAACAATACATCAAGATATCCAGAACAAATTCAGTTTACTAAAGGATTTTTACAAAATGAATTGCAATTTGACAGACTTTTAACAGACAAAATATACCTGTGGCTGTCACGTACAGGACCTGTGGTGGATTTAAGAAGGGAGGTGAGTTTTGAGATGTTCTTTTAGTTTGGGTATCGTCGGCTGCTCTTTACGACACAAGTGACAGCGCAAAGGCAGCTTCAGTAATTCACTAGTGCCTTCTTTCACTGTCACTTTCCCATCATGCTCCAGCATCTCAATGACATCTGTGGAAACGATAAGCATGAATGCTTTGCTTTATTAAACAGGGAACTGCTTGTTTCTCTAAACAGCTTGTAGAGCTTTTTTTTTTTATAAAATGTATTAAAAGCATAGATCACGCAAAAAGGAAAATTTGCAGAATATACTCTCAGAACCATTAAAGATGTAGAGGAGTTTGTTTCTTCAGCAGAATAGATTTGGAGAAATGTAGTAATTAACAGTGCTTGATCTGCACATATTTCTCTCGTTTCAGACCAGACAACTTTTTTACTGAAGAAAGCAATATTATGGATAGAGCATTGAATTTTAGCCAGAAACAATGGTTTAAAGTTAAAGGAGAAGTCCACTTCCAAAACAAAGATTCACATATAATGTACTCACCCCCTTGTCATCCACGATGTTCATGTCTTTCTTTCTTCAGTCGTAAATAAATATTTTTTGAGGGAAACATTTCAGGACTTTTCTCCATATAGTGGACTGATATGGTGCCCCGATTTTGAACTTCCAAAATGCAGTTTAAATGCGGCTGTAAACAATCCCAGCTGAGAAAGAAGGGTCTTATCTAGCATAACGATCAGTTATTTTAATAAAAATAATACAATTTATATAATTTTTAATGTCAAACACTCATCTTGTCTTACTCTGCCTGGACTATTTTTTCCCTGTTCATGACAGTTAGGGTATGTTGAAAAACTCCCATCTCATGTTCTCCCTCAGCCTCAAAATCGTCCTATATCGCTGTTTTATCTTGTTAAGGGTGTTTGATCTTCTTTGCATGTTCACTTTGTAAACAGTGGGTTGGTACTTCTGCAGCGATGTAGGTGATTTTGAAATGATTTTTGAAGTTCTGGGAGAAAATATGATACAAGTTTTTCGACATACCCTAACTGTCTTGAACCAGAATACACTGTGTGCAGAATTATTAGGCATGTTGATATTCTGGTCATATTTTTTTTCCAAACACATTTTACCAATTCCAAACCACATCAGTCTTAATAACTACTATTAATTTTGTATTTAATCATTTGTAAGTGATATATAATTGTCCGTGAAGGCTGGAAGTGAAAAACTCCTTATATTCAGGTGTGCAGAATTATTAGGCATGTTTTCGTTTACAGCTAAAATGAGCCAAAAAAGAGATTTAACCCAGACTGAAAAGTCCAAATTATTAAATGCCCATGAGAAGAATGCAATACTAATGCATTACAAGAATTTGCAAAGTTAAGGCTTGACCATTGGACAGTGAAATGCTTGTTGAGTCTGCATGGTCAGAAAAAACAGGTGGAGAAGAAAAGATGCATGTTAACTGCAAAAGAATTAGGAATTAAGGTGAAGAATTAGGTGTGACACCATCAGGAACCGTTTCCAGTTCTCCAGCGCCACCATTTTCCAGAACTGCAACCTACCTGGAGTCTTCAGAAGTGCAATGTGTCAGGTTCTCAGAGACTTTGCTTGGTAAAAAATCCTAAAAAATGCCCCTGACTTAATAAGAATAACAAGCTGACGTGCTGTGAAATACATGAAGACAGTTTTTTTTTATAGGCGTTATAGACAGATAAGTTGAGAGTGACTCTTGAAGGACAAGCATCACATCCTCTTGTGCCTCTGATTCAAAAATTTATCTTCCAAAATCTGGCAGTAAGTTTTGGGAGTTCATGTTTAGTCTCCTATCCTGAAAAGTCTGACTTGCAGAGATGGACTAAAATGAACTCCCAAAACTTATTGCCAGATTTTAGAAGATAAATTCTTGAATCAGAGGCACAAGAGGATGTGATGCTTGTCCTTCAAGAGTCACTCTCAACTTATCTGTCTCTAAAGCATATAAAAAAAACTGTCTTCATGTATTTCACAAGACGTCAGCTTGTTATTCTTATTAAGTCAGGGGCATTTTTTAGGATTTTTTACCAAGCAAAGTCTCTGAGAACCTGACACATTGCACTTCTGAAGACTCCAGGTAGGTTGCAGTTCTGGAAAATGGTGGCGCTGGAGAACTGGAAACGGTTCCTGATGGTGTCACACCTAATTCTTCACCTTAATTCCTAATTCTTTTGCAGTTAACATGCATCTTTTCTTCTCCACCTGTTTTTTCTGACCATGCAGACTCAACAAGCATTTCACTGTCCAATGGTCAAGCCTTAACTTTGCAAATTCTTGTAATGCATTAGTATTGCATTCTTCTCATGGGCATTTAATAATTTGGACTTTTCAGTCTGGGTTAAATCTCTTTTTTGGCTCATTTTAGCTGTAAACGAAAACATGCCTAATAATTCTGCACACCTGAATATAAGGAGTTTTTCACTTCCAGCCTTCACGGACAATTATATATCACTTACAAATGATTAAATACAAAATTAATAGTAGTTATTAAGACTGATGTGGTTTGGAATTGGTAAAATGTGTTTGGAAAAAAAATATGACCAGAATATCAACATGCCTAATAATTCTGCACACAGTGTACACAGAGTTCAGGCAGAGCAAGACAAGACCAGCGTTCTAGATCAAAAAGTATTTAAATTGTATTTTTTTCCAATGAAAATAACCGATCGTTTCACTAGATAAGACCCTTCTTCCTTGGCTGGGATTGTTTACAACTGCATTTTGGATCATTTGAAGCCACATTTAAACTGCATTTTGGAAGTCCAAAATCAGGGCACCATATCAGTCCATTATATGGAGAAAAATGCTGAAATGCTTTCCTCAAAAAACATAATTTCTTTATGACTGAAGAAAGAAAGACATGAACATCTTGGATGACAAGGGGGTGAGTACATTACATGTGAATCTTTGTTTTGGAAGTTGACTTCTCCTTTAAAAACACACAAATAATGGATTTGTTTCTTACAAACATGCAGCTTTTCACTTCACAAGGTGTTAACTGATGGACTGGAGTGGTGTGGATTACTTGTGGATTATTTTTATCAGCTACTTGGACTTTCATTTTGACGGCACCCATTCACTGAGGAGGATCTGTTGGTGAACAAGTGACGTAATGCTATATTTCTCCAAGTCTGATTAAAGGATTAGTTTACTTCCAGAACAAAAATTGACAATGTAAATAGCTCTGTGTGAACTCCGGTCATTTTCCGGTCATGACAGTTAGGGTACGTCTACAAACTTCCATTTCATTTTCTCCTCCAACTTCAAAATCGTCCTACATTGCTGTTTTATCTTCTTTGCATGTTCAGTTTGTAATAGTGGGTCGGTACTTCTGCAGCGATGTAGGACGATTTTGAAGTTGGAGGAAAAAATGAGATTGGAGTTTTTAGACGTACCCCAACTGTCAAGACCAGGAAAAAAAACTGTTAACACAGAGCTAGACAAGACGAGCGTTTGAGGTTAAGAAGTATATAAATTTAATTTTTTTTTTTTTAGAAAATGACCAATCGTTTCGCTAGATAAGACCCTTCTTCCTCGGCTGGGATCATTTAGAACCATTTGAAGCTGCATTTAAACTGAATTTTGGACATTCAAACTTGGGGGCACCATTGAAGTCCATTACATGGAGAGAAATCCTGAAATGTTTTCCACAAAAACAATGTCTTTATGACTACAGAAAGAAAGACATGAACATCTTGGATGACAAGGGGGTGAGTACATTATCTGTAAATTTTTGTTCTGGAAGTGGACTACTCCTTTAAGAAACAAACTCATCTACATTTTAGATGGCCTGAGTGTGTGTACATTTTCAACTACATTCATTTTTCAACTATTCCTTTAATGATTTTCATCAATGTGATGGAGCAAGTTATTATATTCTGATTAAAGGATTACAAAGACATTTATTTTTAAAATAATAGGCTATTTTTGTGAATAATGTACCTCGAGACTCCACAAAATAGTCCGTAGTGAAGGAATTCCAGTGTTTCTTGTTCTTCAAACACGGCGAGTCAAAGTCTTGGCTGATTACGTGAAGGTGGACGTGACTGAAAAAAAATAAACAGCCTAAACATTTGATTTATGACAGACCCGCCCTCCCCACATCAGCAGCCAATCAGGACGCAGACATCTGTACCTCATACTGGGTATGGCGTGATATCCCAGACGGAAGCTCAGTTTGTGAGCGTCAGGACACTGCTGCACCATCTGATCTCCCACACGCTGCATGTGTTTGAGCAGCTCGACGTGCTCCGAGCGAAGAGCCTTCAGACTGGAGATCGAGTCCCACGGCAGCACCAGCCAATGGTACCGTGCCTTTGGGTACTTGTCCTTGATGACCACAACCTTATCATCTTTGTACACCTGAAGACAAAAATGAATATATTTTTAATGCAATTTATTTCCGTGATGCAAAGCTGAATGTTCAGCATCCTTACTCCAGTCTTCCGTGTCACATGATCCTTCAGAAATTATTCTAATATGCTGATTTGATTATCAAGAAACATTTTTTATCAATGTTGCAAACAGCTGTGCTATTTTTGAGGAATCAGTGATGTTTTTTCAGGACTCTTTGATGAATAGAAAGTTCAAAACAACAGCATTTGGAACAGGAATCTTTTGCAACCATGTAAAAGTCTTTATTGTCAGTTTTTGATTCATAGGATTGAATAGGAATGAACAACTTATACCTGCATTTTAGGGTCCTGCATTGAAACTTTAAGCCCTTGGCTCCAATGGCCAGCAGATTCCTGGGAACAAGAATGTATTCAGTGTTTTAGTATAAAGTCAAAATGTAGTAAAAGAGGTCAGCATTAAAAAAAATCTTTAATAAAGACCTTTGAAATGTCTTTAACCAGTTCAAAAATAGGCAAAAATATCATTACAATGTAATAAACTATCACATATGTGACCCTGGACCACAAAACCAGTCGTAGCATGGGTATATCTGCAGCAATAGCCAAAAACACACTGTATGGGTCAAAAAAAAATTTTTTTTTTTTTTGCCAAAAATCATTAGGATATTAAGTAAAGATCATGTTCCATGAAGATATTTTGTACATTTTCTACTGTAAATGTATCAAAACTTAATTTTTGATTAGTAATATGCATTGCTAAGAACTTCATTTGGACAACTTTAAAGGCGATACTGTCCTATCCTAACAAACCATACATCTTTGGAAAGCTTATTTATTCAGCTTTCAGATGATGTATAAATCCTAATTTCATGAAATTGACCCTTATGACTGGTTTTGTGGTCCTGGATCACATATTTGAATTTTATTACACATTATTGAAAATTCTTGATCTATAAAGCCAAATGAAACTTACTGATTTATCAGATCCAGATGGTAGTGTCTTTTTTGGCGGAGGCGAATCATCTGACATTCTGTGATGATCTGTATGTGCTGTTGATGTTTTGTTTGCAGGGCTGTTGGTCTTCTCTCCGTTCCCCTCAGAGCTCATCTGATGGGCTCGTTTTGAAGGTTTGCTCAACTCTGTGGCAGATCTGGGTGTGGACGTGTCCTCGGTGAACTTCACTGTGTAAGGATACATCTGATTGACCATGTAAAGTCTCTGGCCCGGCTTTATGGTCACCTGATTGTAGAGGTGGGCGACATGTGGTTTGTAGGAAGTTAAGACCAGTAACCTGTGCAATACAGCCTCAATTACAAGAGAACAGGACATCTGTGGACATTAAGTTTGCCACATGCCAAATAATACATAAATTATTTCTTTTTTTTAATTTAAAGCAATGATAAATACTGAGATAAAGTATATGAAATGCTGTTTGCTAATTAGATGCCATTTTACCTGATTGCCTTTGCCCACAACCACATTGTCCACATTTGTAGGATTCACACCCAACTGTTAAAAAATAAACAAGTGGTTCAAATATGTATTTTTACACTACCAGTCAAAAGTTTTTGAACAGTAAGATTTTTAATGTTTTTTAAAAGAAGTCTCTTCTGCTCATCAAGCCTGCATTTATTTGATCCAAAGTACAGCAAAAACTGTAAAATTTTGAAATAATTTTACTATTTAAAATAACTGTTTTCTATTTGTTTTCTATATTTTAAAATGTCATTTATTCCTGTGATTTCAATCACATCTGATTTGCTGCTCAAAAAACATTTTATATTATTATTAAGTTGAAAAAATCTGAGTAGAATTTTATTATTATTTTTTTTTTTTTTGATAAGTAGAAAGTTCAGAAGAACAGCATTTGTCTGAAATAGAAAAAAGCTTTTTATTTCCGATAAATGCTGATCTTTGGATTTTTCTATTCATCAAAGAATCCTGAAAAAAAAATGTACTTAACTGCTTTAAATAATATTGATAATTATTGACACTGAAGACTGGAGTAATGATGCTAAAACTTTAGCTTTGACCACAGAAATAAATGACATTTTAAAATATTTTCAAATAAAAACGTTATTTTAAATAGTAAAAAATATTTCATGCTGTACTCTGGATCAAATAAATGCAGGTAAGCATTTAAAAAAACAAAACAAAAAAACATTAAAAATCTTACTGTTCAAAAATTTTTTTCTTTTTTTTTTATATTATATCTTTTACACAATGTTATAATATATATTTTTAAATATTCCTAGCATACCTGTTTAACAGTGATAAATCCTCTGTTGCAATCAGCTTTCAATTCAACTGCAAGAAAATAAATAAAGCATATTAGTTGCAGCTTCCTTAAATAAAGCCTGGATCTCTCACTTGCCCATATAAGTTAGAGTAATATCTCTACCTTGGTCTCTTGAGCACTTTTTGTCTTTTATCTTAGTTTCTGGTCCTCGACCCAGAATCACGGATTGTTGGTGATGAAGCTGAATGGGTTTATGTGCACCATCTTCACTTACTAGTAAGCACACAGGCATCTCCCTGAAAACAGAGAAAATTAGTGGACTGACTTTTTCGTGAAATTAACAGCATACTTTGTCTAAAGTGCGTCTCATGTATTCACCACTTACCCTGTTGGTTAATATTTGTAATATATCTAGAGCAGTAAGTGTTGTAGTTGAAAACAAAACACTAGAAGCTGAACCCTCCAGCGCATGACGCACAATCTTCTTCATGGACGTCAACTAAGAAACTGACGCGTACGTACTGACACCTACCGGTCGAATAAAGCGCTATGACCTTAACACTAGATAGAAGAAAGATTTGGTGGAGTTTGTACTTCACAAAAACTACGGCATAAAATGTAATATAATTTTATTATATAGAATGAAGTACCTTGCAGTTTTTTGCTCTAGCATTTTACATTCAGTGCAAGGCATATGCTTAATTTTAAAACAAATTACAAAATAGTATCCCTCAGATAATTAAACTTTTATTTTATTTTATTTTAAAGGTAAAGGTAACTGATAAATGTTCAGTTTATTCACTTACTTATTTTTTCATAAATCTGCATTGATTTACAGTGAGCAAATAAAAAAGATACATTTTTAAAAGATTGTTTTAATTGTAAACCTGTTACTAAATTTGCACACTGAGTTTGAATCTCAGGAACATCTTTTCTACAATTGTATTATTGTTACGTGATTTTGGGACAAAATGTATAAATGTTTGGTTACAAAGAACATAATAGGCTAGCAGCTTTTGAATACCACAATATCAAATATGGGGCTTTTATGAATAATAGGCTATTTGTGAAATAATATTTTGATTATAGATACGTTTTATTTACGCAGATGTGGATTTGTTAAGGTTACTCCAAGTTTTGTGACATTTTAAAAATATTTTTTATTTATTAAATCAGCTGACTAAAAGACTCAAACTCATCTCAAACTCACAAATGTATATGCTGTTTAATGTTATAACATTATATGTCCATTAACTTTTGCTTTTATTTATTTTGACTATTTGGAATTATGTTTGTTTATTTAAACATTTCTATTTATTTATTTTCTCTTTCAGTGTACACTACCAGTCAAACGTTTTTGAACAGTAAGATTTTTAATGCTTTTTCTTCTGCTCACCAAGCTTGCAATATTTGATCCAAAATACAGCAAACGGAGTAATATTGTGAAATATTTTTACTATGTAAAATAACTGCTTTCTATTTGAATATATTTTAAAATCTAATTTATTCCTGTGATCAAAGCTTAATTTTCAGCATAATTTCTCAGGTCTTCAGTGTCACATGATCCTTTAGAAATCATTCTAATATGCTGATTTGCTGCTCAAGAAACATTTCTTCTTATTATTATCATTATTTAACGACATTTATGATGTTACAAATTATTTCTATTTCGGATAAATGCTGTTCTTCTGAACTTTTTATTCATCAAAGAAACCTGAAAACATTTTACTCAGCTGTTTTCAACATAATGCTAATAATAATAATAAATGTTTTTGAGCAGCAAATCAGCATATTAGAATAATTTCTGAAGGATCATGTGACACTGAAAACTGAGTGATGCTAAAAAATCTGTTTTGGCATCACAGAAAGTAATTACATTTTAAAATATATTCAAATAGAAAGCAGTTCTTTTAAACTGTAAAAATATTTCAGAAAATTATTGTTTTTACTGCACTTTGGATCAAACAAATGCAGGCTTGGTGAGCAGAAGAAACTTAAAAAAATAAATAAATAAATAAATAAAATCTTTTGACTGGTAGTGTATGTCAGTTAACCTCTTTAAACTTTTGCTTTTATTTATTTAGATTATTTGTAAGCAATTATCTTTTTTTTTATTTAACTATTTATATTTAATTATTTTCTCTTTCAATGAACGCTGCCTGGATTTATTGTGTTGGTGTTTAACAATGATAATAACTGGTTGTTAAAGAGGTTTAATAGAGATTTAAAAAAAATAATAATAGTAATGCACCGATCTGCTACGTTGCATGGCAACTGTAAACAGCCCATAATTAGATAATGAACTAAGTTACTCGGAAGAACTGTTTATTCCTGTTATTATGAATAATTCAGACAGGCTAGATGATTACTTAACATTTGTTTAGCCCTTTTTCGATCATATTGCTGCTGCCACTGTTTTATAAAAGCAATAAACCACTCAAAGCCATGCTTAAAATCAGTATAAAATCACTGTATCAACCCAGGCTGCTTTATTGATTTATAATTTTACAATATTTACCTCATTTAAACCCTAAAACAAACCCCATTTGAACTAAAATGTCATTAACGAGCAGGTTTAATCATTTCTGCACCCGTACTGATCAAAATCAAGACGGTATCTGTTTTGTGTGAAAGGGGAAAGATGCAATAATGTGACTTTTATGCGAGTTGTGTGGAGTAACTCACTCTTGTGATCTCATGTCACTGACTTCCTTCTTCAGAGGGGATCATTGAGAGATCAGGTAAGAGCTGGCCAGCACCCACAATACACTTTTTAAATCATTTCAACACTGGGGATTTCATATTTCCATGTCTTGTCATGTCGCTTTGCGTTATTTTCCCTCGGTTTCATCTGATGTTATGCACGAATTGACGGGATTTCTGTCATTCTACACAGCTTGAAGGTTAGCACAGGCTAGTTAGCTTCAGTTTAACACACATTTCCCCGCACGCTGATATTATTAAAGGGACTTTGGAGGATAAACGCGCATTTGAGAGGATTATAGTTGATTTGTCATCACGTTAGTGTTTTATTTACAGATTTATCGGCGTTTTTGACTTTCAGCGTTCATGTCTCGCGATAGCGCGTCAGTTTTATTAGCCGTTAGCTGAATTAGCCGTCAAAGTCATTTTACGTTTATGCACATGCGTATAAGCAAACTGGGCTTTTAATAAAACATTAAGACTGTTTATATTGCATATCATGGCGGGTTGAGTAAACTTTGTCGTTTTAACGTCGTTTAGACTCGTAGTTGTGTGTGAATGACTCCTACATACAGGCCTCGTTTATCTAAACAAAGTTTAAAATAGACCAAGATGTGTTTGATTTCATTTATTACGGTTGTAAACGCTGCTGATTATGGAGTTTTGTTTTAATTCGTGTTTGTAGATGTCACAAAGTGGGTTCACAGAGTGACACGTAGGCGAAACGAGCCCATTGACATGATATCCACTGAGTATAACACGTTTCAGCCTTGATATGGAAGATTTGGGCTGTGTTTCAAAACCTAGTGTGCTGTCAACCCACAAAATGCTGTCTAGGTGGGGAAAAAACAACTTGGGTGTGTACGTAAACAATTGCACAAGAGAAAGTCTTGTCCATCAAGGTGTGTGAATCACACAGGCATAGGTGTCAACTAACTCATTCAACTCTTTTGTGTTCACCCAGACCCCTGTCAGACACTGTGAAGCCACGGGCTGTCGTGATGTCGGAGCCCAAAGCGCCCACCCCGGCCCCTGGGGACACCTATAAAGGCTGGCTCTTCAAATGGACTAATTACATCAAGGGATACCAAAGGCGATGGTTTGTCCTGAGCAATGGCTTGCTGTCTTACTACAGGTGAGTTTGTGACATGTTTTTGTTGTTTTTCGACCTGTAGGGTCAAAAAAAAGTTATCATCTGTCGTTTCTGTCAGACAGCAGTTCTCCCAGTGGTTGATGGGAACGTCTGATGTCCTAATGAACCCTTTGTGATGCTGTCAAGTGTTCTTTGGCCTTTCACCAATATCTGATAAGGTGCAAAGAGTCAGATAGTAAAAAAACTTGATATTCTTGGTATGGCAAGCATCGCTTTTGCTTTTACTCATGCAGACTCCTCAAACTTATGCATATAAACTTTCCCGTATTTTTTTGCCTTATTGATAATGCCTCACATCACTGGACAGTGTTATTTCATTATTATATATATACTATTACAGTTTTTATTAATATTTTAAAATGAATATTTATTTTAATATTTTAAGTTTTTTTTTTTTTTATTTTAGTTAGGATTTTTGTAATGTGCTTTTGTCATTTTTTATATATATATATATATATATATATATATATATATATATATATATATATATATTACTTTTTTATTTAGAATCTTTTTTTTTTTTTTTATTTCATTTTTTGTTTTTAGTTATTTAATTTCCGGTTAATTTCTTTGGTGCTCCAGCTTACTGAAATAATCGAAATAAAAGAGTTTTTAATCCAATATTTATATTTTATTTCCTATTTCAGCTTTATTTTCAACAAAAACAGTTTTAATAGTTTTAGTTATCAATAATAACCCTAGAATGGTTGCTTAATGGGCAAAAAAAACCCTCAACACTTCTGGTGTCCGTCTGTCTGTAAGATGATGCCATTTTACGTAATTAGATTTGAGTTGGAGTTGATCTGGTGGTGAAGCCGCATTCATCTCATTGGGCTCTGTCAATTATTAATACTGCATGTGAGGGCGTGCAAGAGCACCCGCATGTCTGTCTGTTTGCTCGTGCGATTCTCACTGTTTGCTCAACAGTTTGAGATGAGGGGATAACACATTCTTTAAAATCCACCCTCATCATCTGATGTTTAAATATATGATAAAAGGTCCAACGCCTCAGCAGTTGGCAAGTGAGAGTATGTGCTTTATTTTTGACTGCTCTGCTTGTGTTGTAATTGCTTTTTGAATGCGGAAATGAAATGTAAACATCATTAAATAAATACAGTGTTGAATGTACACCAAAGCAAATAAAATAGATCTGTTTTACATCAGTGAATATATTCAGGTCAAGCTGAAAATGAGCAAAAACGATGTGTGTGGTGTTGAAACATCCTATTTCCAAAAAAGTTGGCTGATTTTAACTGCAGTGAAAGATATACGGTCTATTATTAGACATTTGGTAATCTAATATTTCACAATGCTTACTGGCACTTTGTGAATGGATAAAGCGCCATTAAAAAACTGCTTATTTAAAAGAAGTTAATACTTTTATTCAGCAAGGATGAAAATGTATCAAAAGTGACAGTAAAAGCATGCATAATGCTGTTCTTTTGAACTTTTTATTAATCATGATGAAAATGTATTGCGATTTCCACAAAAATACTAAGCAGCACAATTATTTTCAACATTGATGATTAGACATGTTTTATTATGCAGCAGATCAGCAATATAAAATGATTTCTGAAGGATCATGTGACACTGAAGACTGGAGTAATGATGCTGAAAATTCAGCTTTGCATCACAGGAAATGTAAAATGTATTAAAATAGAAAACATTTGTTTTAAATTGAAATAATATTTCACAATATTAATGTTTTTAAATGCATGTTTGATCAAATAAATGCAGCAGAGAAGTAAATTTAAAAAAAAAAAATAAATAAATAAAAAAAAAAAAAAAAAAAAAATATATATATATATATATATATATCTCAAATTTGGCTTTGCATTACTTTTTAATGTAGTAACTGCTAATAAATGTCAAATATAATATAATAATCTGTACATAAATATTATTACATAGAAAATATTTTATTAAATATTCATCTTGTAGTTTGTTACATATGCAACTTTTAAATACTGAATTTAGGTTGAAACTGACATATCAGTATAACAGATGCTTGTCTAATAAACCCAGAAGTGCATTGCATAAACTGTTTGATGTTATTAAATATAGTAGGAAATGCATTGCATTTGTCATAAAATATAAAATATTTGCACAAAATAACTTCCCACTCATTCTGTGTAATGCAGTTTTAAGGCATTAAGCACTTCTTCCAACATCAGCCTGTGAATATTGAATATACAGTTTTGTAGCAATGCTTTGCTCCAAAAATCTTTCATCCGGTAGAAATTGTTCTTTGTGATTGCAATCTCTATGATATAATTTTTAAAATTCCATATCCGTTAATCATAATCAAGAAGAGTCTTGGAAATGCATGAGTCAAACAGTGTGTCAAGCCTTACTGTAGCACTATGGTGTAAATAAAAGACACAAGTGCCCATTGTGATTGACTGAGTGAGTTTGGGTCACGTGACGGTCTTAACAGGTCATCTCTGTTCAGGAGGATCACACGCTTGACTTAAGGCTTGATTTCAGCGCTTCCTCTGGCCCTGCAGGCAAACCTCAGTGGTTTCTTGTCACTCTCATTGTGTGTGTGTGAAAGATTCATCAAGAAATGTAGAGGGCGAGTAAGAGATTTCGCAGTTTCACGGGTTGTGCCTCTGTGAAATCGCCTGGCATCGGTCTTTTGCCTTGTCGTAGCCCGTCCAAACTGGTCCTGCCTCATTTTTTCCTGTGGAGTATGAAAAACCCTGGAAGTGGTGATTCATCAGTGTTGGCAAATTACAGTTAGAGCTGGAAACTGTATTTATATTTGATATATTTGGTACTGTTTACATATGAACTGCTTAGTTTTTTACTGCTCTTTTTTGTAAAATACATTATTTTACTATTATTTACACTACCAGTCAAAAGTTTTTGAACAGTAAGATTTTTTATGTTTTTTAAAGAAGTCTCTTCTGCTCACCAAGCCTGCATTTATTTGATCCAAAATGCAGCAAAAGCAGTAATATTGTGAAATATTTTTACCATTTAAAATAACTGTTTTCTATTTGAATGTATTTTAAAATGTAATCTACTTCTGTGATCAAAGCTACATTTTAAGCATAATTAATAATAATTATTATTATTATCAATATTTAAAACAGCTGAGTACATTTTTTCAGGATTCTTTGATGAATAGAAAGATCCGAAGATCAGCATTTATCTGAAATAAAAAGCTTTTTTATACACTGTACCATTCAAAAGTTTGGAGTCAGTATATATTTTATTTTATTTATTTATTTTTTTTTTGAGAAAGAAATTAGCAAGGATGGTTTAATTTGATCAAAAGTGATGATAAAGACATTTATAATGTTACATAAGTTTATAATGTTACATAAGATAAATGCAGTTCTGCTGAACTTTCTGTTCATCAAAAAAAACAGAAAAAAAAATTATAATAAATGTTTTTTGAAAAGAAAAACAGAATATTAGAATGATAGTACAAATATTTCCAATTTTTTCTTTTTTTGCTGTACTTTGGATCAAATAAATAAATGCAGGCTTGTTGAGCAGAAGAAAAAACATTAAAAATCATCTTACTGTCCAAAAACTTTTGACTGGTAGTGTATATACTACTATAGTATTTATTTTTATTAGTTTTTTTTTTTTTGTTACTTTTTTGTTTTAGCTTATATATATATATATATATATATATTTAGATTTAGTAAATGTAGTACTTTAGCTTATTTTTATTTGTTTATTAACTAAATGATTTTTAATAGATTTAATTTTAGTTATCCATAAAATCACTGCTAGATATAAACCTTTAGCCACAAGCACTGAGGTTAAGAAATTATATCTGCTTCTGTATAAGCCACAAATCATATTTCAGCTTTCATAAAGTTCAATGATATTATTTCCTCTTACACTCTCCAACAACTTGCCTCTTTATGAATATAAATTGAGTTTATTGAATGTCTTGCAATAAACTTTTAATATATTGCATTTTGTATTTGCAATTGAAGTTTTACAGTCCATAGCTTTATATCGTTTACAGTTGTTTGTCATTTGGTTTATTCTTCTTGGAGCTGCTTGCTTTAATTCATGACTCGGAAATGTTTATTGAAGTAAATATTTTTCAGTATATCTGCCAAGATAGAAAACACGAGGCTCTTTTTCAGTCTGATACCAGATACTGGGATACAACGTGTTACCGCTGCTATCTTCTGTCGCATAAATGCTCAAGAGTGAAAGAAACTCTAGCTGACGGCATTTCTCGAATGCTTGCCTTTCAGTGGTAATTCATGAATATTGCATCAGACGCTGAAAAACAGCTGTCAGGGGGCTTTTGTTCAAGTTTTGCTCTCAGAGTTTAAACAGAGCCTCATGAATGCTCATGTAGCCTCACAAAACCAGACTTTATGAAGTCACAGACACATTGTGTCTTATTCTGGCCACCTGTTTAGCGAAGAAGAGGCCATCTGAACGTCATGTAAACTGAAAACCACCTTTAAATCTAAAATGGGATATAACCATGACCAAATAACGTGTTTTATCATCACATCATCTTATCTCCACCCCTTTTGCTATTTCAGGACCCAGGCTGAGATGGGTCACACATGTCGGGGCACCATTAATCTGGCCACGGCCAATATCGCAGTGGAGGACTCATGCAATTTCGTTATCTCTAATGGAGGCACGCAGACGTATCACCTGAAGGCCAGCTCGGAGGTGGAGCGGCAGCGGTGGATCACAGCACTGGAGCTGGCCAAAGCCAAAGCTTTCCGCATGCAGGCTGAGTCAGGTTCGTCAGAAGGGAAACCACATTTGAGAATAGCACAGAAATGCACACTTGGGTTTTCTGTTTGACAGTTTTCGTTCCTCTTTTTCTGCAGATGATTCCGGGGATGACTCCACTCCTCCTGCGGCAGGTCAGGGCGCAGGCTCGCGCAACTCAGAGGTGCAGTCTACTCTCCGGACGCTGGGCAGCAAGGTGGAGGATCTGAGCACCTGCAACGACCTCATCGCCAAACACGGCTCTGCACTTCAGCGGTCAGTCCAACATATTTTCTAACACACTTGACTAAATTTATAGCTCTCACAACATTAATAACCTTTGCCTGAAATGTATTTATTATATATTATTTATATAATATGAAAATCTATTGTATTATTGTTATTTTACTTTTATTATTATATGTTGTCATTTATCAATGTATTTTTGTATTGTTAGTATTATTTTAATGCTTATTTTATTTACAAATTACTATTATTATACAATTTATATCTATAGTTAAAATAATTAGATTTATATATGATTTATATTGTTTATATTGTTTATATGTTCATTTGTCATTTTTATATTTTAATTTCTATTTAGCTATGTATTATAATATGAATGTATTATTATTATTTTACTGTTATTATGCAATAATTTATCAATGTATTTTTGTATTATGCTAGTAATATTTAATGTTTATATATTATTTACAAATTATTATTATCATACTTATTATATCTATAGTTAAAAAAGTTCTAAGTTAATATATTTATATTTATATATTATTTATATTGTTAATATTTTGGTTTAGCTTTTATTGTTATATTTTCACCATTAATTTTAGTTTAAGTTTTGGTCATTTTGTTGTTCTTTTGTCATTTTTTTTCCTATTTAGCTATTTATTATATATTTTATATAATATGAATGTATTTTTTTTACTATTATTATTATTATTATTATTATTATTATTATTATTATTATGTCATAATTTACTAAAGTATTTTTTAAATTATTTTAGTATTAATTCAATGTTTATATATTATTTACAAATTATTATTATACTATTTATATCCATAATTAAAATAATTATATTTATATAATATTTATATTATTCATATTTTGATTTAGCATTTATTGTTATTTTTTATTTAGCTATTTATTATATATATATATATATATATATATATATATATATATATATATATACATTTTTTTTTAGTTATTGTCACAATTTATCAATGTATTTTTGTATTATTTTAGTATTAAATCAGTGTTATATTATTTATAAGTTGTTATTATTATACTATTTATATTTATAATTAAAATAATTGTCTTTATATATTATTTATATTGTTAATATTTTGATTTAGCTTTTATTGTTATATTTTCACTTCATTAATTTTAGTTTAAGTTTTAGTAATTTTGTTGTTCTTTTGTCAATTATATTTTAATATTAAATTTCTATATAGCTATATTTTATTTCAGGTTTAATTTTAGTATTTGTAGTTAATTATTATAATTTCTAGTTTTTCTAGCCAGTTTCTAGTTTTTTTTTTCTATAGCTTTAGTAACAATAACATATGTGTATGTTATACTATGTGTATATATACTGTATATCTGTTTGTCTGTCTATCTATCTGTATACACAAAAACTATGAAAAAAAGTGAGTTTATAAGACTGTACTGTTATTTTTTAAATGTGGAGAATAGTTCCATTCAAGAAAAAGTTGTTTCTTGTTCTTTCTCTCAGGTCCTTGTCTGAGCTGGAGGGAGTTCGGCTTGGAGGAGAGACGAGTGAAAAGATTCGACAGGTGACGGAGCGAGCCACTCTCTTCCGCATCACCTCCAATGCCATGATCAACGTAAGACCAAGCAATACATTTGCTTTACGGAAAACTGACTGCATCATTCACTTGTGGTTGTTTGTTTGGCACCACAGTTAAGCGTATTCTTAACGATGCTTTAATAATCTGATAAACCAGGCCTGTCGGGACTTCCTGGCGTTGGCTCAGGCTCACAGTAAGCGCTGGCAGAAAGCCTTGCAGGCCGAGAGAGAGCAGAGAGTGCGACTGGAGGAGACGCTGGAGCAGCTCGCCAAACAACACAACCATCTGGAGAGAGCCTTCAGAGGAGCGACCGTACTGCCTCCATCCCAGAGCAACCCTGCTATAGACAGCAAAGGTACAGTACAGCTGACACAAAAAGAAAGGGTGTAAAAAAAAAAAAAAAAAAAAGAAAATATATATATAATATATTTGTTTAGTGATAGTTGTTCATGAGTCCCTTGTTTGTTCTTCAGAAAAATCCTTCAGGTTCTACAAATTCTTTTGTTTTGCAACCTTTGCAATTTGAAGATCAGGGTAAATTTAAGTTATTTTGTCTTCTGGGGAACATGTAACTATCTTCTGTAGCTTCTGAAGGGCAGTACTAAATTAAAAAATACAGTATTAATGATTATAATTTCTAGTTTTTCTAGCCAATTTCTAGTTTTTTTTTTCTGTAGCTTTAGTAACAATAACATATGTATATATACTGTATATCTTTTGGTTTATCTGTCTATCTATCTGTATACACATAAACACACTTTATTTCTGGGGATTTTTTTAAATTTGTCAGCTAATTCCCTGTAAACATTGTTTATTTTAACTCATTACTATATTTTTAAACTCTGGCAATTCATTTGGATACAATATACATCATGTCCTGTATATATTTTATTTCCTGCTTTCTCCGTGCTGTAGGCCCAGTTCCAGGAAAGGGAGACGCCAGTGACGAGGATGAGGAGAATGAATTCTTCGACGCATGTGAAGACGTTCAAGAGTTTATCACTGTACCAGCAGACCCCAAATATCACAGGTCTGTTTATACTGCCTCGTTCCCGTCATTTACTCTCATCCCTCTCTGTCCCTTAACTCTCTTCTCATATGAGTGTTACTGGACCTAAGTGTGTGTCCTCTGCCTTCCCTTCCCCTTCCTTCTCTGTGTCTCTTACTCTCTGGCTCTCTCATACGCTCTTTGCATTTGTCTCAGGAGATCCGGCAGCAATATTAGCGGAATCAGTAGCGAGCTGGGAATGGACGATGGGACGACGTCGGTAAGGGGTTATGTTCTTAGCGTTCATGTACACTAGCAGAATAATCAAGATTTTACATTTTTTGGAAAGAAATCTCTTAAGCTCACCAAAACTCATTTATTTATTTATTATTCATTAATGATGCTGAAAATTCAGCTTTGCATCACAGGAATAAATTACGTTTTAAAATATATTCACATAGAAAACATTTCTTTTAATCTGTAAAAATATTGAACAATTTTACTGTTATTTACTGTATTTTTGATCAAGTAAATGCAGCTTAGGAAACCTTAGGAAACCTCTCAGGCTCACCAAGGCTCATTTATTTGACCAAAAATAAAGTAAAATCAGCATATTAGAATGATTTCTGAAGGATCATGTGAGCAGTGAAGACTAGAGTAATGATGCTGAAAATTCAGCTTTGCATCACAGGAATAAATTACATTTTAAAATATATTCAAACAGAAGCAGTTCTTTTAATCCAATTTTACTGTTATTGACTGTATTTTTTTTATCCAATAAATGCAGCTTAGAAAAACCTCTTAGGCTCACCAAGGCTCATTTATTTGACCAAAATACAGTAAAATCAGCATATTAGAATGAAGAAGGAGCATGTGACCAATGAAGACAAACAATTTTACTGTTATTTACTGTTTTTTTTTTTTTTGATCCACTAAATGCAGCTTAGGAAACCTCTTAAGAAACCACTTAGGCTTACCAAGGCTCATTTATTTGACCAAAAATAAAGTAAAATCAGCGTATTAGAATGATTTCTGAAGGATCATGTGACCAATGAAGACTGGAGTAATGATGCTGAAAATTCAGCTTTGCATCACAGGAATAAATTACATTTTAAAATGTATTCAAACAGAAAACAGTTATTTTAATCTGTAAAAATATTGAACAATTTTACTGTTATTTACTGTATTTTTTGATCAAATAAATGCAGCTTAGGAAACCTCTTAAGAAACCTCTTAGGCTCAACAACTGTCATTTACTTGACCAAAAATACAGTAAAATCTGCATATTTGAGTGATTTCTGAAGGGTCATGTGACCAATGAAGACTGGAGTAATGATGCTGAAAATTCAGCATTGCATCACAGGAATAAATTACATTTTAAAATATATTCAAACAGAAACAGTTCTTTTGATCTGTAAGAATATTTTACAATTTTACTGTTATTTACTGTATTTATTTATTTTCTTTATCAAATAAATGCAGCCTTGGAAACCTCTTAAGCTCTCCAAGGCTTATTTATTTGACCAAAAATACTGCAAAATCAGCATATTAGAATGATTTCTGAAGAATCATGTGACCAATGAAGACTGGAGTAATGATGCTGAAAACTCAGCTTTGCATCACAGGAATAAATTGCATTTTAAAATATATTAAAATAGATGACCGTTCTTTTAATCTGTAAACATGTATATCATATAAAAAAATATATATATTATATATATCATAAAAATATATCATATTGATGACTAAAGTTTTTTTCTTTTTTTTTTTTTTTTTTTGTCTTTCACAGCTAGACGAGCAGTCTCTGGCATCCAATCCCGAATCTCCTCAGTCCCAGGAAGTAGTGCCTGTGAGAAAGAGGCGGACCCGAATTCCAGATAAACCAAATTACTCTCTCAATCTGTGGAGCATCATGAAGAACTGTATTGGAAAAGAGCTCTCCAAAATCCCTATGCCTGTACGTTCATCCGTATCTTTACAAGAATGCAAAACAGCCCAGATTCATTGCACTGGTTTTCAACTTTCAACCCTTTTTTTTTTTTTTAACAGGTGAACTTCAACGAGCCCCTGTCCATGCTGCAACGTCTCTCTGAGGATCTGGAGTACTACGAGCTGCTGGACCGGGCCGCCAAGTGCCAGAGCTCTCTAGAGCAGATGTGCTACGTGGCAGCTTTCACCGTTTCCTCTTACTCCACTACAGTTCACCGCACGGGCAAACCTTTCAACCCTCTGCTAGGAGAGACATTTGAGCTGGACCGTGTGCAGGAGAGCGGCTACAGGTCTCTCTGTGAGCAGGTGAGCCTTTGTTTATCCTGAGATAGAGGAAGAGCTGAATTGCACTGAATTGTGTTTGATATTAATTGGTTCTTCTTCCCGTCTCTGTCTTCAGGTAAGCCATCACCCTCCGGCTGCGGCCCATCATGCGATCTCCGAGCGAGGCTGGACCCTGAGACAGGAGATCGCCCTGGCCAGCAAGTTCAGAGGAAAATATCTTTCCATCATGCCCCTAGGTAACTATTTAAAGCATTTTTGACCTTATCACAATGTTTAAGCTTTAAAATAGTACGTGCAGCTTTAATTTAACAGGGAAGAGTTTTCTCATTAGTTCCTTTTATTAAAAACAAGCATATTATAAAACAGGAAGCATAATGCAAAAAAACCATCAGAGACATAATGTTGAGTGGAATTAAAAACATTTTCGGACACTTAATCACTTAACTATGAACATGTTCCACTAACTTTTGGCAACCGCAAAGTTTCACAATACTGTTGGTCTTTATTTTTAAGAGTAGTGGTTTTAACAGTAACAGCTGTTTTATCATTTAAAGAACTTACTAACTTACTGACAAAATGTTTTGCCTGAAGAGTGTGCCACTGCTGTCTATAACATTAATGCGACATGATTTGATCTTTTATTTAATACAATTTAAATTTTTAAATTGCGATTTAATTATCTATTGAAATGCCAATTTAAATGGTACTATAAAGAGTTGCCCAAACTATTTTTTTTTGTGAATTGATGATAAGCTAATAATTAATTACACTGCCATTCACAAGTTTGGGATCAGTAAGATTTTTGATGTGTCTCTTATGCTCATCAAAGTTCCATTTATTTGATCAAAAAAGCAATACAGAAAAAATACAGAAAAAAACAGCAATAATGTGAAATATTATTGCAATTTAAAATAACAGTTTTCTATTTTAATATACTTTAAAATTTAATTTATTTCTGTGATGCAGAGCTGAAAATTCAGCTTTGCATCACAGAAATAAATTCTGTTTTAAAGTATATTAAAGTAGAAAATCACTATTTTAAATTGCAATATTATTTCACATTATTGGTGTATTTTCTGTATTTTTAATCAAATACACACAGCCTTGATGAGCGGAAAATACTTCTTTACAAAACATAAAAAATCGTACTGATCCCAGAAGGATTTTGAACAGCAGTGTGAATCATAAAAATGTAAAATTAAGATGTATAAATTATTTGAAACTAAAAACACAAACAAAATTATATATTAAATACAAATAAATATTTTATTTGTTTTCCTACGTCATATGATTATTAGTCAACATCAGAAAACTCAAAATGCGTTTTGAAATTATTAACGTATTATCTGAAAATCTCAGTGTTATTTCAGGTATATAATATTTTCAGGCAAAAGTTTCAACTGACAAAAAAATAAATAAATAAATTGTAATTCCTCATTAATGTATTAGTATATTTTGTTGTCATTTAGAATGGCTTGTTTGTTTTTCCAGGTTCAATTCATTGTATCTTTGAGAAGAGCAACAATCACTACACCTGGAAGAAAGTCACAACCACAGTGCACAATATCATTGTCGGGAAACTCTGGATAGATCAGGTCAGAACACACTCTCCCTTTTTGCACATTTATATTTTTATATTATTAGCATTAGTCTGTCTTTTACATCATTTGTGTCTGTTACAAAATCAAATGATGGACTTGTCAGTGGATAATGCTAATTTTTTTTTTAGTTTTTAGTTTAGTTTTTAGTCCAGTTTTTTTAGTCCATCTCATTTGCTTAGGTCAGTGGTTTTCAAATCAGTCCTGCCATTTTCTGTGTCTCCCTCGTCTATCACACCTAATTCAACTCATCAGCTCATTAGTAGAGACAGCAAGGCCTGAAATGGGTGTGTCAGATATGAGAGACCTACAAAATGTGCAGTGCTGCCGGTGCTCGCAGGCCCAGTTTGAAAACCACTGGCTTAGGTCATGTAAATTATATATATTAGTTATATATAATTATTTATATAGCATCCTTATCACCCATTAGGGGCTTTCGCACCAGAGGAACCTTTTCATAATTCCTGGAACTACTGACAGAAAGTTCACAAGCCAGGAACTAGGAACAGTTTTAGTTCTAGGAATTGCATTTAGGGGAACTAAATTAGTTTCTACTTCAGAGGGAGGGTCTAAAACTCTTCTACTAGTGATATAAGTGTATGCTGATGCCAAAAGCAAATGAAACACCAGCTACCTGGCATTTTTAAAAAAGGAGATTTAATCAGAGTTTCTTGCTTTTTCAGTTGTGTAAATTCTGCATTTACGTTCCATCTCCGTTATCACGAAACCACGACATCCAACAAAAACATGCGTCCTCTGTTTACCGGTTGTTGACGTTTGTAAAAGCTGCAAATCAAGATGTCAGAGTTCCAGCTGCAGGTGCGAATCTAACCAGAAAAACGAGCCGAGGGAGAAATTGTTTCTCTAGGAACCACCCTGCTGGCTAGTTCATAAAACTATGCAGTGCAAAAGCCCTTTTTATTTTTTTATCCGTTTAATTTTTCCCCAAATACATTAGCCTTACTGGTGGTTTTATGAGTTACATTTGCATTATACAAACCCAGGGCTCCATGTTTACTTTCCTTTCTAGGAGCACTTTAGGAGCACCTTCAAATCAATAATCAAAAAATCTGATAAAAAATTAGCCTTCCCATTATGAGGTGAGATTTGACTCCTTAAAGTGATTTACAGGGGAATTTAGTTTTTTCCTTTGTAATGGCATTTTTCTAACTTTATTAAAGGTATGTCATCTTTTATGTCAAATTTCAAAAAAAAAAAAAAAAAATTAAAACAATTAAATCTAATTAAAACAACAGAATTAGAACAATTAGAATAAGAAAAAATTAGCAATCAAATGAAATCAGCATTAACAAAATTAATTTGTACTGCAGAGGTGGCACAGAAGAACGCAAAAGTTGCTTGTAGGTGTATTTTCGTACATTTAATGAGGCTCAGAGGTGGCATGAGTGCAGTCAAATTCGTAAATTCATGTTGAGATTAATGTTTTAAATATAAAATTTTGAATATAGAAATATTAAATGATTTAAATAACTGAAAAGATTCTTTAAAAATGACACTAAAACTGCAAGTAGGTGGCGGCAAGTCACTGATTTAATTACTGAATCATTCATTCATTTGATTCGTTCGAACGGCTGATTCATTCAGGAATAAAGCAAGTGACTGTCTTTATGAATGTGAAATTGAATCATTGACTCAGTAGATTCATTTAAAAACGCGTTCATTCATAAACGAAACACCGCTGTCTTTAAATGGAGATGCGCAGCAGCTCAGTTGTGACTTTTCAAACTATTTTTGACGACGAAATAGAGCAAAATCAGGCAATAGTGTTATAGTCAAGACAATGTAAGTCACTTAATGTCAACTTCTTGTTTATTTAACTCTTGTAGTAAATCAATATCTCATTTACAAACTCCCTTAAAAATCATTAAAAGCTGTCACTCATCTTAGTTCATCGTGATCTCACAAAGTTCCTTTATAATCAACGAAGCTCTACACTGCACAGTCAGTCTCTTATTTACACTCTCTCTACACTTTGTTTATGAAAGGATTTGTCTGTGATACATTACTCAATGTTGTAACATCACGTAGAAACTTTTGAAGCTCCCCTCAGCGCAAACACAGATATGCTGATCGGTCAGTCGCACTGGTGCTCCTAAATATTTTTTCAGCCCTGAAACCTATAAAGTGGCATTTCATTTAATTCATAAGCTCAATTATGTGTGTGTGTGTGTGTGTCTCTCTCTCTGGATACAGTCGGGAGAAATAGATGTTGTGAATCACAGAACGGGCGACCGCTGTCATCTCAAATTCGCCCCGTACAGCTACTTCTCCCGAGACGTGGCCAGAAAGGTGAGTCAGCAGCTGTTCCACTGACTTCTTTCTCCCAGAATGCAGACGTGTCAGTTTTTTTCCCCTTTCATTCATCACCCTCTGCAGCTTTTCATGTTCTTTTTGCCCGTTCTGTAATTTATGTCTGCTTTCGCTTCCTTCTTGTGCAACGCCTCTCTCTGTAAGGTCACGGGGGTGGTGACGGATAAGGATGGGAAAGCGCACTATGTTCTGTCCGGGACGTGGGACGAGAAGATGGAATGCTCTCGTGTGATGCAGAGCAGCAGAGGAGGAGAGAACGGCGCCGACGGACGACAGAAAACCGTCTATCAGACGCTCAAAGCCAAAGAGCTGTGGAGGAAGACTCCGCTGCCGTAAGATATTCCTTGACATGCATAATTAAAGGAATATTTTCAGAGTTAAGATCAGTCGACAGCATTTGTCCCTCCAAAATGAACTGAGCCAATCTGTAATCACAGATTGAAACTCGCAAAATGTGAGCACAGTGAGCGTAAACATAAAAAAACAACAGCAAAAAAAACTTGTAATGTTGCGTCCAATTTTATAAGTCTGTTGTTATGACAACATGACACCATGAACCCTAAACGATTGTAAAAATAATGATTTACACAGCTTTACTGCTAAAATAATACATAAGTTGTGGCAGTGTTTATACAGGTTTCCATGTTTTTCAATCTGAAAAGTATTACCCACGTGACAAAAGAGAGAAAAATGAGAGAAAAATACGTTCAAGTATTTTTAACATGTAATGCACAAGCTTCTGATATCTTCCCTCAAATTAGTAATAAGAACCATTCATAAATCTGTTTTGAAGGTCTACTTTTACTTTTGAGCCAAGATAAAAGCTCTATTGTTTCATGTTTGAAAGCAAAGAAATTAAATCTTAATATTAAATATAAATATTAATAGCAGAATTTTACTGTTGTTCTGTCAAATAAATTAATTATTAATATTATTAACAATAACCATTTTAAAACAATTAAAAATAAAAGAATTTTAATGACGATGATTATTATTTTATGCTAAAATTGTGTTATTTTTATTATTATTAAATACAGCTTTTTTTTACAGTACAGTAGTATTATTGCATGTTATATTAGATTTTTTACAATTAAATATAAAAATAAACTAATTTAAAACAATTGAAAAAAAGATTTTGAACGACGATAAAGGAAAAATAAAGGATAATTTTAAAGGACAATGATTATTATTATTTTATACTCCAATTTTATTATTATCATTATTATTAAATACAGCTTTTTTTACAGTACAGTATAGCATTATTGGAAGTTATGATTCTCAGATTTTTTACAATTATTATTAAAAATAAAATTTAAGTTAAAAACAAACGATTTTAAAAAAATTAAAAAATAAAAGATTTGGAATGACGATTATTATTATTATTATTTTATACTCTATTATTATTATTATTATTATTATTATTATTATTATTTACAATTAAATAATAAAAATAAAATTAAACAAAACAACTTTAAAACAATTAAAAATAAGATTTTGATGAATGATTATTTTATGCTTAATTTTTTAAAATATTTTTATTATCATTATTAAATACAGCTTTTTACAATACAGTTTACAATAGTTTTTTTTACAATTAAATATTGAAAAATAAAATTAAAACAATAAAAACAAACAATTTTATTATTTTATTACATTTCTTAGATTTTTATAATTAATTATATAATTAAATAAAACAGTTAAATATTTAAAATAAAATGAAAATTAAAAACAAACAATTTTAAAACAATCAAAAATAAAATATTTTGAATGACAATGATGATGAATATTATTTTATACTCAAATATAAAATCAAGTTTTTTTGTTGTTGTTTTTTTTTTTTAAGAAAACAAGGTACATAAAAAGTATTTTCTTAAGTGTTTTCTCTATACCACATATTAACCTGGCAATATTCCTTTAATTACTGAATATTAATTAGAATACATGACCAGACCTCCAAGGAAAGTTACAAAGCCATTTCCATTATTTAATTAATATTCATGAGTAGTTGGAGCCGTGGCTTAGTATTTAGTGCATGTTCTCTGGCACGTTGTGTTGTGGTGCTTAAGTGTGAATTAAACTGGAATTTCTGGATCTCTCTTTAATTTCCTGTCCTTTTTCTCTCTGTGCCTTGTAGGGAAGGGGCTGAAAACATGTACTACTTCTCGACCCTGGCGTTGACATTGAACGAGCAGGAGGAGGGCGTCGCTCCCACGGACAGCAGGAGGCGGCCAGACCAGCGTCTGATGGAACAGGGCCGCTGGGAGGAGGCCAACGCTGAGAAACAAAGACTGGAGGAGAAGCAGCGCACAGCCCGCCGAGAGAGGGAGCGAGAGGCCAACCGCGCCGCCAACCCTTCGGAAGAGGGTAAGGAGCCAGCAGACGGGGGTAAAGTCTCCTTTTATTTGTCATTCTGCTCGTCTCTCCTCGTTTCTTCCGCCTTCTCGGCGTCTCTCGTTCACGCTCCGTGTGTCTGTCTCTCTGTCTTTTCCCTCAAGCTCTCCTTGAGGACTCCATATCTGACTCGCCTCTAAAAAGCAAGTACTCCTGTTCTACTTTCTTTTTCTTGTCTGTTTTTAATTGTCATCTTCTATGTTTTCTCCCATCTCACACAGACAAACATGCATGCAGACACTGTAATAGTGCTTATTTGCATGACATTAAAGAAACAGTTCACCTAAAAATGAACATTTTGTCATTTTATTCCAAATCTGTGACGTTTCTTGATGAATTTTCTTGCGTGGAGCTTTTCCATATAAGATGTGAAAGGAACTAAAAAAAAAAAAAAGGTGAAAATAACAGCTTCAAACTGTGTTATTTCAATTTAGTAAGTGTGGTTTCTTTTTTTTTTTTTTTTTTTTTTTAAAATACAGTATTATTGCAAGTTATATTTCTTTTTTATAATTAATAATAATATAATTAAATATATTTAAATACCAATTAAAAACAAACAGTTTTAAAATGATTAAAAATAAAATGTTTTGAATGATTTTTTTTTTTTTTTTTTTAGTAAGTATGGTTTTTGTTTCAATGTTTTATTTTAAAGATTCAGTTTAAGTTATTGTAATTTTGTTGTTTTTTTTTTGATGGTTTTATTTTTTTTAATATGTCTATTTTTTTTTTTTTTAGTTATGTTTATTTTTAGTTAATTTAGTCCTTAACTAAAAAATTAAATGCAGCCTTTTAACAGTACAGTAGTATTATTGCAAGTTAAATTTCTTAGATTTGTTTATAATTAATTATATACAATTTTAAAACAATTAAAAATAAAAGATTTTGAATGATAATATGATGAATTTTAGTAACTGGTTTTTAAGTTTCGTTTTTTTTTTTTTTTTTTTTTTCCTCTAAGTTCCAGTTTATGTTTCTGTAATTTTGTTGTGTTTTTGTTGGTTTTATTTTTTTAACATCTACTTTTTTCTTTTAGTTAGTAATTTTAGTACTTAACTAACAAATTTGAATTAAATACAGTTTTTTGTTTTTGTTTTTTTTACAGTACAGTAGTAGTATTGCAAGTTGTATTTTTTTTATAATTAATCATTATATAATTTTAAATATAATTAAATAAAATTTAAATTAAAAACAAACGATTTTAAAACAATGAAAAAAGATTTTGAATGACTATATTTTGATGAATTTTAGTAAGTGTAATTTTTAAGTTTTATTTTTTATTTTTTAAGTTTAAGTTTCTCTAATTTTTTTAGTGTTTTGTTGGTTTGAGTTTTTTTTTATGTCTTTTTTTTTTTTTTTTTTTTTTACCTTTTAGTTATTTTTAGTTTTAGTAATGTAGGTAATTAACTTAAATAGAATTAAATACAGCTTTTTTACAGCACAGTAGTGTTATTGGAAGTTATATTTCTTTGAATTTTTAAATAATTAATAATGATATAATTAAATAACATTTAAATCAAAAACAAACAATTTTAAAATGATTAAAAATAAAAGATTTTGAATGACTATATTATGATACATTTTAGTAAGTGTAGTTTTTAAGTTTCATTTTTTTGTTTTTAAGTTTCAGTCTAAGTTTCTTTTTTTTCTGTGTTTTTGTTGGTTTTATGAGGTTTTTTTATGTCTTTGTTTTTTTTTTTTTTTTACAGTACTATAGTATTATTGGAAGTTATTTAATTTTTTTAATAATTATATAATAAAATATCATTAAATGACATTTAAATTAAAACAAACAATTAAAAAAAAAGTGTACTTTTTAAATTTCATTTTTTTTTAAGTTTCTATAAGTTTAAATTTTTTTATCTTTAGTTATTTTTAGTTTTAGTTTTTAGTTTTAATTTGAGTACTTACCTAAAAATTATCATAAATAAAAAATTTGCCTTTTTTTTTTTTTTTTTTTTAAATAGTGCTATAAAAAGTGCAATAAAAGTAGTAATATACTAGTTTTGTAATACTTTGGTCATGTCTTCAAAAACTGGCCATTTATGATCCACGCATACAAGAAAGAGTCATATTGAGGTTTGGAACAACATGAAGGTGAGTAAGTGATGACAGGATCTTTATTTTTGGGTGAACTGTGCCTTTAATAACCAGGATCACTTTCCCCACCTCCATTATGCCATTCACTCATTGTATTCTTTCTTTTTTGTCTTAATTTGCATCCCCCTTTTTAATTTTTGGCTGCTCGTCTATCAACTCTGATCAGCTGAAGAAGTCGAGATTGCCAGTGAGCCTTCTGAGACCACTTACAAAAGCAAGTACCATCCCATCCCCCTCTCCCAATCACTCTTGTTTCTTATATTTATCAATCAATCATCACTTTCCATCTGTCTGTTCCTCCGTCAGCTGACACAGATGAAACTTCCTCCGATCTTTCGCTATCAAGCAAGTAGCAGAATCAACACGGACTATAGCTGTGTAGTGTAGTTTAGTTTCATCCCTGCAGGCTTCTGATTGTCCATCTGAAATCTGTCATAGATCGCCTTTTTGAAGAGATTTAGGTGTAAAAACGCTGTTCAATAGAAATGAGCAGAACAGTAGACTTAGTTCTTATTTGAATTAATTCTTGCATCATGCATATTGAAGTGTAAGCAATTTAAATCAGATGTCTGTGCGTGTATTTTACTTCCACTAGTGGACAGTGTGAATGCATAAACCACAGTAGTATAGAGAGTGTTGAAGTCATTTCATTTCTTCAGTTCACTTCTCCCATGCATGCTAACATCTCTCACTCCTCTTCTCTTTGCCTGCATCCCTCCATCTTCATCTCTGTGCTTTTGCAGCTGAAACACTGCACGGCTCACACCCGCCAGCATACTCAAGCAAGTACCACACGCTCGCTTAATTGACACAGAGATATATTCATAATATGAATATTTATCTATTGCAATGCACATACAGCTTATGCCACATAAAATTGCACGCTATCATACACTTCCACACACATGCATCATGTTATACAGTGACTGCACTATTATACACACATTATAAAACGGCAGTCATGGGGTCAAACTTTGAGTTGTGGATTTGTGAGCTGATGGATGAGACTCTCACTGTCTCGTTATCTGCTCTGTGTCGCTCTAGTGGAGGGTCCTTATGGAGCTCCGGTCAAAAGCAAGTAACATCCACCCAAAACCCTTTCAGCCCCTCCATCGCTCACATCTAATAGAGCTAGGTGGTATGATCAAGCGGAATATTGCAGTTAAACTATTTAATTGACATCATGCCATTCAAATCTAGTGTGAAAATTTGAAGTTGTAAAAATAGTGAAAAGTTGAGTTGGGTTCAAAAGTTTACATACACCTTGCGGAATCTGCAAAATGTTAATTATTTTACCAAAATAAGAGGGATCATATAAAATGCATGTTATTTTTTTATTTAGGATTGAACTGAATAAGATATTTCACATAAAAGACATTTACATATAGTCCACAAGAGAAAATAATACTTGAATTTATAAAAAAATGACTCCGTTCAAAAGTTTACATACACTTGATTCTTAATACTGTTGTTACCTGAATGATCCACAGCTGTTGAGTCATGAGTCCCTTGTTTGTCCTGAACAGTTAAACTTCCCGCTGTTCTTCCGAAAAAATTTTCAGGTCCCACAAATTCTTTGGTTTTCCAGCATTATTGTGAATTTGATCCGTTTATAACAATTACTGCTCCAGAAGGAAAAACCATGCATTAAGACGATCAGGGTAAATGTAACTTATTTTGTCTTCTGGGAAACATGTAAGTATCTTCTGTAGCTTCTGAAGGGCAGTACTCAATTGAAAAAAAAAAAATGAGATTTAGGCAAAATAAGAAAAATGAACTCATCTTCATTCTGTTCAAAAGTTTTCACCCCCCGGCTCTTAATGCATCGCGTTTCCATCTGGAGCATCAGTGAGTGTTTAAACCTCCTGTAATAGTTGCATACAGGGCCGCATTAAGACCTCACTGGGCCCCGGGGCTATGACTTACTGCAGAGCCCCATCACAATAATTATATATATATATATATATATATATATATATACATACACACACACACACATTAAATATGATTTGTATTCAAAATTTTAATACATTTTTTTCATTAAAATTTCATAATTTAAAAAAAAAAAAAAAAAAAGGATCTAGGCTGCTTTAGAGGAATCGTTCACACAAATTCTGTTGTTGTTCTAAACCTGTATGAGTTTCCTTCTGCTGTTGAACGCAAAAAAATATAACGGAAACAATACTGGTAAACAAACAGTTGCTGGACCCCCCTTTATAGTATGAAAAAAAACACTAGTGGGAGTCAGTGGGGACCAGAAATGTTGAGGAGAACAAAGAAATTCATACAGGTTTAGAGCAACTTGAGGGTGAGTATATGATGACAGTATTTTATTTTTGGGTGAACTATCACCTTAAAATCTCATCATACAGTCTCATACAAGATCTCATATAGCCTACTACTACACATGCTTTACCTTACACTACGTTCATTTTTAAGACACAAATGACTGCGTTGATGAGGAGACAGGCATTTTGGCACGTACCTGTAACTATGTGTATTTGAACGTTTAAGTGCAAGGCGCGAAAAAGAACTCAAGTTTAGTCAGGTGTGTGCTGTGCGTGTCAGGCTGAAATCATCTTAACGCGCGCATTTGCCAAAATTAATTCTGCCTTGCCGCTTAATGTCTCGAACAGTTAAATTTGTTTTAAACCACAACGCTTAATACGCATTTAAATAAACGGATTAGCCTACATCATGACGTGCAAACCGATTTACATATTTCAAACAGGTTATCTCTCAACCCATAAGCGAATATACGTTGTTTAAACACAAAAAGGAATAGGCTATACATCCAGCAAGATTATAATCAAACTAAACTTAAATCTGTGGGAACGATGACGCTGTGTTTTTATCATGTGCCTGGTCCACTTAGTATTCCACAACTTTCACACCATCATCAGCTTTAGTAAATAATCTAGATGGGTATTTGACTACCTCATGTTTTGCCCTCTCCTCATTTTTTCAGATAGCCCCCTTTGTTTTTAGAAAACCTGACATTTTTACTTATCGAAGATAAATTCTATTGTGTACCATTTCTAGATCATGACAGAACGAAGTAATGAGAGGTGAATGTGGACATTAGGCACAGCGATCACCTGAGATACATGCACAGGTCGTTCAAAAGTAAAATATAGAATAAATGCATTGGATTTGCAAACAAAATTCAAACACTTAGTTTTCATCTCTAACAAACAAACAAACAAACAAAAAAAACAGCTGTGGATCATTCAGGTAAAAACACAGTATTAAGAATCAAGCGTATGTAAAAAAAATTTATAAGTTCAACTTATTTTCTCTTGTGGACTATATGTAAACATCTTTTATGTGGAATACCTTATTCAGGTCAGTACTAAATAAAAACTAACATGCATTTAGTATGATCCCTCTTATTTTGGTAAAATAATAAACATTTTGCGGATTCTATAAACTTTTGACCTCAACTGTATGTTTTTATTCACGAGATTGTGCAGAAATGAGCATTATGTAACGCACATCATCAATTGTCAGCAAAAATAACTGCACTGTTATATATCTGCCCGTTACTGTAATGTAAAGTTTTATCATATAACTTGGACTGTGATATAAAATGCTGGTCATGCCGCCCACCTCTAAACTTTATCAATATTTTTTCCTTTTTTCACTTTATTATTTTTCCTCCTGAGTTGACCATGTTCCTCTCTTAGCTGCTGTTTATCAGCCTGTTGTGTGAACATAGAAAGCGAGATGTGTTGAATCAGAGATTGTAGCTGATTGTATAAGTATAGATGTAATAGTTTAGTCAGCGTTTGTTTTGTTAGCTCCAGGCTATATTTGAAATAGTTCCTAATAGCACTGTAGAAAAGACGACTATTGATTTACTTGCATCCTCGTACCTGCTGTTCTCTAATGAAGTGACTGTTTGTTTGCTTTTGCATGTACTTGTTCTTATCTTCGATCAGGTGGTCACCAGGACAACTACAGGCCCATGTGGTTCGAGCGGCAGGTCGACCCGATGACAGGAGAGCCCACGCACATCTACAGAGGAGGATACTGGGAGGCCAAGGAGCAGGGCGGCTGGGACTCCTGCCCGGATATCTTCTGATCCCAATCACGCACATGCCCCACAATGCCCTCACTGTCCCGTTTCCTGGAAAAAAACAAAAAAAACAAAATCAGCCGCCCCCTTCTCTTTCCCGTATCGTAGTATATCGAGCTACACGTCCTCTCTTTCGCCAGCCGTGCTCTACTCAGTGGACAATAAGGGACACTGGTCCGGGAACGTTCTCCCACCACCATCCACTGTGTGTCTTTCTCTGTTCTCCTCGTGTTCACGGGATTATTAAAGCATAGGGTTCATGGTTCAGTAAATGCTAGCGTTAGGAAAAACGTATCCTTCCAAATCCCTTTCCCGCTCCACACGTCTTCCTCAAGCTGTGGACGTCACATCCTTAAACACCCGGGGGATATGAAGGCCTGTTTGCTCGTGCGCGTGTGAGAGAGTTCAGAGAAGCGCTGTAATTGCTTTTTCTTTGCATTGAGCGTGTTTGTGTGAAAGGTGTAGTTTAAGAGCTCGCCTTGGTTTGTGGATTTTAAAGGAATGGTTCGCATAAATATGAAGGATCTGTCATTGCGTACTCGCCGCCCTATTTCATTTCCAAAACAAACTTTTTTTCATTCATGTTAGCACACAACATGCATCAAGCACTAAAATACACAATTAAAGTACCATCAAAATAGCCTGTACGATTTAGGCGCTATGATTCCTTTTGAATCTATACCAGGGGTGCCCAACCCTGTTCCTGGAGATCGACTTTCCTGCAGAGTTTAGTTCCAACCCTAATCAAACACACCTGTCTGTACTTATCAAGTGCTCCTTGAGATCCTAATTAGCTGGTTCAGGTGTGTTTGGTCAGGGTTGGAGCTGAACTCTGCAGGAAAGTCGATCTCCAGGACCAGGGTTGAGCACCCCTGATCTATACCATAGTTTTCTATGAGGAATTCTCCACTTGTTTCAGCTGGAATGCCAATTATGACAATTAAGTTTTTGAGACAAAACTATTTTTTTAAACTCTTCACAAGCTAGAAGTCAGAGCTTTGGCAGATTGGAAGATTATCAGTAAATTTTAGTCTTTCCCCTCACACTAAGCCAATATGTTAATTAAAATATAACGTACAAGTCTTATTTATCACTTTTATGGTGCTTTTAGGTCATTATTTTGGTCAGTTTTGGAGCTTTACAGCCTAGAAACTGTTCTACAGGAAAAAAAACACCATAAAAGTATCATTCTTTCTAATCTATACAGTAGTTTTGTGCATGAAATTCTCCATTTGTTTAAACTGCCACGCCAGTTACGGCACACAAGAACCACTGGCGTTTTGGAGTCGATTGTTAAACCACAAATGCAAGATTTCAGAGCTTTGGCAGATTGGGAAATTTATGTTTATAATGTAAGTTTCAGTCTTTTCCCTCACAGTAAGCCATTGAATTACTTAAAATATAACACACAAGTCATATTTATCACTTTCATGGTGCTTTTAAGTTATTTTTGGTCAGTTTTGGAGCTGTACAGTCTAGAAACTGATCTACAGGGAAAAACACCATAAAAAGTATCATGAAAGTAATGTGTGAGATTTGAGATGTTACATTCTTTCAGAATCGATACAGTAGTTTTGTGCATGAAATTTTCCATTTGTTTGAACTGGTAGAGCGATTACAGCACAGGAACCATTGGCGTTTTTGAGTCAACAACTGTCAAACCACTGTCAAACAACTGTCAAACCACACATATTTTGAAACCACTTGGCACATGGTACATTGGCACATGGTACATTGGCGTTTTTAAGTCAGTGATTGTCAATCAATTTTCGAAACTGTCTGCAAATAATATTTCAGAGTTTTGGCAGATTGGTAAGGTTGTCAGCGGATAATGTAAATTTTAGTCTTTTCCCTTACAACAAGCCATTGTATTACTTGATGCGTAACTCACAAGTCATATTTATCACTTTTATGGAGGTTTTAAGTCATCATTTTGGAGGTTTACAGCCTAGAAACTGTTCTACAGAGAAAAAAACACCATACAAAGTATCATGAAATTAGTCTGCAATTTGAGATGTTATATTCTTTATAATCTATACAGCAGTTTTGTGCATGCACGCCAGTTACGACGCACAAGAACCTTTGGAGCCATTGATTGTTAAAATGCAAAATTTCGAAACTGTTCACAAACAAGATTTCAGAGCTTTGGCAGATTGGAAAAATTATCAGCGAAAAATGTAAACTTCACTCTTTTCCCTCACAATAAGGCATTGAATTACTTTAAGTATAACAGACAAGTTGTATTTATCACTTTTATGGTGCTTAAGTCATTATTTTGCACAATTTTACAGCCTAGAAACTGTTCCACAGGCATAAAAATATTATGAAAGTAGTCAATGAGAGCTAAACCACAAAATTTTTGAAATCAGTCTGCATTACTTAAAATATAACACACAAGTCGTATTTATCACTTTTATGGTGCTTTTAAGTCATCATTTTGGTCCTTTATGGAGCTTAATAGCCTATAAACTGTTCTACAGAAAGTTAAAAAAAAAAAAAAAAAAGTATCATGAAAGTAGTCCATGTGATTTGAGATGTTATATTCTGAATCTATACAGCAGTTTTGTTCATGAAATTCTCCACTTTCTCGAACTTGCACACCAGTTATGACACACAAGAACCATTCGTGTTTTAGAGTCAATGATTGTCAGAATTTTTGAAACTGTTCGCAAATGAGATTTCAGAGCTTTGGCAAATTGGGAATATTGTCACTGAATAATGTAACTTTCAGTCCTTTCCTTCACAATAAGCCACTGAATTACTTAAAAGTACTATAAAAGTGATAAATACGACTTGTGTGTTATGTTTTAGGTAATTATTCTGGTCTGTTTTGGAGCTTAACGGTCTATAGACTGTTCTAAAGAAAAAGCATCATGAAAGTAGTTTATGTGATTTGAGATGTTATATTCTGATATTCTGATTATTCTCCACTTGTTCGAACTGGTACATTGGCGTTTTTAAGTCAGTGATTGTCAATCAATTTTCGAAACTGTCTGCAAATAAGATTTCAGAGCTTTGGCAGATTGGGAAGATTGTCAGTCTTTCCCCTCACAATTAGCTATTGTATTACTAAAAATATAACACAAGTCGCATTTATCACTTTTATGGTGCTTGTAAGTCATTATTTTGGCCAGTTTTGGAACTTTACAACCTAGAAACTGTTCTACATAAAAGTATCATGAAAGTAGTCTATGAGATTTGAGAATATGTTAGTTTTGTGCATGAAATTCTCCAGTTGTTTGAACTGGCGTTTTGGAGTCAGTGGTTGTTAAATTTTTGAAACTGTTCGGAAATAAGATTTCATAGCTTTGGTAGATTGGGAAAATTATCAGTGAATAATGTCAATTTCAGTCTTTCCTCTCGCAATAAGCCATTGTATTGTTGTAAGTCTTATGCATCACTTTTATGGTGCTTTTAAGTCATTATTTTGGTCCGTTTTGGAGCTTGACAGTCTACAAACTGTTCTACAGAATAGAAACACCATAAATTAATCCATGCGAGTTGTGACGATAATTACATTTGTGTGATAGTTCTGTGAAAGGTATTCTTCATGTGTTCGAACTGGCGTGGCAATTATAAAACGCAAAAGCCAATAGCTTTTTGGAAGCAATGACTGTCAAACCGCAGAATCTCTTCACAAATGAGATGTCAGAGCTTTAACAGATGGAAAGATTATCAGTTAATAAATTTCAGTTTTCATATCTCTTGAAATATAAATCAAGTTGTGTGCATTACTTTCATGGTGCCTTTAAGTATGTTTTGGTCCTTTTATGAATTGTTTTACAGAAAAAAATCTCAACGTGACCTGACGGCGAGTAAACAATGGTAGAGTTTTCATTTTTGCACAAACTGTTTCTTTAAATCCCGTCACATTGGTACAGTCCTCTCTATGCGATATAAGCATCATTCTGATTTTCTTACTAACACTCGCTAAAATCACTTAAAATGACTAATGAGTTGTCCAGAGCGTGTTTGTTTATAACCTCCAGTTTGGCATATCCGTCGATGCTCTCAAGCAATTGAGCCACGTAAAAGCGTCAATGTAGCCAGAGGAACAGAGTTTAGCTTCAGCGTTCGAAACTGACAAGTCGCTGTGACGTGACACCAGAGGAACTACCCAATTGCTGATGTTTCCTTTCAGCCGGGGCACAGATGCATTATGGTCTGCTCTTGCTTGTGTGAAGAGACGGACAATGTCCACAAACTGAGGCGCTCAAGTGTGTGTGTGAACCTGTGAGTGTGTTCAAATGGGCACGTGAGGTCAAGGGAGTCTCAAACCAGTGTGTGTATGTATGTGTGTGTGACGAGTGACGTATTTGGGGTTTGTTGTATATTCCAGTGAAACAAAAAAGAAAATCGCATTTTATTTTCAAGTGTACTTACACACGTGGGGGGGGAAAAGCAAGAGTACAGCAATGCAAAAACATTGCGGATATTTGTGTATATATATCAAATAATGAAGTAAAATATTCATACTATTAATACCAATTCTTCTTATGCTGACACTGACAGCTAGAGTTATAATTATGATGGTAATCTTGATGTAGTTTGAGGGTTCAGCACAGTTATTTTGATTTTTATCTCTTTTTTTGTTTGTTTTTTTTTGTCTGTTTGATATGAGACAGAAATCCTTCATATCAAAGACAAAACGTTTGCTCATTGTCCTTAAATGGATCCAGACTAATGGAAATTTTATATACGTGTATATCTATCCCATCATCCTCCTATTCCGTTAAAACGGCAGTTTCAATGTGAATTCACAGTTTTACTGCTGTTTGTGTAATAATTGCAGCATCTGTTTTCTTTGTTTGCAGTCTTTTATTTGTACAACTGTAAAACTTGTTCTTTTCTTTATTTTTCTTTACCTGTCATTCCTCGAGTTTTCCTCACCGCCGCTGGTTGTCATTCTTCTTTTTGTTTGTCCTGTTGGTGTTGTCCCTCTCTTGGCCTCTGATCATTGTGTTACGGCACAGAATTGCTCTTGACTGTCGTCATGGTGCAGATGATGGTGTAATAAAAGCTGGTTTGAAAAGGAAGTGATTAAACAAACAGTCTGTCACGCCTGTCATTAGGAGTTTTCACTCTTTACATATATTTGCAAGTGACTGTTTTTAGAGATTATCCCTGCAGTTGATAAATAGTAAGTTTCGGTTTCCTGTCTTTTGCTCTGAAGGACCGCCACTCTTTTTTTACAGGAAAACATTTTGTACTCAAGTAATGCAACTGAAGCAGGCTTCTCTTTCCAGACCTGATTTTATTTATTTTTCTTCCCAGTTGCTCTGCTCCAAAATATTTTAGAGAAATATGCACCCTAAGAAGTATAATTATTTAAATCTGTTAATTTCAAGCAATAGTATCTGACAAACAGACTAGGTTTTTTTTTTTTTTTTTTTTTTTTTTAAGTTGTCTGGTAGAGTTATTGAAATTCATGGGTTAAAGTGTGTTCAGTGTCTTCAGCTTTCATTTTTTTTTACTCTAAAGCTCCTTAAATAGTGTAAAATGTATATTTAAGCTGTTCATGAATATAATATCTGATAAAAAAAAAAAAAAAAAAGAGTACATTAGTAACATACACTTGGCTAACACAGTCAATGAAATGTGCCATAGTAAAATGCTTGAACTGATGCATATGATTTCTCTCCCTTTTCTAATAGAATTAATTAATATTTTGAATTAGGTTTAATATTTTTCTTTTTTTTTTTTTTTTTCAACAATTTTTTCCTCTTTTTAGGAACAAGTTTATACGAACACTACCAGTCAAAAGATTTTTTTTACCCAAATCTCTTCAGCTCACCAAGCATGCTTTTATTTGATCCCAAGTACAGCAAAACAGTAAAATGTAATTTAATCCTGTGATTTCAAAGCTGAATTTTTAGCATCATTACTCCAGTCACATGATCCTTCAGAAATCATTCTAATATTCTAATTTGCTGTTCAAGAAACATTTTTAATATTATTATCAATATTCAAAACAGTTGAGTACATTTTTTCAGGATTCTTTGATGAATGGAAAAATCCAAAGATCAGCATTTATCTGAAATACGTTTTTGTAACATTATACACTATACCATTTAAAAGTGATGCTAAAAATTCAGCTTTGAAATCACAGAAATAAATTACATTTTAAAATATATTCAAACAGAAATCAGTTACTTTAAATAGTGTTTTTGCTGTACTTTGGATCAAATAAATGCAGGCTTGGTGAGCACAAGAGACTTATTTAAAAAAAAAAAAAAAAAAAAAAAATTAAAAATCTTACTGTTCAGAAACTTTTGACTGTTAGTGTACATTAGTTTTTCCATTTTCATTTTAGTAATTTTGTTGTATGTGTCTGTGTGTTGTATGTGTATGTTGTATGTTTGTATTTAGTTATGTCGGTTAAAAATGAAGACAAAAAATAAATAAATGTTGCCTTGGTAGTTAACTTTGGATTTCATTTAAAAAAATAATACAATTTATTTCATTTCAGTTACTCAGTATTTTAAGTTCACAATAATAACACCTGTGCACACAAGCTATATTCACAACAACATACTCGTATTATGTCTGTATCATATAGTGCAAATGTGCATTAGAAAAGCAAACCAGCTTTTTTGTTTCCAAAATCCCAAAAATTATTAATTTTTATTTCATAAAATGCAGTGTGGTCATGTGATGACATAGCATACTAATACTATTCAAAATACTATTTTAGTATACATTGCATACTGCTTTATTCCGTAATCTGAAAACTAGGCTACTCCCCTCCAACAGCTTAAGTTTCTATTTCCCAGCTGTGAGCGTTTCAAAGGAGGTGTGTCTTGAAGGAAACATTTCAAAAAGCGCTGAAACTTCCTCTGCTGAACTCAGCTCACTACAGATCACTGCAAGAAACTTGGAGGATCAATCTTCACCACACAAGGTAAAAATGAAGCTATTTGTTTTCCATAGGGAAGGTACACACTTGTGATGTGGCCTTCTTTCTTGTGTTTATACGGTTGAAAATACTGTTAAAACTTAAAATTACCCTCAAAGTTCTAGAAAAGTTAAAAAAAAAAGTATTTGGGGTGATGTTTAGTTTTGCATTTATGTAGCAAAATAAAACTCCAAAATAAAATTAATGCCGTTACTTTCAAAGCTATTAATTAGCTAAACTTTAATTCCACAGTTTGCATTATATATTGTATTGAAAAATAAGAATGTTTGCCTTTTATATTTAATACTTTAAAAAAATAATTTGTCATAACATGACCATCGAAATGAAGTGAAAAAAAATGATTTTAAAGGCGGTGGAAAACATAAATAGTGACAAACTGCAGCATAGAGAATGTACTTTCCCTCCAAACACATAACTAACTAGTTTGTAGCCCGTTTACTGCCTCATTGCATGGTTTTACTATTATTCTAAATATGTTTTTTTTTTTCTCTCTTTCACACAGTCGTCCATCATGGTGAGCACCCTGAACGAACTGTCCCAGCTGAAATACTCTGGCTTCGGTCAGCCATGGCCAAGACATGGCCTGAACCTGTTATATTGGTTTGCTCAGGACTACATCCACTTCAGTAACAGTGATATTGTCCCGATATACGGGCCTCAGAACGGAGACTTTGGCTTCCACAAGTACCATAACAGAATTGAAGATGATGATGATCACATTGTTCCCTTTCAGAATCTCCCATACTATGAGGTGGGCAACCTGAATTCTCGAGGAGCAGAAAAGCTCCCAAAATATGTCAAGAAAAATTACAGCCAGAACAATCCTGACAGTAACAAGGATCGCATTATTGTGCGTCAGGATGCCTATGGCTACTTCACCAGGGTGTTTGTGACTGAACACAACGACCCGAAGCGATTCGACAAAAGCAAAACCTTCCGAGTGAGCCAGGGCCTCCTCGAAATCATCAAGAACATGAGTCGAGAGCAGTTTCTCAAACAGACAATCAACACTGGAGAAGATCCTGTCACTTACACTCAATGCAGTCTTGTCGTTACTGAGAGGGCGCCTGACAACAACAACTCCTGGTGTACCATTCTTTGAGCCATTCAAAGAGCTGCTGACATTAACCTGCTTTCATTATAAACCTGAATATTTTATACATTTTAACTTTATGTAATGGTGCATTGCTTAAATCATCTATTGGCGAGTTCGAATAACTGCTTCACGAAGCTTCGAAGCCTTTATGAATTTTGTTTCGGAGTGAATCGAAGCACGACCCAGATAGCAAATTTCCTTTGGCCCGGATCTGGCCCAAACCTACAGCTAAAGTGTGGCCCACATTAGTTTTTGTTCGCCGGCCCAAAATTGGCCCATATGTTTTTAGCCAGAACTGAACCAAACCATAACTCTGCCGTTCATGAGCCAAGTAATACATTTTTATGTGGCCCATATTTGGGCCTTATGTTTCATTTTAGTAAGGCTGAGTTCTGTTAAGACCTCACTGCCCTAATGTGGCCCACATGCGGCTGACTGTATATGTAAAATTCGTATTAACTAGAGAGTAAATCACACGCTCAACAACAAAAATGTAAATAAAATAATTTACTTTTGTCAGTGCAGGTTAAATGCGCTTTACAGTTACTCAGTATTGAGTCAGAATATTCTTATAAATATATAACACACATATTTAACATTACAATTTGAGTTGGAATCATTTTTTAAGAATATAAAACAAACACAATTAATATTTAAACCAAAAACTATGAAATTGACCAATCTGAGTTGAAATCCATTTTTAAGAATATTCAACAGATATACATTTAGCATTAAAAAAAATATATTAAAAGGACAAATTTGAGTCGGAACCAGTTCTTAAGAACAAATAACATTAAACTTGAGTGTTGAGAAGTGAAGTGTTGAGAAGAGAAGATTTGCACTGTTGTTTATTCATTCTCTCTTTCCTCCCACCATCTTGGTCTCCAGACAGGTACAGCCACTTTATACAGTTAATTTCATTGTCTTTATCTGAAGCCCTTCCAGTCAGGGGATTCTGCCTGACAGCACCTACAGTGAAGAGAAATTTAATAATTATTATCAGTAGTACAAACTGAAAAGTAGACCTGCAGGATTACACTAAAAATCAAAATGCTCAACAGTGTGGGATAACCAAATACATGTAATCTGGATTATATAATCAAGTTGTTACATTTTCAAATACATTTTCAAACTATACTTACTTTTAATTTATTACATATTATTCAAACAATGGCAACAAATTATTCATGATTATCTCATGAATTCTTTTTCATCTTTAACATTTCCTTTCCTACTGTTAATATAAAGTCTACAAGTTTTGTGGACATTCACACAAACACCATTTACTAGGCTAAACTTGCCTCCAGGTATACAGCATTTGACTTGAAATACCAACATTTTTTCAGTTTTCTAAGTATTTTCTCAACATTGCATCAAGTACTCATGAACAGCGGAGTTATGGCTCTGGTTTGGTTCAGTTCTGGCTAAAAACATATGGGCCAATTTTGGGCCGGCGAACAAAAACTAATCTGGGCCACACTTTATCTGTAGATTACGGCCAGATCCGGGCCAAAGGAAATTTGCTAACTGGGAGATCTATAGAAAGCTTGACATGTTGTCGATCATTTGAGTTTTTGAAAACCGCTTAAAACGGTTAAAAACGGGACTATGAAATCTGTATTACTACGTTACATCAAAGCCCATTTTAAGAAATGTAAGATGATTTTTCTAATGGCTTCGACTGTTATTTTACGTCAAGACAGCCTGTATGTTTTACCACACCAAAGAGCAGTGAAAAACACTGAAAACGTGAAAAACACTTTATAAACGTATAAACGTTTTCACAAATCAATCTCTATCTAAAATAAGTGATTTTGTATTAACCCGGATTGGGGATCAATTGAACCAATTGCTTCGCAAAACGATTCCCTGTTTCGAAGCGCTCGAAACACCACATGTAACGGTTTTATTTAAATCATGTGACTTTGGCTGTTTGACACGCGCTTCGAACCACTGTTTTGAAACAAATGATTCAAAAATGTTTTGAAGCTTCATGAAGAAGTGTTTTGAAAGCACTTCGAAGTAGTGATTCATTGGGTTTGATTGAATCGATCCTGTTATTAATTAATTGAATCGTCACTGATATTAATGTTATGTTTCCTGTTATAATAATAAAAATGTTTATTCATTAACTGTGTGGTTGTAAATGATCTCGGCTCATTTTTTTTATAATATTAGTTCATAAAAGGTTATTAGAATGCGTTTATATGACTTCAACCAGCAGATGTTACCAGTGTGCGGAGATTCAAGCGCTTCGAAGTAGTGATTCATTTTTCGAATCAATTGGTTCGATTGAATCGAAGTTTCAAAAAGCACCGCTTCTCCCTTCACTGTTATTAATGTTTTGTCTCCTGTTATAATCACAAAAGTTGATTCATTAAACGTGTGCTTGTAAATGATCTCCGCTCATTTTTTATAATTTAAGTTCATAAAAGTTGATTAAAATGCATTTATAGGACGTTAAACAGCAGATGTCGTCAGCGTGCGGAGATTCAAGTGCTTCGAAGTAGTGATTCATTTTGCGAATCAATTGGTTCGATTGAATCGAAGTTTCAGAAAGCGTCGCTTCTCCCGTCACTGTTATTATGTCTCCTGTATAATCACACATTTTGATTAATTTTCTGGTTTCCTTTGATTTCTATTAAATGTATGGTTTTTCTGGCTTGGTGTGAAATAAAATGACTTTGCAAATGCCTAAATGTTGTGTGGTAACAAACAAGGTCCTTTAAATCTCTTATTAAATACTTATTTTATTCACACCAATTCTTTAAAACTCTTCACAAACCCCTACATCACAGGTAGGGAAAACCAACTCAACTCAAAATAAACAAACCAATAAACTCAAAAATAAAGAGACAAATTAAATCAAAACCATGGCAGTCTGTCCCAAAACACAAAATACAAACATTATCAAATTAAAATCACATACAAACATATACAGACCAATTTCCTGCAAGGCTCCTTCAAAATTAACTTCAAATATATTTCATACCTGTTGACACAGCACTACTCCATTCTAACCACTCCGGTCATTGGGGTTCTCAGGAAACACCACATCTACAATTATAAATATTTGTGTATTTGTGTATTAAAATACACAATTTTCCCATCAAAATTAAAATCACATAAACCACATTGAAATCCTTTGAAAATAACTTCAAATACACATCATACCTGTTAAGAGCAATATTCAAATCTTAGAAATCTTAGCCACTCTGGTTGCTGAGGTTCTCAGGGCACACACTAAATCCATAAAAACACCTTTTGAAACCAGTGCACAATATTCTCATTATCACACACAAAAAGCTCCTTAATTAGTTTCACTCACCCGATCACCCTCTCTGTGCGGCGTTCTCACCGCATTTTTCGTTCTGTGCAACATTTAATTTGTTCCGTGCGTGTCCATGTCTAAATAACCCACAGTTCCTCCCCCCACCCCGCTTAGCCAGAGCGCTCAATACTACATCCACCTCCTTGTTGTCAAATCATCGTCCTGATGATCACCCATTTACATTATTTTGTCACATCTAAAACTTTACATGACTTATCATTCTTTTTAATTCAAATATCCCTTGTAGCAAATCATTTAAAACTGTCATGATTCCCAGAGACTCTCCATGACCAGACTCTACAGGGATTGCTGCAGCTTCCATACCCTGCACCGATCGTGGCTCTCTAAACGGATTGCCATGCTGTCCTGCTGTGGCCCTCTGTGAGCGTCGAACTGTAAATTCCGGCTCAGTGGATTGTACTGCCTGCTCCTCCACTCTGGGGCCTTCCTCTTCAACACTCGTGACCCCAGATGACAGATTCTCGGGCACCATCACCCGCAACTCCTCCCAGTCTGTATCGGACTCAGTCTCTAATTGTGCCATACTTGTACTTGACTCTGTACCTTGATGCTGCCTTGACACTATGAGTTCTCTCTGTAGTGGTCCACAACGGCGCAATTCCAAGCGATGCACATTTTTTGGTGGTTGCGATCGATCCACAGGCACTACTTTATACACTGCCTTATCTGGATCCAGTCTTTCCAACACATAATAAGGCAAATCCTCCCACACATCCTGGATTTTATTTCGTCCCCTCACCCTCCGATTCCGCCGATATACCAGATCACCTGGATTTAAACTCACATCCTTTACCACCCCTTGTTGTCTTCGTTGCCTCTGCTTGGTCATGTTCTGTAGCCGCTTTTGTGTCAGATTATAAGCTTGTTGAAGTCTATGCTGATGTTCTGCTACCCAGGTCTCCGTAGTACCTTCCTCTCCCCTTCTACAACCCCCAAACAACAGGTGGTCAATCGGGAGATCTGGGCTCCTACCAAACATCAAAAAGAATGGGGAAAATCCAGTGGTGGCATTTTCAGTAGTATTATATGCAAACACTACTTCATGCAGGTACTCATCCCATCTCAACTTCTTTTCCCGAGGGAGGGCCCGGAGAAGATCATGTAATGTTCTATTAAAACGCTCACACTGCCCATTACCTTGGGGGTGAAATGCTGTAGTTCGGCTCTTCTGCATACCATACACTTTGCACAATTGCTGCACGATCTCCGCCTCAAAGCACCGGCCCTGATCAGAATGAATCCGAGCTGGAACAGCGTATCGATGGATCCACTCCTTAACCAGGACCTTTGCCACTGTTACTGCTCTCTGATCAGCTGTGGGTATGGCTACTGTGAATTTAGAAAATACATCCGTTATCACAAGGACATTTTCTTTTCCACTTTGTGAGCGTTCCAACATCGTAAAATCCAATGCCACCACTTCCAGGGGTTTTGATGCTTGAATACTGTTCATTACTGTTCTTACTTTAGGTTGCACATCTTTGGACACAATGCATCGGAGACAATTTTTACAAACGTCCTGCACATCTTGGTACATCCCTGGCCAATAAAAACGTTGACGTACTAATTTAAAGGTTCGGTCAATCCCTTGATGGCCTTGATGGTCATGTAGCTGACCAAGTACCTCCTGTTTTAACACTTGAGGCAACAAAAGCTGTTTCACCCAGCCCCCTCTTGCATCTGCAACCACTCTATACAGAATACCTTCAAACTCTTCCACTTTGTCCCATTGTCTTAACAACTCCAGCGTGTCTTTTGACTCTTCACGTCTTTCTCCCTTATCTGGTCCTCCTCCTCTATTCCAATAGAACTTAAATCGAGAAATTAAAGGGTCCTGCTCCTGCATTCTCTGCACGTCTTGTTGCTGGAATTCAGGGAAAACTGAAATAGCGTTCACAATCATTGTGGGGACCATTTTCTCTAGCCCCCCCTGCTGCTCTCCTCCGATAAACTTTTGTCGGGACAGAGCATCTGCATTTCCGTTCTTCCTACCAGGACGATACACAATTTCAAAATCGAACATGGCCAGCTGCGATGCCCAGCGCTGCTCCACAGCCCCCAGTTTAGCAGTCTTCACATGACTCAGTGGATTATTGTCTGTAAAAACTGTAAACTTATTCCCAATTAAATAATCTCGAAATTTCTCTGTTACCGCCCATTTAAGGGCAAGAAATTCCAATTTCATTGTACTGTAATTATCCATATTACGCTCTGGTTCCCTTAGACCCCTACTGGCATAGGCCACTGGCCGCAGCTTACCCCCGTCCTCTTGAGACAACACTGCTCCGAGTCCTGTGTGGCTGGCATCTATATCCAAGACAAAAGGCTTAGTAAAGTCAGCATAAGCTAGGACAGGAGCCGATGTTAATTTCTTCTTCAACCCTTGAAATGCCACCTCACACTTAGTATTCCACATCTGCTGAAACTGTTCACTGGTTAAGTATGCTCTCTTGCTTTGTTTCTTACCCTTCGGAGCCTCCCCAGCAGCCGCCAACTGATGTAATGGTGCAGCGATGTTAGCAAATCCTTGCACAAAACGTCTATAGTAGCTTGCAAATCCTAAAAAAGATCGAAGCTCTTTTGCTGTCTGAGGTCTTGCCCATTCTGCTACAGCTTGAATCTTCTCAGGGTCTGTCGCCACTCCCTCGCTAGAAATGACATGACCTAGGTAGCGCACCTCTTTTTGGAAGAAACAGTATTTGCTCAGCTTAACCTTAAGACCATGATGCTGGAATCGTTGTAAGACTCTCTCCAATCTCTCCAAATGTTGCTCTACTGTTGATGAAAATACAATCACATCATCCAAATATAAAAGCACCGACTGAAAACTTTCATCACTGAATATGCATTCCATCAGGCGTTGAAAGGTGCTTGGGCCATTGGACAGGCCATACGGGAGACGGTTATATTCAAACAGACCAAAGGGTGTACAAAAAGCAGTCTTTTGTTTATCCTTTTCAGCCACTGCCACCTGATTATACCCACTTGCAAGGTCCAAGGTGGAAAACCAGCAGGCTCCACTCAAAGCATCCAAAGATTCTTCGATTCTGGGCAGCGGATACGCATCTCTTCTTGTTTTGGCATTTAACTGCCTATAATCCACACACATCCGAATAGATCCATCCTTCTTCTTTACAATCACAATCGGTGATGAATATGGGCTGCAGCTCTCCCTAATTACATCATGCTCTAACAGTTGTTTAATGTGAGCCTTGACTTCCTCATATTGGCTAGGGGGCAATCTCCTATATCTTTGGCAAACCGGAGCATCATCTAATAGTGGAATCTGATGTTCAATCAAATCTGTATACCCCAGATCCCCCTCTCTTTCCACAAAAACAGAGGCATACTGGTCCAATAACTTCCTAACCTTGCCTTCCTGTTCCAAATTCAGCTGGGGGAACTTCAAGGTCCCAACTTCATGAGCTACCGTTTCCCCTCTCTGGACAGCATTACATTGTTCAATATAAACTGTATAATTCTGTTCTTCCTGCATAGGAGTAAATTTTAGATCTGGATCCCCATCACTAACTACCACCTCAACCCTGTGAACAGAAGCCAACCGAATGTGTGGATTCAAAATAACATCACTAGTGCCCACATTCACTATTGGGACCAGTAATTGTCCTTTCTCTGGCAATACTATTGATCCTACAACCAAAAGGTCTGCTGGTAAACTCCCCTCACTCTCTATCAAGGGCTCTAAAAGCAATGACTCTCTTGGCATGAGTCTAGTATAACCACTTGTAGCCCAAACAAATTGAAGGGTACCTGCTGCCACCTTTACTGGGCTTTGGGACAAAAGGTTAACAAAAGATTGATTTTGTATGTCATGCAATTGACAAATTTCTAATGCCTGCCTCAAATGAACCTCACCTTGCTGCACCATAGGGCTTGCCCAATACCGAGACCCAAACTTTTGCTTCAAAATGTCATGACAATTCTGAATCACATTCATCCCTATCAAACCTGGAACCATTTTCTTTCTCTCCCTTGTTTCAAAATCAGGTGAGTCTTTCACAACCAATACCCCTTGCTTTGGGAGAATCTGGTCAAGGATTCTTAAATCTAGCTCTAGATAACCCACATATGGGATGTCCAAGCCGTTGGCTGCCTTTAACACCAGCCAACCGCAATCCTTCAGTGCATCTACACTCTTATCCCCCATAAACTGTTTAAAAAAAACTCTCAGTTACCATAGAAACCATAGAGCCTGTGTCAATCAAGCAATTTACTTCTATACCCCCCATACCTACAACTGTTACTGGACATGGGCCCACTAATTGTTGAACAGTCCCTTTAACATCAGAGCCAGATTGCCCCTGACTTACTGTGTGGCTCTCCACAGCAAGGGGTATTAGTTTAACAACCCAGACTGCTGAGGATGCAAATCCGATACACTTTCCATGGGAGGTCTCTGCTGCCCCCATACTTGACTGGGGTTCACAATCTCTCTACAATACCGACCAATATGTCCCACCTTCTGACACTTAAAGCAAATAGGTTGTCCTGAAGGATCAAAGGAGTACACTCTTCGTGACGTTGCCTGTGGCTGCCTATTAAGGGACTGTAAATTGGCAACCTTATCTGTTAAATCACTTAATTGTCGTTGTTGACTTTTCACTATCCCTAATAGTTCCACCAACATTGGATCTGAAGTTTGTTTTGCAGTCACTGCTTCGCTATCTACACTAAAGTCCTCAGACTCAAGGGATGTTCTGGGAACACTCAACCCATCCTCTGCCCACTCAACGGCTTCTTTACGAACATCCAAAAAGGTTAAATTTGGTCTGTGTCTGATCATTCTTTTCAGTTCTCTACAAAGTTCTTTATTTCTCACATTCTCTGCAAACTGATCCCTGAGCATTACATCTTCTTCAGACACACCTCTTGGATTACAACATTTTAACTTTTCTAACAAAGCCATTAATGCATGTGAGAATTCAACAAGTGTTTCAGTCTTCCCTTGTTGTCTTTCGAAAAATTGTCTCTGTAATGCTGTAAATGATTGAGCGTCCCCAAATACTTCGAGCAACGCATCAAAAATTCTCTCAGAACTGGACCGTATTTCTTTTGATCTATACTTAATTTCTTGCTTGGCCTCACCCTCTAAATGTTCCCATATAAAATCCACTGCCTGGTCTGAAGTGAAATTACGAGCTTTAAACACACTTTTCAAATCTTCAATCCAATCATTCAATAGTACACTAGATGATTTACCTGTATAGACTTTACATCTCTTTTCTCTGGGTACATAAACAACCTCTACCTTTGTGGTGCTTCGTTCTTGCCGCCCAGTCTCAGTCCCCATTTTTGCACCCCTTAACAGTCGTTCATTTTCGGTAACCAATCTGTCCTTCTCTTCTTTCTCTTGTGCCAGTCTATTCTCCAGAGCTGCCAGTTGTTCCTGAAGTGCCTCCATCACGTTTCCACCACCTCAGGCCCGCGTCCACCGTCTCTGTCTTCACCACAGTTTTGATTTAATTTGTCTCAAAAACAAAAAATAAACAAAAAAACACAACAACAGAGAAGATTTATTACATTTTTTTTTTGTTTTTTTTTTTTTTTTTAAAAAAAGACCTCAAAAATAGAGAGATCCCATCCTCGTCGCCAAAATTCTGTTGTGTGGTAACAAACAAGGTCCTTTAAATCTCTTATTAAATACTTATTTTATTCACACCAATTCTTTAAAACTCTTCACAAACCCCTACATCACAGGTAGGGAAAACCAACTCAACTCAAAATAAACAAACCAATAAACTCAAAAATAAAGAGACAAATTAAATCAAAACCATGGCAGTCTGTCCCAAAACACAAAATACAAACATTATCAAATTAAAATCACATACAAACATATACAGACCAATTTCCTGCAAGACTCCTTCAAAATTAACTTCAAATATATTTCATACCTGTTGACACAGCACTACTCCATTCTAACCACTCCGGTCATTGGGGTTCTCAGGAAACACCACATCTACAATTATAAATATTTGTGTATTTGTGTATTAAAATACACAATTTTCCCATCAAAATTAAAATCACATAAACCACATTGAAATCCTTTGAAAATAACTTCAAATACACGTCATACCTGTTAAGAGCAATATTCAAATCTTAGCCACTCTGGTTGCTGAGGTTCTCAGGGCACACACTAAATCCATAAAAACACCTTTTGAAACCAGTGCACAATATTCTCATTATCACACACAAAAAGCTCCTTAATTAGTTTCACTCACCCGATCACCCTCTCTGTGCGGCGTTCTCACCGCATTTTTCGTTCTGTGCAACATTTAATTTGTTCCGTGCGTGTCCGTGTCTAAATAACCCACAGTTCCTCCCCCCACCCCGCTTAGCCAGAGCGCTCAATACTACATAAATCTAAACATGTATTCATAGGCATACATCAGCCAGCGCAGACTAACACCTGTCAGAGTATTAGCAATGAACTCACAGAGGACATTCAAGACTTGAGCCAGGAAGAAAATCTCAGAGAACCCACGGATCATTCCATAGACGTACCTCAGTCAGTGCAAGACAACCGGGCAAAAATCTGTCAGAGTAAGAATTGCTGCTGGGCGCTGCTTTCCTGCAGTCTGCTGATAGTGTTGCTCATCATTGCTGGTACTGTCTATTTATTGTTGAAAATGAAAATATAGTTAGGGGTTCGAGCATGCAGCACCTATTGTAGAATGTAGAAACCCTATTGTAATTGTCAAGGATCAGCAATCTCCACGTAAAATTGTCGGTGCAGACCAAACCATAAGTCGTAGAAACTTGAAAACTGGAGGGATGGTAGTACTCACACTGGCTACAACGTGACCAATGCTCACGCCAATCGGACTGACGGGGGCGCTACAGCGATCAAAAGTATGAAATCGCCTCTAACTCCTAAACCAGTGGTTCTCATTCCTGGTCCTGGGTGTCCACTGCTCTGCACATTTTGCATGTCTCCCTTATTTAACACATCTGATTGAGATCATCAACTGAACTAATGAGCTGATGATGCAAACATGCAAAATGTGCAGAGCAGTGGAGCCCCAGGGCCAGGATTGAGAACCACTGTTCCTAAACCATTAGTCGCGAGCTCAAATGTCTTAAGTCATTGGAATCCTTGGCTCACGCCGGAAAAAAAACACATGCCTTAGATTTAATCGTGAGCTGACATTTTTCGGGTATTTTGGATTTTTTTGAAAAACCTACTTTTGCAAACTAGTCCTAGTTTTTACACCCGATCGGAACCAAACCAGTGCAGTAAGATTATCTGGAGAGTGAATATCAATAATTATCTAGGAACATTTAACTTTTGACTCACCACTGGAAAGGGATGCCAAAATATTCAAAAGGGGCAGGGCCACTTTTAGTAAATTGCCGATAACTCAGAACGGAATGAGGTATCTTCACCAAATTCTCTTATGTAAGAGCTCAATCTGAGATCGCAGGATAAAAATTGCAGAGCTTGGCCACTTGGTGGCACTATAAGACGGATAAAACATAAAAATGGGTATACCTACACAACCATTTGTCTTATTAACATCAATCGGTGTGCAAGGTCTTGGTCCAAAGTGCCACAAGTGTCTATAAAGACATTTGCATATCTCAAAACATGGCTGCCAATGCAGATGAAGTTTGAGCACCTATTAGACAAGGTTAACAGAGGCTGATCGGAACGAAACTCGTGGGCCTGTTTGACTCAAGGCCTCAAAGGTCTGTAAGAAATGTTAAAGAAATCGGCTGCTGGGGGGTGATATCTAATTTTTCAATAGTGTAAATGATTGCACATTGCACGATTTTGCACACATACATGTCATATTCATATCATACCATAGAACTCCTCATTCTGGACAACTTTGTCTCTAGAACCACTACTGTCAATCCAATAATTTGCTAAATGATTGAGAAGATGTAAAAAACCTACTTTTGCGAACTAGTCCTAGGTTTTTTGTTCAATCTGGAAAAAACACTGCAGTACAATTCTCTGGAATGAAAACTCAAAACTTGGAGAGCACATGTGACAGGTGATTCTAAACAAGCATGCAAAGTTTTAGGGAGAACAGACCACAGCTGATGATATAAAAGTCATAAACGTTAATATATATATATATATATATATATATATATATATATACACTACCGTTCAAAAGTCTGGGGTCAGTCTCTTATGCTCATCAAGGCTGCATTTATTTGATTAAAAATATAGAAAAAAAAACAGTAATATTGCAAAATGTTTTTACAATATAAAATAATGTTTTTTATTTTAACATACTTTAAAATAGAATTTATTCCTGTGATGAAAAGCCGAATTTTTATCAGCTGTTACTCCAGTCTTAAGTGTCACATGATCCTTCAGAAATCATTCTAATATGCAGATTTATTGTTAGAATGATCAATGTTGGATAATATCAACAGTTGTGCTGCCAAATATTTTTTGGAACCTGAAATTTTTTTTTAGGATTCTTTCATGAATAACAAGTTTAAAAAGTACAGTGTTTATTCAAAATATAAATATTTTATAACAATGTAAATTATTTATTATTAACTTTTAATAAACTTTTAATTATTAACTTAATACATCCTTGGTGAATAAAAGTATTAATTTCTTAAAAAAAAAAAAAAAAAAAAAAAAAAGAATAAAAATGTACTGACCCCAAACTTTTGAACGGTAGTGTATATATATATATATATATATATATTTCTATGGTAAATTACCTGGATTTGCCAAAAATGTTTTTTAAATAACTGATTTAGCTGGGTACAGGCTTGTTAAATAATTTTTTTTTTCACATGTGCTTAAATGATAATAAGCTCATTTTGAAACTGCTGTAAAAACAATTTGTTGATTCAACTTAAAATAATTTGTTACCCGGCTGCCTTAAAATTTTAAGTTTAGTCAACTCAAAAAAGTTTAGTCAACTTAAAATGTTAAGTTGTACTGAGTAACAACTTAGATATTTGAGTTCATTCAACTTAAAATTTTAAGGCAGCTGGGTAACAAGCCCAGCTTTTAAGTTTAACAAACCAAACTGTTCGTTTAGTCAACTCAAATATCTAAGTTTTTACTTAGTACAACTTAACATTTCAAGTTGACTAAACGTATTTGAGTTGACTGAACTTAAAATTTTAAGTCGGCAGGGTAACAAATTATTTTAAGTTGACTCGACAAATTGCATTTTTTTTGTTTTTTTACAGTGTGCATGTTGCAGTCTGTTTTCTTTGAGTCAGTTGCTTATTTAAATTATATTTAACACATTTATTAACCCGTTTATTATTATGTAGATTCAAATACAATGTTGAGTGTTGTATGTTTATCACAATGGTTCATTGCAATGAATTAGATACATTTTAAGATTTAGAAAACCCAAATGTAAGGCTCAACATTACTGTAATATTGAATATTGGGTTACACGTCACATCCCAATCAATGTCTTGATTCATAGTTATTTAGTTTCTGTATTTATATGTGTTTGTCGTAATTTTTTTAAATATATACAGAGATTGTATTACCATGTGTAGAACTTAAACTCCAAAAACCATTGACTTGTGAATTAGTTTTTTCCATTTAACAATGTGAACTTGTCAATTACTTTGTCATAAGTGCCAACAATATTTTTAATGTCATGAACAATAAATCTTTAAAGAATTCTAATACATTTTAATGTATAACATCAATAAATGGATTGGATGAACTAAGTGCTTATTATACACTTACCTCACACATACACACTCTCTCTCTCTCTCTCTTTCTCTTTCTTTGTCTCTATATTTAAAATGCAGTCTGAATATGAGTGAGACATTATAGTTTAATTTGAAGTATCTCTCCTCATGTAAATCTCCTCATTATCTCTCCCATCTGCTCTAATGTGTTTCTGCGAGTCTCACTTTCCATAGTATGAGTTTCTCTTCATCAAAACAGCAACACAAACACACACGTACAACCTGTAGGACAACAAGTGTGTGTCCTGTCATGTGTTCAGTGACATCAGCAAACATGCATTGTTGTCATGTCATATAAATGAGGCAATCAGTGCCAAAGATCTAGTTTGGTTTCGACAAGGTAAGATGTAGGCCTATTATTTTTTTAATACTATATATATATATATATAATACTAATATATATATATATATGAAGAGTTCAGATGCAAAAGCCTCTAAATCCATCTGATGTATTTCTTTAAAATTTCTTTCTGGCTACTTTGTATAGTTTTCTATGTAAGTACTGGTACTTCTGATTGGGCTGAGGCTGGAATTTAGCGAGTTTCAAATAAAAAAATTTGATGGACATGTACTATGTGTCAGGAGCATTCACTCAGTATCATAATCTCATTTTTGACCGAGATGGATTTTAGCTGGTTTTGCATCTGAACTCTTAATATATATATATATATATATAATTAATTCTGAACTGTTTTTGTACTTTTACAGAATTGGTAGATCAACGCACAGATTAACCTCTCATCTCCCAGCAATAATCTTGAGAGGTCAGTTTCTCTCAGTTTTGTGTAAGTGATCAGTATCTGTAAAATGCATTTTATTTAGTTCCTTTTGAGGCTGCTGTTTGGTTTTGGTCAGTCTAAGACAAAACAGGCTTTAATGTACTGCTTTTGAGTGAAAATCTAAATTGGTTGAACAGAGCTGACACTTACTAGTAGCTGAAAACACCATCAAATTAGCCCAAATATTAAATATATAAACATGTAAATGGCAGACGATTGAACTCTATGTTACAATCTTGCAGACTCTAGTGAAGAACTGTTTTATGTTCCTTCTTGGTTTTACATTTTGCAGTTTTCTGTAATTAAAAAGTGCACTTTTTTTTAACAGAATTGTCATGGACTTTAGAATCCTTTATGACTTGTCTGATCTAAAAGACACCGGTTTTGGTCAGCCGCATCCCAGACACGGTCTGAACTTGTTGTGGTGGTTTGCTCATGATTATGTTCGGATTGACTCTAATGGTCATATTATTGCAAAGTACGACCCTGCAAAGCGAGCATTTGGCTTTAAACGGTTCTGTAATGATGAAAATCTTCTTCCTGACACTAAAATACTGAAATACTATGAAGTAGGCAACCTGAGAACCCCTGGCTCAGCGCCTAACTGTCTGCCTAAATATGTCACTAAGAATTACACAGGATATTTAGACGGCAGCAACAAAGATCGCATCATTGTTTCCTTCGCCTCAAGCTTCAACAAATTTGGAAAGATTTACGTGACACAGCACTTAGATCAGACAAACTTTTTTGACCAGAATCACACCTACTGGATTAGTAATGCTCTCATGAAGAAAATTAACGTGAACACTTCCTCAGAGAAACTATAAATCATTCACATGTATCCAAAGACAAACATCAGTCAGTGCAGACTAACAGCTGTCAGAGTACCAGCAATGAACCCATACAGGACAATCAAGAGTTGAACCGTGAAGACTTCCTCATAGAACTCTCAGATTATTCCACAGACATGTCTCACTCAATGCAACACAACCAGACAAACACCTGTCTGAGTAACAAATGCTGCTGTGTCCTGATTTGCTGCAGTCTGCTGGTATTGATCATTATTGCTGTTGCTGTCTATTTATTATCAAAATGAAAATATAGTTTTCATCTGCTGCTGTTTGTTATTCTAATTTTGAAACTGCATGTTGCAGTTTGTTTCCTTTGAATCACTTGCTTATTTAAATTAAATTGAATACATTTGTTATCACGTTTATTATTATGTAGAATAAAATACAATGTTGACGGTTGCATGTTTATCACAGCATTCTTTTTAATGGTTCATTGCAATGATGTAAATAAATTTGATCATTTTTTAAAAGGACCAAATGTAAAATGATAAGACTCAACATTACTGTAATATTGTTATTAATCTGAATATTGGGTGACACATCATATCCCAATCAATGTCTTGATTTATAGTTATTTAATTTCTGTATTCATATGTGTTTGTGCTTATTCCTTGAAATATACAGAGACTGTATTACCTTGTGTAGAACTAAAACTCCACAAATCATTGACTTGTGTTTGTGTGAACTTGTTTGTTACTTTGCACTCTCAGAATTAAAGGTACAGTTCTGTCACTGAGGCGGTACCCTAAGAAACAAAAGTGAAAAAGTACATTTTTGTACCTTACCTACCCCTAAACAGTACATATTAGTACCTTAAAGGTACATTTTAGTACTTTGAAAGTACATATTGGTACCTTAAAGGTACAAATTGGTACCTTAAAAGTACATATTAGTACTTTAAAAGTACATATTTGTACCTTTTCACTTTGTATCTTAGGGTACCGCCCCAGCGACAGAACTGTAACTTTTTTTTTGACAGTGTGCCATGAGTGCCAACAATATTTTTTATGTCAACTATAAATATTAAAAAATTTCAGTTCATTAACTGTCCCTCTGTGTTTCTTTTTCCATGCTGTCTGTTTGTCTGCTTCATTTTCTGTTTCTTACACAATCAGCTGCTCTCTTCCTTCCTGTTGAACTTTGGATAAACTAATGTGCTTATTATACACTCACCTCTGACTCAAATCCCTCCGCTTGCTGTAGACTAATAGGCTACACAAAACTCTTTAGCCTTGGGGTATGGTTTCACAAAAAAACTAATGTGTTCATTAAATTGACCCTTGGAGTTTGGAGTAAATTGGACCATCTGGAGTTTGATTGACAGGCGATCTGACCAATCATAATGCTGAGTCTGCCATTTTTTCTGACAAATAAATCAGACATGATGAGTTTATTTCATGCTGTAACTAGTAAAGTGGAAGATGATGGGTTAACAAGCGTCTTTGTGAAGGGTCAATTATACCTTTTATACCTTTTTCCTTGGATAACAGTACAATAACTTTTTGTGGTCACAACTTTTAAGTGTATGGAACATAAATGGACTTTAGAAAATAAACCTGAATATTTACTGGAGTAAAACAGTGACATATAGGGGAGAGTGGGGTAAGATGAGCCAGTGGGTAAGTTGACCTATCCCCATATCTTAAAGTGATTTTACGCAACTGGTTTAGTTTATCATATATATACAGTTGAAGTCAAAAGTTTACATACACCCTGCAGAATCTGCAAAAAGTTAATTATTTTACTAAAATAAGAGGGATCATACAAAATGCATGTTATTTTTTATTTAGTACTGACCTGAATAAGATATTTCACATAAAAGACATTTACATATAGTCCACAAGAGAAAATAATAGATGAATTTATAAAAATGACCCTTTTCAAAAATTCACTTGATTCTTAATACTGTGTTGTTACCTGAATGATCCACAGCTGTGTTTTTTGTTTAGTGAGTTCCTTGTTTGTCCTAAACAGTTAAACTGCCCACTGTTCCTCAGAAAAATCCTTCAGTTCCAACAAATTCTTTGGTTTTTCAGCATTTTTGTGTATTCAAACCCTTTCCAAGAATGACTGTATGATTTTGAGATCATGTTTTCACACTGAGGACAACTGAGGGACTCATATGCAACTATTACAGAAGGTTCAAACGCTCACTGATGCTCCATAAGGAAACACAATGCAGGGGGTGAAAACTTTTTGAATTTGAAGATCAGGGTAAATTTAACTTATTTTGTCTTCTGAGAATCATATAAGTATCTTCTGTGGCTTCTGAAGGGCAGTACTAAATGGGGGGAAAAAAAATGTTATTTAGGCAAAATAAGAAAAATGTACACATCTTCATTCTGTTCAAAAGTTTTCACCCCCCAGCTCTTAATGCATTGCTTTTTCCTTGAGAAGGATCAGTGAGTGTTTGAACCTTCTGTAATAATTGCATATGAGTCCCTCAGTTCTCCTCAGTGTGAAAAGATGGATCTCAAAATCAAACAGACATAGTTGGAAAGGGTTCAAATCCTTGTCTGATAACGTATTGTTTCAGAAATGCAAACAATTAAATATTGAAACATAAACTTCATTTGGTTGGTTTTATGTTGTTTAGCTTTACGAAAAGAAATATGTCTGTTTGTAAAAGGAAATTTGATTATTAAATTAGTTTTTAAAAGAGGTAAATTATCTTTATACAGACAAGGATTTGAATCATATTCAGTCAGGTGGTGCATCTTACCCACTGACTCGTGTCAACTTACCCCTAACCTGAGGAAAATTGAGCCACAGGAACACTTTTTTATAAGATGATGTCATGGATACATCCTGATCATTTAAAATGATAGGACACATCCTTAAATGACTTTAGGTACTTTCGTTGTACTTCTGCCTCATTTTCCTTAAAATAACGTAAGTAAAAAAAAAAATAAATAAATAAAAAATCTAATTTTACCCCACTCTCCTCTGCAGGTTATTTAATTAATGACCTAATTAGCGATTTTGCCGAGATCCAATGTGCTTGTTATGTTCCCATCTGCTCGGCAAGTTTCACTTTCCATAGTATGAGTTTCTATTCATCAAAACAGCAACACAAACACATGGACAACCTGTAGGACGGCTAGTGCGTTTTACTAGAGCGTAGTTCCTGTCACGAGTTCAGTGACATCAGCTAACATGCAAAGTTGTCATGGCATATAAATGAAGCAGTCAGTGCCAAAGACCTAGTTTGGCTTCCACAAGGTAAGACGTATCATTGTTCAATGTTTCTGTATATGTGTACACATATATATACTTTTTATTGATTCTGAACTGTGTTTATACTTTAATAGAAAAACAGATTAACCTCTGATCTCACTGCAAGTATCTTGGAAGGTCTGTTTGCTCAGTTTTGCGTAAGTGATCAGTATCTATAAATTTATTTCATCTAGTTCCTTCTAGGGCTGCTGGTTGGTTTAGGTCAGTTAATGACAAAGCAGACTTTAATGTGCAGCCTTTGGAAGAAAATCTGCTGAATAGATTAAAATTTGCTGAAATAATTCAAAATTCAAATGAATAGATTCATTTGAAACCATAATCAAATTACCCCATATATTTCAGAAATGGACATGGACACAGCAGGGGATTGACTGAACTTTATGAATAAGGCCCCGATCAGACAGAACGCGTTTTTGCAGTGAGAGGTGCCGTTTTTAAATTGTTTTCTATGGGTAGTAAGCGTTATGCGCGCTGTTTATGCGCCCCAGTCGCCATGCGTTTTTGCCGGAGCGCTCTAAGCGCCTGAAGTTGAAAAAAAAGCAACTCTGAGCAGAAAAGCGCCCGACGTCATCGCGTTTTTTTCCCATTGTCCAATCGAATGAATGGAGAGGCGGGCCTTTCGTTGTCGTGAAGAAAGTTTACCGTTGCTTAGAAAGTCTGGAGACTGCAGTGATGGAGGAGAAACTTTTAGTGTCTATCGCGGGTTACGCGGAGCTGTATTTACCCGGAGCTGTGTTTTTTAAGGTTTTTGCTAATATGACAGTTAACTTAACAGCAAAAACCAAAGATTTTAGAGCGCTCGCGCTATAATCCTTTGATTAGACTGACCGGACCGCTGATTTGATGGTTGCCTAGCAACATAAAAAAAAAACGGCAACGCACTGCTCTTTTTTAAAAAGTCACCAAAAAAAAAGGCAGTGCGGTGCGCCTCGCGTTTTCAGACCTAAAAAACGTGTTCGGTGTGATCGGGGCCTAACACATTCCATTTCTGCAGATTTAACTAATGATGAAATTAACTGAACTAATGATGAAGAACTGATTTGTGTTCCTTTTTGGTTTTACATTTTGCAGTTATATATATATATATATATATAAACATATAAACATTATAACATTTATTCCATTAAAAGTGCACTTTTTTTCAACAGGATTGTCAGGGACATTATGAGAACCCTAAATAATTTGTCTGAGCTGAAAGAGACCAAGTTTGGTCGGCCGCCTCCCAGGCACGGTCTGAACTTGTTGTGGTGGTTTGCTCATGATTGTATTCGGATTGACTCTAATGGTAAAATGATTGTACGGTGTGACATTGCAAATGGAGCGTTTGGCTTCGAACGATTCCATAATAGGGAAAGACTTCTTCCTCGCAGTGACCTGCCATACTATGAAGTGGGCAACCTGCACAAACGTGGTTTACTGCCTGATTATGTCACTGAGAATTACACAGGATCACGTTCAGACAACAGTAACACAGATCGCATCATTGTTTCAATTGACTCGCGGAAAAGACTTCAGAATATTTATGTGACACAGCACTCAGATCAGGTGCACTTTGACCAGAATCGCACCTACAGCATTAGCCTTGATCTTCTTAAGGAAATTAAAAAGTTAAACCGTCAAGAATTCCTCAGAGGACGCACAAATCGTTCTGAGCATGTCTCCATAAGCATGCCTCCGTCAGTGCAACACAGCCAGACAAGCATGCCTCCGTCAGTGCAACACAGCCAGACAAACTGTCTGAGTAAGAAATGCCGCTGTGCGCTAATTTGCTGTGGTCTGCTGATATTGCTCATTGTTGCTCTTGCTCTTTATTTTTCATTTAAAAAATGAAATATTTTCATCTGGTGCTGTTTGTTATTCTAGTTATTTTGCGGTTTGTTTCCTTGAATCAGTTGCTTATTTAAATTAAATTTAACACATGTATTCACACATGTTTATAATGATGTAGAATAATATACAGTGTTGATGGTAGAATGCTTAGCATAGCATTCTTTTTAATGGTTCATTGCAATGATGTAAATGAAGAGTTTTTTGCAAAAAACGATAAACGCCATTTAAAAAAAAAAAAAAAAAAAAAACCTGTGCTGTGCATTATTCTCCACATATAGCGCAACCTGAACCCTAAACACATTGAAAATAAATAAATAAATAAATAAATAAAATAAAAAAAAGAAGCCGGTATTGTCCACTTTCAAGGCATACCGGTTTCACCTTTTACTGCAGAATCCAAGTGGATTTGCTGTTTGTGAACAGAGGCCGATAAGTCCAATTTTAGCGAATCAGCGCGCTGTATTCAGGTCAGGTGACAAGGCTGCCACTTATTTTGTAAAGAAGCACTAGCTGAGCGGAGTTTAGTCAAAGCTGACTAAAAGTGATGGAGGATGGATAATTTCGACGAACTTGATGAACCCGTCATATCTTCGTCAGGGGGTAAGAGGAAAATGAAAGCTGAAACTTCTTCACGGAACACTGCAAAACCTTGATCATCACAACCATAGATATGTACATCACAACAACAACGTTTGTCAGACATCTAAATTGTCAGATGAGGAGATTACAAAGATAAAACGAGTGTTTTTTTAAACTATGAAACATGAAATGTGGAGTTATCTGCTTTTGCCAAAATAGGACTGTTGGAGTTATCTGCTTTTGCTATACAACAGCTTTTAATACATTAAAAAAAAAAAAAAATAAAAAAAAAAACATTTTCAATTAACTTTATTTTTGTAAGTTACCTGTATTTGTTTAAGTTATTATTACTTAATAAAAATAACCCAACTGCAGTTTGATTGATACTACCTGTAATGCACAATAAAAAAAAAGATGATTTCTGAAAATAAATAAAAAATGGTGTTATCTGATTTGCAAATAAACTCTTCAAATATATTTTAAAATTTTGAGTGACACATCACATCCCGATCATTGTCTTGATTTATAGTAATTTCTGTATGTATACTTTTTGTTTATTCGTTGAAATATATTCTTTGTATTACCTTGAGTAGAACTAAAGTTCCCAAAACCAGACTTGTGTTTGTGTGATTTTTTTAAATATTTTTTTTACATTAATGTAAACCTGTCTATTAACTTTGACATAAGTGTCAACAATACATTTAATGTCATTAACTATAAATCTTAATAAATTATAATACATTTAAATATGAATAATATATAATATTACAATTATATATTACAATTTTAACATTAACAAATGAAAATAAAACATTATACAATTAATTAACTGTTCTGCTATAATGTTTTGCCACATTGATGAGTTTTCATCACTACAGCAACAAACACAAATACAAACAATCAGCAAATATGCATTATCAATGACATAAAAAAAGAGTGCCAAAGATCAATTTATAAATATAATATCTGTGGGAGTTTTTGTGTGTGTGTTTTTTTCCTAGTCTGCTTTACGTTCACTTTCCCGGCTAAGCTATTCCTCTTTTCCGCAAAAAAAAAAATAAAAATAAAATAAAATAAAAAAAAAAAATGAAAAAAAAAATATATATATATATTTTAAAACCGTTTTAATTTCTGTAACAATTAAATACATAGGCATACATATTTATTTGTTTATTTATTTGGTCATTTAAAAGACTTTTTTTTTTTTTTTACTTTAGGTTGTAATTCATGATGCAGGTGTAGTAGCCTATTGTTTGTCACCGCCCACTGACAGATATGAATAATAATAGGAGCGCTTAGGCGGCACAGACGCAGATCCTTCATACGCATGAATAAGGTACAGTATTTTATGCCAATTTGTCTGATTGTATTGCTTTTTCTTACTAAGACCAACTTTAATTACATTATGAGATTGTTTTAAACTTTACGCGGGATATCGTTGTTTAAAAATGCTTTATTAAACAACGACAAACAGCTGTGGCGTAAAAGTTTTGCATTGATATTCTTGATGGGCTGTACTGTGGGTGTGCGCTTTACAGAGAAACGAAACCTACATGTGCACTTGTTGGACCAAGTAGACAAGATTAGAATACGACTAGACTGAAAATGGCTGTTTAACTAACTGACTAATGTATACCTGCCTAACTACCAATATAATAAACAAATAAATGCTCTTAAGAGGGTAAACTTCGTCAAGTAAAAAAAAACGGTAAAACCAGTTATTTTATGTAAATTGATTTATGTAAACTCTAAATTAGAAAAGCAATAGATTTCATCGTTACCCTACACACTTTATGCTATCAATAGCTGTCATACAGTGAGGGAAAAAATTATTTAATCCCCTGCTGATTTTGTAAGTTTGCCCACTGACAAACAAATGATCAGTCTATAATTTTAATGGTAGGTTTATTTGAACAGTAAGAGATGGAATAACAACAAAATGCAGAAATGAATTTATAACTTTCTAAAAAGTTATAAATTGATTTGCATTTTAATGAGTGAAATAAGTATTTGACCCCTTCACAAAACATGACTTAGTACTTAGTGGCAAAACCCTTGTTGGCAATCACAGAGGTCAGACGTTTCTTGTAGTTGGCCACCAGGTTTGCACACATCTCAGGGATTTTATCCCACTCCTCTTTGCAGATTCTCTCCAAGTCATTAAGGTTTTAAAGCTGACGTTTGGCAACTCGAACCTTCAGCTCGCTCCACAGATTTTCTGTGGGATTAAGGTCTTCTTGAGACACTCCTTTGTTGCCTTGGCTGTGTGTTTTGGGTCATTGTCATGCCATCCACGACCCATTTTCAATGCCCTGGCTGGCTTCAATGCCCTGGCCCTGATGGTACATGGCCCCGTCCATCATCCCTTTGATGCGGTTCAGTCGTCCGTGTCCCCTTAGCAAAAAAAAATACCCCCAAAGCATGTTTCCACTTCTATGTTTGACGGTGGGGATGGTGTTCTTGGGGTCATAGGCAGAATTCCTCTTTCTCCAAACACGGCGAGTTGAGCTGATGCCAAAGAGCTTGATTTTGGTCTCATTTGACCACAATACTTTGACCCAGTTCTTTTCTGAATCATTCAGATGTTCATTGGCAAACTTCAGATGGGCCTTTACACCTTGCAGGCGCTCCAGGATTTCAGTCCTTCACGGCGTAGTGTGTTACCAATTGTTTTCTTGGTGACTATGGTCCCAGCTGCCTTGAGATCATTAACGCAATTCTCCCATGTAGTTCTGGGCTGATTCCCAGTTCTCACTCCCAACTCGTCACATATTGACGCTTGGTCAGGACCCTTTGGCGTCGCTCTTTGACGGTCAAGTTACCCCTTAAGCGTCACTTTTGGACATGCAGGGTCCTCCATTGATTTCAGTCGTTTGCCTTAATTTAATGGTTTGCATGCATTTGTAAAAAATATAAATAATTTTATATAAATTTATACTTTCATTTGAGCACCCAAACCCACCCCTACCCTAAACGTACCCACTTCTGAACAATATAAAATACGTAACAGGCAAATATAAGCACAGTCACAGGTATTTATTGCAGAAACCGACCATGAACAAGCAGTATAAAAGCATTACAAACAAGTCATGTTGCATATCGAGTCTTTTGAAGCCACACGATATCTTTATGTGAAGAAGAGAGTAAAACATAAAGTATAATTGCTGAAAATGATCCCACACCATTAACGCACTCACAGTCATATCTCATTCAAAAGATACTCCCGAACATTAGCGTGACGCAATTGGGCACAAGACATATAAGAGCCAATGACATTTCACAACCAAGGCTGACATAAGGCTTCTTCTGTGGGCATTTTCTGAATTTACGCACAAACAGACTGAGCTTTACGGCGGGCGGAAATGGCATCTATTCCTCTCACAAATCAGTCATTTTGCCTCGGAAGACTTGGAATATTAATACCTTTTTTTTTAATAACTTATGACTGTAGCTGTATCTGCCTGTTGTATTTTGTGTTTTATTGACAAATGGTAGGTTTAGGGTCAGGGATTGGGTTACGCGCTTGTAAATGTGAAAATAATGTAATGTAAATAAAACTGTTGTGACTGTTTACAATGAAAAAAATCACACTCTAACATATATGCAATAATGGCAATATTATAACGCAATATATAAAATTCCCAGTGCCTTTTGCATCAGCATTGAAATTTTTATTACAATTTTTTTCATTTTTATTTAAAGCAATGAAGGACCCTGCGCATCGAAAAATTACGCTAAAGGGGTTCCCTGTGCGTCAAAAAGTGAAGCCACAGAACCTGACCAATTGTGAGAATGTGTTGGTTTCTTCCATTTGCAAATAATCGCACCAACTGTTCTCACCTTCTCACCAAGCTGTTTGGCGATGGTCTTGTTGCCTATTCCAGCCTTGTGTAGGTCTACAATCTTCTCCCTGACATCCTTGGACAGCTCTTTGGTCTTGGCCATGGTGGAGAGTTTGGAATCTGATTGATTGATTGCTTCTGTGGACAGGTGTCTTTTATACAGGTAACAAGCTGAGATTAGGAGCACTCCCTTTAAGAGAGCGCTCCTAATCTCAGCTCCTTACCTGTAAAAAAGGCAACTGAGAGCCAGAAATCTTGCCGATTGATAGGGGATCAAATAGTTATTTCACTCATTAAATTTCAAATCAATTTATAACTTTTTTGAAATACTTTTTTCTGTATTTATTTGTTATTATTCTGTCTCTCACTGTTCAAATAAACCTACCAATAAAATTATAGACTGATCATTTTGTTTGTCAATGGGCAAACGTAGAAAATCAGCAGGGGATCAAATATTTTTTTCCTCGCTGTATATACACAAAAAAGATTTTGATGAAGTCTTGCAATTTTGTGCAACACATTGTCCTATCCTGCAATCCAGTACTAATTATTAATTTATTTACTTAGCCCCTGTTTGTTTTCTAGACACAGAATGACCCAACTGAGAACTCTGAATGAACTGGTCCATCTGAGAGAGACCAAGTTTGGTCAGCCGTATCCCAGACATGGTCTCATTCTGCTGTGGTGGTTTGCTAATGAATGTGTTGAGGTTGATGACGATGGCAAAATGGTTGCACTTTGTGACCCAGAAGACAGAGAATTTGGTTTCCATCCGTTCCATAATTCAGAAGGAATTCTTCCTGATACTGACCTACCATACTATGAAATGGGCAACCTGCACTATCCGGGTGCAATGCCTGCTTATGTTACTCAATATTACAACGGAGATGTACGTCAGAGCAATGCAGATCGCATTGTTGTTTCGGTCGATTCAGAATGGAATGTCAAATGGTTTGACAGGATTTATGTGACACATCATTTAGGTAGGGGGCGCTTCGATGTGGACTCCACCTACCGCATCAGCCAAGGCCTCATCAAGATCATTCAGAAGAAGGAACGGTCAGATTTCATCAGGGAGGTGAAGATCCAGAAGCGGCGTAAACGACGTTGAGCTCGAGTGTGCACGCTCATCTATGCGGTCTGGATCCTGCAGACATTCATAGTTGAAATCAAACACTCCTGTTCATCCAAAATAAAAGCAAGTGTCTTTTCATAATAAATGATTGATTTGAGCCATAAATGGCTGATTTGTGTCATTACTTTGCTCTGGATGAGAAGCTTTATGATTCTTCATGCATAATTAATACAATGCATTGTGTCCCGTCTGTTTACTTAAATGTTTATCGTTCACTTAATTGTCTAGTTTCACTGCATTAAAGGAATTATTCAGCCAAAAATGAAAGTTCTGTCATTATTTACCAACTTTCAAAACCAAGCCAATCGCTGCAGTTTACAGTTATTAATAACATACTATTTAATATTACATAAAGGGAATAAATTGTATGACACTGTGGCTTGTGGGTTAATAGTTATATCAGCTGGGTCACATGTTAATGTCGATTATTCCATGCTTACAATTCATATTTTTGTAGGCAAAAAGCTTGTGAACACAAGCTCAAGATATTTTTAACTTAATTTTTATTTTTAATCTACAACATAAAATACATCAGTAGTACCCACTTATGAATTTTTGAAAGCTTTTACTTGTCCTAAAAAGATGGTTAAAAAGAGATTAATAGAGACTTTAAACATGATCACATATAAGGTAAACTAATCTACTCACTTTCACAGCCTCACTGTGTTAATGATTGTGCTCTTTCAAGCTATTCTGAACTGTACAACCGTGTTGTGCTATGAACAAAACGTGTAAGAATCATAAACTTTTGTTGGTCGCAGAGCTTATTTCCTGCAATAATCCAATGGGGGAAAAATCCCATTTTTGTTGATGAAACAAGGGTGATGCTAACCTCTGGGTTGGCCTACAAAAATATGTCATTGTCTAGATAATTATATCAAGTACAACTGCAGGGTGTTACTACAGAATAGTTCTTTACATTGTTATCAGTGATATTTTTGGAGCCAAATATGCATATAATGCATTAGATGAAAGTAAATTCCCTGTTTACAGAACATTGCATTCTCTATACTGTTGAATAAATATGAATTAAGATCACTTTTTTTGTTGATGTTTTGTTACAAACTTCAACTGGTTTTGTAATCTCTAAAATCTATACACACGTACACAAACACACACACACGTTGTGTTTCCATGTTTTATGGGGACATTCCATAGGCGTAATGGTTTTTATACTGTACAAACCGTATTTTCTATCGCCCTACACCTAAACCTAGCTCTCACAGGAGACTGTGCACACTTTTACTTTCTCAAAAAAACTCATTCTGCATGATTTATAAGCCTGTTTCCTCATGGGGACCTGAAAAATGTCCTCACAAGGTCGAAATTTACTGGTATTACTATTTGGTCCCCATAACGTGATAAATACCAGGTACACACACACACACGAACACAGGACTGTCAATCTGGTTCAGCCTGGTTTCCGGAATTTTTCATTCTCCTCATCTTAAAGACACCAACACACAAGACGTGTCTGTAAAGCAAAAGCGGCATAAGAAGGTAGGTCTACATTTATTTGTCCCTCTTCTTCTACTACATTGTCTGCTTTATTTTACAAAACAAATTCAGCTGTTTTTATGAACTTCTGTTTTTGTTTGTTGTGTTAAAATTTTAAACAGCCATGAAGCTTAAAACTCCTGTATTTCTCTTCCACATGTTTGTCAGGGACATTCAATTAGAGAAAATTCAGTTCAGCAATTCAGCAAATTCAGCAAAAAACTTGAAGGATTAGTCTTCATACACTCTTAAAAATAGGTGCTTTCAAAAGGTTCTTCAAGCGATGCCATAGAGGAACCATTTTTGGTTCTACAAAGAACCATTCAGTCAAAGGCTCTTTAAAGAACCATCTCTTTCTTACCTTTTTATAATCTGAAGAACCTTCTTTAATCACAAAGAACTTTTTGACCTTTTGTGAAACAGAAAGGTTCTTCAGATCTTAAAGGTTCTTTATGGAGCCGTTTAAACAAAAAAGGTTCTTCTATGGCATCGTGAAGCACCTTTATTTTTAAGAGCGTACAATGTACATTATGAGATGTCCAACTTTCTGCTTTAACACTATATTTAAGCACTGATTGATTTGTAATTACTGTCTCACTGAATGTTTTATTAGCTTGATTGTAGTTTGCGTCTATTCATATTTCTTTATTTATTTCTCACACAGTCATCCATCATGGTGAACGGTACACTGAATGAACTGTCCCAGCTGAAAGAATCCGGCTTCGGTCAGCCACTGCCAAGACATGGTCTGAACCTGTTGTATTGGTTTGCCCAGGACTATATCTCCTTTAGGAATACTGATATTGTCCCAAAATTCAGTCCTCAAAATGGAGACTTTGGCTTTCACAAGTTCAAAAACAGAATTGAAGATGATGGTCACATTGTGCCCGTTCAGAATCTCCCATACTATGAAGTGGGCAACCTGAACACTCCAGAAGCAGACAAGCTCCCAAATTATGTCAGGGAAAATTACGACAAGAACATTAGTGAAAGTAACAAGGATCGCATTATTGTGCATCAGGACGCCAGTGGCAACTTCAACAGGGTGTATGTGACTGTGACCACAGTGACCTGAAACGATTCGACAGCAGCAGAACCTACCGAGTGAGTCAAGGCCTCCTCCAAATCATCAAGAATATCGAGAGTCAAAAGGAGTATCTCGAAATGACATCTAACACTCAAGAAGATCATGCCTGTCCTCCCCAGCTCTCCGAAACTAAAGAGGAGGATGTCAAAAGTAGAGAGCAAATACGTGTAGCAACTGTGTCTACAGAAAATTCCTGCTCATGTACCATTCTTTAAATACAAAGAGCTGCTTAGCATTAATATTCTCTCATTCTGTCCATGGATGTTATATGATGATTATTATTAATAATAATACTACGTTTTATATAGAACTGATTAAAGTATCTGTTACTGATGGGCGAGTTCAAAAAAGATGTGAAACTAGGGTTGCAAAGGGGTGGAAAATTTCCGGTAAATTTCTAGAATCTTTCCAAAAGTCCCTAGAAGAGTAAAAATATCCTGGAAAGTTTCCAACATTTCTGGAATGTTTTAGAAATTTACTGGAAATTTTCACCATTTTTGCAACCCTATTCACAACCTTAATGAATGTTTTGGTTTAAGACACGCAGTGGGCGTATCTTCATTGGTAGTTATCAAATTAAACAATTCACATGACTTCAGCAAACGAGGCTAATGTTTTGCAAGCAGGTTGACAATGGGTAATATAACTGATCTTGAGTCATTTTTTTATAATTAATAAAAGTTGTATGCGTTTACATGGCTTTGACATCTAACCAGCAGATGTCAACATGCAGGGTTTCATTTTGCAAAGCAACTGGTGCAATGAGTATAAGCTTAAAAAAAAAAGCCTCACTTCTCTCATCACTATTATTCATGTTCTGTCTCCCGACCTATTATAATTACACTTTTTTTTTTTTATCTCATATTATATATGATTTCTCTGGCTTGGTTTAAAATAAAATGACTTTGGAAACTCAAAGTTTGAGCGATTCTTATTGTTTGTGTAAATGAATCCTCTCTTTCATGCAATATTGATGCCCGTAAAAACAGGTACAAAGAATGTGAGGGAGACTTGGCACAGTTTTCATACTTTGTTAAGTATCCCTAGCAGAACAAGCTGCAACCCTGTATGTGCAAATGAAACTTTAATTATCATAAAATACCTTTTCCTGATTTGGCATGTTGTCTAGTTTTTAATGAGAGCAACAAACAGAAAAGTAAATAATAGTAATTATTTTTATGATTCATATATGAATAATTTCATCCATTTTGCAAGCATTTCTCCTTTTTTTTTTTTTTTTTGGATCACTAATCACTTAATCAGAGATAGTCTGTAGATGTTACTAGCTCTTGAAATTGACAGGTGGTTAATTATATGTGAATGTGTGTAAGTATATATTTAAAACGTCAATAACTGACTCTTTAATTGCACTGTATTTGCCAACCAAATATTTTGCCATGGAGTCACTCCTCCCTTGAAACTGAACAACATCAGCTGATCAGATCACAGACTCTTCATCTCAGTTGTCTCATTGCAAGAGTCGCAGATGATCAGGACAGAGATCTTCCTGCTTCTACTGCTTGTAAGTGATCATTATCTGCAAATTTGTATAAACAAAACTCCCTTATAATTGTTTGTTTTGCTTTTAAATCTTTGCAATTTTATTGTTGCATTCCTATTCCTTACTTTTTGTCTACAGGATTGTCATGGACATGGTGAGAACCCTGTATGACTTGTCTGATCTAAAAGAGACCAGCTTTGGACAGCCGCGTCCCAGACACAGTCTGAACTTGTTGTGGTGGTTTGCTCATGATTGCGTTTGGATTGATAATGGTTGTATGATTGCACAGTGCAACCCTGCAAATGGGGATTTTGGTTTCCACCGATTCTATAATGCTGATGGACTTCTTCCTTACAGCTACCTACCATACTATGAGGTGGGCAACCTGAACACCACTGATTCACTGCCTGATTATGTCACTGAGAATCACACTAGATATTCAGACAACAGCAACAAAGATCGCATCATTGTTTCTTTTAACTCAGGATGGAAGAGTTTTAAGAATATTTATGTGACACAGCACTCAGATCTGACAAACTTTGACCAGAATCACACTTACTACATTAGCCTTGGTCTTCTGATGGAAATTAAAAGTTTGAACCGTGTAAACTTCCTCAGTGAAATTATGAATGATCCAAGACCTCATCCAATTAATTTCCAGCAAAATTTCAACATACGCTCACAGTGTACATCTTCACCTCAGTCACTGCAAGATCAAAAGACACACCAATTTACCTGGGATTTGTGTGTATGCTGCATTGTGCTTGCACTGTTGTTTAGCTTACTGCTGTTTGTTCTTCTAGCAAAATTTGGATAGAATGATTTGCATTTTGGCCTTGTGCTTGCACTGTTGTTTAGTGTACTGCGGTTTGTTTTTCTAGCAAATTTTGGATAGAATAATTTGAATGAATGTAAATGCTTGACATGATATGTTTAGGATGTTGAGCATCACATATTTTCTTTGAATGGTCACTGCAATCATGTAAATAAATATTCGCCATTTAGAGGAACCGTATGTACAACTCTAGGATTTGATATGAAAGTCACCATATCACCATTTTTTTTGCTAGTGCTTTGTTTTTTTTAAGATGATTAATCTGTGCACATCATTATTTTTTTTTTTTATTCATATGCCCTTGTAATAGTCACATGAGATCACAGCAATAGCAATAATGACAATGATCCAACAATCCAATTCCTGATAGACCAAATTAAATCCTGCTTTCTTGTTTTCTAATTCAAGAACGAGTTTCACTCAGATATGTAATAGAGTAGAAATGATGATTGTGATTTCTGTTTCAGGCTGATTTTCTTAACATTAATATTAATATTAAAGGGGTCATCGGATGCCCATTTTCCACAAGTTGATATGATTCTTTAGGGTCTTAATGAAAAGTCTATAATATACTTTGATTAAAAATTCTCAATGGTTTTGTAAAACAACACCCTTTTTACCTTGTCAAAATGAGCTCTGCAAAAATCATCTCATTCTAAGGGGTTGTTCCTTTAAATGCAAATGAGCTCTGCTCGCCCCGCCCCTCTGTTCCCTCTCTGGAATGACGAGCTTGTTTACTTTAGTAGCATTAAGCCGTGTTTAGCCGCTAAACTTCCTAACTACCACGTTATAAGGAAAGGCGATCGCAAAGATTCATTAAAAAACACTTATACTCACTTCTGCTGTAAGTGAAGCTGGATCATGAATGATTCGCGCTAACATAGATGGATATATGTAGATCGGGAGGTGCATTCCCTTCACAAACAAACGTAATCCACTGCTTCTTCAGCGGCTCAGATGTCGGGAGTAAATGACGACCACTATGTTCATTATTACATCCAGCAACACAACACCTCAATCGCTCAATCAGAGATATTCTTGTCTCACTTACATCCCTGCTTTAGCATGGAAACAAGGAAGGTTACTGGACTGTGACAGCTGGTCTAAGGTAAGAGCTCATGTCAATCAACTCTGTCAGTGTGACACCACACCGACAGGCATCTGAGAACGGCTCAATTTGAAAAGGAGATATTATTTTTACAGATTAATTAAAACCACTGCATGGATTTTTATCATTATAGGGTAGATTTGTACATACACTGCCAACACACATTAATGTTCAAACAACATGAAAAAGTGAAGTTTGCATTCGATTGCATCCTTTTAATATTCAGTATAACCGTCTCGATATCTAAGCTTCTTTAGTTCTGAGTTCATATTTGTTGTGATGTTAGTTATTATTTGACATATTTGGACATGGAATTAGTTTTAAAGCTCTAAAAAACTGCTTTGTAGGAGTTCAAAATATAATTCTTAACTGTTGATAATAAGTTTTTTTATATGAATAATATACAGTCCTTTTATAATATGAAATCTGAATGTAAGTGTTCAGAGTTGTTCTGTTTTTCACTACAGGAACAGACGCAAATGCATCATTGGGAGAACTAGTGTGTGTTAGTTTTTGTGATTAGTTTTAATGACATGAGTAAGCATCCATTGTTATCAGTAATGCATTTAGAGTCAAAGATATAGCTGAAGACTGGATTACATTCAATTCAACTATATTATCATTGGGCAGACTGCAAATAAAGAGACAATGAAATGCAGTTGGCATCCAACCAGAAGTGCAAATAACAGCATGATCATAAATACATTATTATGGTTCTGTAAAAAGGTGAAGAAAAAAGAAAAGTCTGATGCAATGAAGTAAATTATGATATAATGGCTTGTTTTTTTTTTATTGTTAGTGGTGAAGATCAAGATCTCTGATGTGGGACAGGCCAAAATCAACACTTTAAGGGGGATAAAGACATGTGATGTTTTTAAAACCAGCTACTTTTCGTGCTAGGCTAGAATTCCTGATAATAGCTAAACATATTTAATAGGTCTTGCAACAAAAATCCTTTTAAAAAGTCATGGGACAATGCTCCTGTTTTGTGCATTTGTAAAGATGGTATAAATGTTACGCTTACATTATTGCTAAAGTTTACAGTCTTTTATTACAGCAAGCATGGAAGGACATCAATTTACTGTACTGGCAAAGTAAAGAGTAATGAAATCAAACACAATTCACATTAGGCCATTTGTCCATTGTGTGTGTGACTGGTGAAGGGAGTGTTTGCTCATGTTGAAAGCATCCACACTTTCTTTCTGTCTGCTTCCCTTACTGTTTCCTACATAGTTAGCTGCTCTTTCTCTTCCTGTTAAACTTTGGATGAATTTATATATTCACTTTTGTTTCATAATTTTAAAGTTGAATTTCCTTGAAATATACATTCAGTTACTATTTAATTTCGGCTCATTGAGAACTGGCACATGATAAAGCTCCTGCAACTGCATGTTGTTACAAAGGATTAATATGTATTAAATTAACAATATCTTTTTTCCCCTAAACAACAGCTGCTTTTCATTTGGAAGGCTGCATCATCCGGAGGACGCATTTGAAGGCTGCACACGTCATCAGGGAGGTCTAATTTAAGAAAAGTAACCGTTAAATTGCAAAGTAAAAAAGAAATTATAGTATTTTACACCTCACAATTAATAACAGTCAATTTTATTATGGTTACTTTTCGTAAATAAGACATCCTTAATGACGTGTGCAGCCTTCAAATGCGACCTCCGGAGGATGCGACCTCCGAAATGAGACGCAGCTTATAACAGTAGAAAAACAGCTTTTTGTACACAAAGTTTTTAGTGTATGATACAAAATTTGCGTTATTTATAAAATATTCACAGGAACGTGAAATTTAATAAATATAAAAATATAAAGTATAATTGATTTATTTCACTTTTTTCAGTTACTTGCACTATATTTGCATTTTCACATTTTGTATCCATCCTATTAAAACAATGGTCTGTTATTTCTTACACAGGTTTAGACAACTAACATTAATGAGTCTAGTGTAGTTAAGTTCCACAGAAACATTTCTTTGATCCTTCCTTAATAACAATACATAAAAATCCAGTTTCAGTTTCTGTGCGCAGAAGGTTTGAGTTGTTTTCTTCCCACTAACAGCGCAATATATGATCTATTTAAACTTCACACTGGTTCGATTAATGAATTTAAGTTTTAAAAAGCATGGCTTCTCCCGTCACTGTTATTAATGTAACGCCTTCTCACTCCCAACTCGTCACTTCTTGACGCTTGGGCAGGACCCTTTTTGGCTCAAGGTACCCATTTAGCGTCACGTTTGGACGTGCAGGGTCCTCCATTGATTTCAATTGTTTGCCTTATTTTAATGGTTTGCATGCATTTGTAAAAAGTTTAAATAATTTTATATAAATTTATACTTTTAGTGGAGCACCTAAACCCACCATTACCCTAAACGTACCCACTTCTGAACAATATAAAACACATAACAGGCAAATATAAGTATAGTCAGAGGTATTTATTGCAGAAACTTACCATAAACGAGCAGTATAAAAGCATTACAAACAAATCGTGTTGCATTCCGAGTCTTCTGAAGCCATACGATATCTTTATGCGAAGAAGAGAGTAAAATATAAGGTTTTAATCGTTGAAAATGATCCTGCTCCATTAACGCGCTCACATCTCATTCAAAAGATATTCCCGAACATTAGCGTCACGCAATCGATCATGTGACACACAATGTTGTTTCACAACCAAGGCTGACGTAAGGCTTCCTCTCTGGCGGGCAGCATTTTTTAAATTTATTTACGCACAAACAGACTGAGCTTTACGGCGGATGGAGACGGCGATCGCACCTGTTCCGCTCACAAATCAATCGTTTTGCCTCGGAAGACTTGGAATATTAATACTTTTTTTAATAAAATATGACTGTAGCTGTATCTGCCTGTTATATCTTGTGTTTTATTGACAAATGGTAGGTTTAGGGTCAGGGGTTGGGTTACGTGCTCATAAATGTGTAAATAATAAAATGTAAATAAAACTTGTGACTGTTTACATTGAAAAATCACACCCCAACATATATGCAACAATGGCAATATTATTACCTTATATATAATTTAATCATGACAATAAAATTCCCAGTGCCTTTTGCATCAGCATTATGGACACCAAGGGTTTCTTATTTAAATCAATGAAGGACCCTGCACGTCGAAAAATGACGCTAAAGTGGTACACTGTGCGTCGAAAAGTGATGCCAAATGGTCCTGCCCAAGCGTCAATATGTGACGCGCTGGGAGTGAGAACTTGTTGATATGTCTGTGGTTGTAATCATAACTTATGATTCATTTACTGGTTTCCTTTGATTTCTATTAAATGTGTGGTTTCTCTGGCTTAATTTGAAATAAAATGACGTTTGGAAACTGGGCTCATTCAAACTGTTCTTTTTTGTTTGTGCAAATTAATCTCTCTCTTTTTTTTTTTAACCCTTTGAGCGGTACGGTCCCACATATGGGATTCTATTTTCTGTGCCCCTGGGAGTACGGTCCCACATATGGGATTTAGAACGTTCGGTGACGTCACGCAACTGCCAAATTCAAACTGTGTTTTCGCGCGTTGGCTGGCGCTGAGCCAGAGAGAGACGCTTGTTGCGCTTGTCATATAATCACAATTGTGCAGTGTTTTCAACGACTTAACGTTTATTTTAGGTTTCAGGCATCTAAATACACATAAGTACTAGTAAAACAATACATTTAGAGTTTGTAAAATACACACGGATGTCTATGGAAGCAGCAATAACAATCCATTCAAGTATAATTTGCCGACGTGTTTGATTCATATCAGATACATATAGTGTAAGTAACGATATAATTCACTCCATTCCTTTCCCAGTTCACCAGCCACTTACTTGCATGTATTTCGGGAGAAAATGGTGAATTTACGTGCTGTAAATCCGGCTGACAGGACTCTCTGAACGGCAACGCGAACAAACATGGCGGCGCCCATCTCACGTGATAGATCACGATCCAGATCATTTATAAAGGTTTTAAAACGGCAAAATACACTCACTTACACGTATTCGTGAATCGGAATATCAGATAGTTGAAGACAAGGTAAGCAAGTGTGTGAATATTTTGAATAAAAAAAGGAAAAAACGAAATAAAAGCGATAGGACTGTCATACAGCGCTATAGTGGCTGCGGTGTCAATCATGACGCGTCGCCATGGAAACAATAAAGGGAACGTTCTAAAATAACGGTCGCCTAAAAAAAACTCACTCTGGGGGGTCAGATAGAATATTTTAAACTCACCAGTGAAAGGGTTAATCAAATGCTCTTCGAAAACAGGTGTGCCTACAAAGCATGTGAGGGAGACTGGGATTGGTTTAAACAATTTTTATTCCTTATCAAGTTGGCTATTTTTGTTGAAACAGGATTTTAGTATTAAAAGGGAAGCAACAAGCAGAAACAGTTATTTCACTTAGGGCATGTCTCTATGCTATAAATAGCTGGCATTGAGCAGCATCAGTTTCTGTTTGCAGAGCTTTTCTCCACCCACAAAAACCATAATCAGAGTGTGAACACTACATTTACTTCCGCAGGGTAAGTGGAACTCATTTTATATGTTCATATAGCTAAAGTTTATTGCTTTATTAGCTACAAAATCCAGTTAGGAGTGTCTATATAACAGTATCTTTGACCTCACACAAGACAAGGTAAACTGCAGAATACACCAACAGTTCATTACTAGAGACACGGTAAGAGCACCTAGGTGTTTGTTTATTTATTTATTTTAAAAAATAATTATATATGATTTAGAATCAAATTAACTGGAATATGAAAGTTTGTTTTTACTTTACTTTAAATTTAGAGAATCAGTCTTTTTACTGCTACAGAGATCTTTCTGATCATATTTCTGTGTAACTGATCAGTGCATGCAGATGGTTAGTTAAGATAAAATCGGTTAAATGGATTTAAACATGTTAAAAGTGAGCTGATATTACTACACTAATACTGATAACCCTGAAAACCCCATCAAATGAGCTCATGCAAATTTAATAAACGAATATTCAAATCTGAAGAAAATTTCTGATGACACGCTTTCCAATTTTGCAGAGCAATGTACTTATGTTCCTTCTTAGTTTAGCATTTTTTGCCTTTTGTAATTGTATGTTTTATGTTAAATGTATAGCATTCTTTGCATTACTTATGCATGTTTGTTTGAGTAAAACCAGACCTGTTCTTTAAATTTTTTCCCCAACAGAATTATTAGAAACATGATCAGAACCCTGAATAAACTGTCCGATCTGAGAAAGACTCGGTTTGGTCAGCCTCATCCCAGACACGGCCTGAAATTGTTGTGGTGGTTTGTTCATGGCTGTGTTCAGATCGACTCTGATGATCAGATGACTGCAAAATGCGACCCTGAAAACGGAGCGTTTGGCTTTGGTCAATTCTATAATAGGGAAGAACTTCTTCCTGACACTAATCTACCATACTATGAAGTGGGCAACCTGAACACCACTGATTCACTGCCTGGTTATGTCACTGAGCATTACACAGGATCACATTCAGACGACAGCAACACAGATCGCATCATTGTTTCCTTTAACTCAAGTTGGAACAGATTTGAGAAGATTTACGTGACACAGCACTCAGATGAGAAGAATTTTGACCAGAATCACACCTACTGCATTGGCCTTGATCTTCTGAAGGACATTCAAGAGTTAACCCTGAACAACTTCCTAGGAGAAGATTCATATCAGATTAATTTTCAAAGGCACTGCAAACACATACAGTTTCCATCTCCAGCTCAGTCAGGGGAGAATGAACCCTACCAGAATCAAAAGTCGAATCTATCTAGTAAGAACGTCTGCGCAAAATGCTGCAGAATGATGCTTTGTATGTTTTTGTTCATTTTCACCGTTTTTGTTTCTGTCTTGTTTTTGTCAATAACGGAAATATAGTTTTCATGCTGTTTGTTTTTCATTTTTAAGCTGTGTATTGCAGCTCCATTTAGACAAATGGCTTATTTGAATGAAGGAGCCTGCTAAATGATTAACTGTATAATCTGATGTATGTAAATGTAATTAGAAATAGATGTTCATCATTTTATAAATGTTGAGCTATGCATGTTTATCACTGGAATCTTTTAATGATTTACTACACTGATGTACACAAATATTTCAGATCGAGGAAGACAGACGATAAAACTTTGAGAGAGCTAAGATATGTTCAAACTATCATTAACAACGTTGCTGATAAGTTATGTACACTGTATAATAAAATGAATATACAATATGAAGTCTGAATAGACATTATAGTTCAATATGAAGTAGCTTTAATGTAAATCTCCTCATTATCTGTCCCATCCGCTCTAATGTGTTTCTGTATGTTTCGTTTCCATAGTATGAGGTTCTATTGATCAAAACAGAAACAGACACACACAAGTACAACCTGTAGGACAACAAGTGTGTGTTACTATAGGGTAGTTCCTGTCATGAGTTTGGTGACATCAGCAAACATGCATTGTTATCATGTCATATAAATGAGGCGGTCAGTGCCAAAAATCTAGTTTGACTTCTTCAAGGTAAGGTTTATAATTTTTTAATATACATGTACTTTTACAGAAACGGTAGATCAATGTACTACAGATTATCCCCTTATCCTGCCGCAATAATCTTGGAAGGCCAGTTTTTCTCAGTGTTGTGTAAGTGATTAGCATCTGTAAATGTATTTTATCCAGTTCGTTTTGGAGCTGCTGGTTGGTTTTGGTCAAAGACGAAGCTGCTTTTGAGAGAAAATCTGTTGCTTATATTTGTTGAACAGACCTGACACTTACTGGTAGCTGAAAACACCATCAAAATAGCCCAGATATTAAACTAACAGATGTTCCAATTCTGCAAACTTAACTAATGATGAAATTAACTGATTTAAAGAAAGTCATAATGAAGAGCTGATTTTTGTTCCTTCTTGATTTGACATTTTGCCTTTTTCTGTAACTAAAAGTGCATATTTTGTCAACAGGATTGTCATGGAAATGTTAACAACCCTGTATGATTTGTCTGATCTGAGAAAGACCAGGTTTGGTCAGCCATATCCCAGACACGGTCTGAACTTGTTGTGGTGGTTTGCGAATGAATGTGTTTGGATTGACTCTAATGATCATATGATTGCAAAGCACAACCCTGAAAATAGAGCTTTTGGCTTTCATCGATTCCATAATAGCGAAAGACTTCTTTCCTACAGTGACCTGCCATACTATGAGGTGGGCAACCTGCACACCCCTGGTTTACAGCCTTTTTGTCTGCCTGATTATGTCACTGAGAATTACACAGGACATTTGGACGACAGCAATACAGATCGCATCATTGTTTCCTTTGACTCAGGGTTAAGAACATTTCAGATGATTTATGTGACACAGCACTCAGATCAGGTGCACTTTGACCAGAATCGCACCTACTGCATTAGCATTGATCTCATCAAGGACATTCAAGAATTAAGCCTTGAAGACTTCCTCAGAGAATCCATGAAGCGTTCTGAAATGTTATCCATAGAGATACCTCAGTCGATGGAGACTAACACCTGTCAGAGTGAGACATGCTGCATTGTGCTGAGTAGCTGCTGCTGTTTCATTGTACTGTTGCTCATTATTGCTGCTATTGTCTATTCATTGTCAAAATGAAAATATAGCTGTTGAGCCCCAAATACAAAATACAATGTTGAGCGTCAGTATTACTGCATTGTATTTTAATTTTGTCTGTTGTATTTGTATTTGTCTTTCTACTGTTTTATGCATGTGTTCTGATAGATGACTAGTAGGATTACCCACCTATGCCATGCTTGGACTCTTTGAGTTTGTGTTTTGATGATCTAAAAGATGGTGTAAATTAGATGTTGATACCTATGCAACATATTAGTGTTTTAAGAAACCTTACTAGTTTTTGCATCAACACCCAATCGAATTACATATGCAAAATACCATGCTCACAGACAAAGAGTCGTAAACTTTCCCTCCAAAGGAGAAAGTTACCATTGGTTCGTGGACCTCCTGGAGCCGCAGCCTCCAGAGACCTTAAAGGCATCAAACGTTAGTCCGCCTCCCTCTCTTGACTCTCTTCACGCTCTTCTGCAAGATCTTCCGATTGCTGCCTGTGGAGGAACCCACAGGGAGCCTGAGCCGGCACAGGCCGTGCCCGGTGGGCCCGACAGGCCCCAACATCTAGAGCTATGGCTCTCACCACAAAGAGCCAGACACTTTCACTCAACCCCGGAATTCATCCTCATGAAATGTCCTCGAACAGACATTTCTCTCTTCTGTGCTTTTAGCTTTCTTCACTCGTCTCACATGAGTTCTTCAGAACCTAAGAGGATGAGGAGAATGAGCTAGAACTTGTCGGAACTCTAAGCTGCGCCAGGCCTTGCGGCCTTGTCTTTCCATTCTCCAAAGACCACAGGACTTCAGCTGGGTCTCTCTCAGCTCTTGGTTCTTCGTCAATTGTCACATGGGAAGAAACTCCCAGTCACCATCGAGTCAGAACATCTTTGGAGTTCATCACTCTTCGGACCCAGAAGAACGTGATCGCGATTCCAAACCACCACTGCTCCAAACCATCAAGACTTTCACCCGAGACTGCATTCGGACACTTGTTCATCGACCAAGGCAATGCAAGTATCGTACATTTAACTAAACAAAACAGAGGTTTAGTATAAGCTGTAGACAGCACTGATGGTTTCACTCAGGTGGTTAACTGACTCTTTTCATAGCTACATTCTCTGGTCTCTCTAACTTCAGTTCTCACTGACCCTTCCCCCATGTATGAATGATTTCATGTCTGTTTGTTTAGATTAGTTATGTGTTAGTCCTTTGTTAATAAACTCTTGTGCACAAATTACATGAGTTTTGATTCTGATTCTGCCTTGCAAATTAATGTCCCTTTACGATTCCGATCCGAGCTACATGCTCTAATGCAATAGTACTTTAAGGAAGTTATTTTCTGTGCCAAAGAAAATATAATTTCTTAGAGTTGATATAAAACGTATACTGAATGTTCGCTGGACGAACAGATTAGTTGATGGAAAATTAATTCTGCTACAGTTACTACTGACAGCTGATATAAATAATTGTAATTAATCATAATTAATTGTAATTATTTATATACATTTCCCTTTGAGCTAAATCGCAACAGATGCATGTTTATCACAGCTTTCTTTTTAATGGTTCATTGCAATGATGTTAATCAATTTGAAGATTTAGAAGGACCGAATGTAAAACCATAAAAATCAATTTTAATAATCATCTAATAATGGATGACACATCACATCTCAGTCATTGTCTTAACTGACAGTAATTTAGTTTCTGTATTCGTATTCATTGTGCCTTTTGTGCTTTAAAATATACAGAGATTGTATCAATTAAACTCCAAAAACCGTTGACTTGTGTGTTTGTGTGATTATGTGGATTGAAATCCTAATAAATTATATTGAATTTTAAAGTGACATTATAATAGGGTGATCATATGTGCTCTTTTTCCCAGACACATCCTGCCCAGGATTTCTATACTGCCTAAAATATCCAGGTTTTGGCTTCATTTTGACTATTAAGAGTAAGTCAAGAGTGAGTGAGTACACTGGTCCATTTAGACCGGTATATACACACACGCACATCAACACATACGGTGTTAGTAAGTGTGTATACTCTGAATGGCTGTGTATATATATGGATGCTGTCTGACTGGCCCGATTCTGATCGTAGCGGTGGGCCATTTGGACCAAAAATGCAAGGGCAGGCATGCAAGAGATTTTCTGTCCCAGCCCAGTCCAGCTCAGTGCTAAAGATGTAGCTGAAGTCCTTTTAAGGTAATTGAATTACTAATTAAAGATGCAACAACAAATTGGATATTATTGCAATAGGTGGTTTCAAAACGATGGGGTTGCGTCGGCACCGATAGCTTAGTGGGCAGCGTGCCAACGTATGACGCCATTGCGTTACAGGCGTCCCGAGCTTGAATCCCCGTTTGAGGACCTTTCCTGATGCGGTCATACTTAACCTCTGCTCACTGTGAACTGACACAAAACTCCTCCTCAGCCTTGGGGTATGTTGTCACAAAAGACCCATATGTGTTCACTGAATTGTACTTTTTTTTTTCCTGGACAACAGTTGGAAATGTTCAATAACTTTTTGTAGCCACAAGGATAAGTGTCTGGAACAGAAACTGACTTTAAGAAAAAAGAATATATATATATATAGTATTAACAGTGACATATTGTGATTCGGTCATATTTCAGAGCCCCAGAGTTTCTAGAGTGGTGGTACACCAAAATTAATTGTTTGAAGCTTTTCACAATACTTTCGTATGCCCTTTATAATGAATAAAAATAATTATTGCATTTTAATATTTTTTTAGCATTAAATAATGTCTTATATCTATCTTAAACCAAGCATTTTGTCATGTCCCCGAGGCACCTCACCGAGTTTGTTAGAAAATTAATAACAAAATGTGCATAGTGTCTGTGATTTTTTGGCAAGAATGTAAGAATTTATTTGTGTTCCTTTTCTGTGAAGAATATTTTTCTAAAAAAAAAAAAACCTGCAAGATATTTTATAGTCTGAACTCAACCCCGACACACTAACCATTCTATGCCCATAATAATTTACACTCTGCTCATATGTGCCATCATTTACCAGAAATTACATCATTCAGGTTATAGTGGTGCAGAAAATGGTTAGTAGTATCATACTTTTTATTCAGATTTTTGAGGCATATAATAGTCAGCGAGGCTATTGTCAAGCTTAACAACTCAACCCCGTCACATATAATTAAGATGGAAAATTAACCTTTACTTTAATCCATAAGTATATACAATGTACTTTTTATAGCTGCTATATATGGTCTGCTCTTCTAACTATATGAGGAGCAGTGGTCATTTTGAGTGAAAAACCTCAACCTCGTATATGTGTATTTCTCATTGTCATGAGGTTGTAAACTTGTGATGGGGTTGAGTTATTTACTTCATTTATTAATAATTTTGATAAAAATAAAATAAAATAGACATGGTTTCAGTAAATATATACTTACCAAAATCATGACAACTCATATTTTTTTTTTTTATAAATACATTTTTGATGTAACATATCCACTTAAACTTTGACAAGCATCCTACATTAGAAACTGCACCCATATTTGCAGCAGAAAGACAATGTTGGGCATGCAGATACAGTATGTTGACCCAGAATTAAAAGGGACAATATAAGAGAAAAAACAAAACCAAAAATTAAAATTGAAAGCAATCTATCCCCTCAAATGTGTTAAAGACTTCAACCCCGTCACACCTTGTCACATAAATTTTTTTGGAAAAATATAGGGAAGACAATTAAGAATGAAAGCATTTCATTCTGATTGCTATCTGAAATGTTAAGGACAAAAACAATAAAATTGTGGTTTTAGCTAAATTAAAAATATATTTTTTTATAAAAATAAAGAGACTATAGACACACAATTTGTGTATTTTTAGCTTCAGTCCTTTACAAATGTGAAAAATATGATAAATGTTAAATTTCGTATCACTAAAATTGTTATCAGAGACACATAAGCAGTAAGTATATGTTTGTTTTATAACAAGTTCTGTTTAAAATCCTTTTTAAACCAATCCCATTTAGTCCGTTACAGGGTTGAGGATAAAGGTGTATAAATCTAAAAAAAAAAAAAAAAAAAAAAAAACTGAAAATCATAAAAAGGTCATTGATGCCTGAACTGGGGAAAATATGATTTTTTGGAGGTTTGATATGTGTCTAATTATGTAGGGTATTTAGAAAATGAATCATTTGTAGCTGAAAAAAAAGTATATTCCAAGTTGAAATTAGAAGTGACCCATATATAGACACACATGCTAATTTTAAACCAGTGTATAGCATTAAATATAACAAAGTTCATTTGCATGACACACAAATAGCCTATACTAATATCTGTGGGAGTTTTGTGTGTGTGCGTGAGTGTTTTTTCCTCGTCTGCTTTACTTTCACTTTCCTGGTTATGGCTCTTTTCCGCAGCTTTGGAGGCAAACACTCCTTCAGTAACAATAAAAACTACCTGTATTTTGAGCCATTTAACACTGTGGGGGAAAAGCGTTAAATTCTTTTTTTTTATTTATTTAGAAGATCATGTAAAAGACTGGACTATTTATTTATTAATTTACTTACGTATATACTTCAGATTGTAATTCGTGATCCAGGTGTAGTAGCTATTGTTGTAGCTACAAGTTTGTGTTTGTCACCGCCCTCCGACAGAGACATGAATAATAATAGGAGCGCTTGCGCTGGAGAGACGCAGATCCTTCATACGCATGAATAAGGTACAGTATTCAGTGTCAATATGATTGATTTGTATTGCTTTTTCTCACTAAGACTATCCTTAATGACATTATAAGATCGTTTTAAAGTTACGTGGGATATCGCTGTTTAAATGTGCTTTATTAAACAACGACAAACAGCTGTGGCGTAAATGTTTTGCGTTGATATTGCGTTGCGTAGTGATAAGTCAGTAGCCAGACGGGCTGTTCTGTGGGTGTGCGTTTACAGAGAAACGAAACCGACATGTCCACTTGTTGGTCCAATAACACTAGAGTGAAAACGGCTGCAAAACAAACTGACGTACAGTCAAACCAAATTTATGCAGACACCTTCAACATTTCTCACATTATCACAGTTTATTCGCTATTGTTTAAAAGATGGTAATAAATGATGACAAGAACTCAGAGTTAAACTGTGTCAGAACAAATTCTTCTTGGTAATGTCAGATAACTTTGATAGAAAAGCATGTAATGAAAAATTCAGACAACTGTTAGTATTTACACAACTTTCAATACTTTATTGACCAATTACCAAGCAATGCTTCATTTTGTTAGGTCTGTGGTGTAAAAAAGCATTAGGCATTGAAAGGGTAAACTTAGTCAAGTTAAAAAAAAAAAAGGAAGAAACACACACACACACACACACACACACACAAAGTAAAACCAGACATTTTACAATTGTAAATCGGTTTATATAAACTCCAAATCAAATTTGCCAAATAAATAAATAGAGATAACACTTCCAGTTTCTTAATAAAGCAGTTTCAAATCATCTAATTCACTTCACACATTCTAAGTTATTTGTAATGTCAATAAGAAATGTTACAACTTACTCCAAGCAATTTTTTATATACATATATATCTTTTCTTTAAATTTCAGGATGCCTGTAGGTCTTGGAAGAGAAAGACAAACTAAGGAGTGTCTCTAAATGTTCAAGTTCAGTTTTATAATGGCTATCGCTGACATTAACAAACATGCTTAAACACACACACACACACAAATTATTCAGGTTTATTATCATGATGCTAATGTAACACACACACGTTGTGTTTCCATGTTTTATGGGGACATTCCATAGGCGTAATGGTTTTTATACTGTACAAGCCGTATTTTCTATCGCCCTACACCTACCCTACACCTAAACCTACCCCTTACAGGAGACTGTGCACACTTTTACTTTCTCAAAAAACTCATTCTGCATTATTTATAAGCCTGTTTCCTCATGGGAACCTCACAAATGTCCCTACAAGGTCAAAGTTTACTGTTATTACTGTCCTTGTGGGGACATTTAGTCCCCATAACGTGATAAATACCAGGTACACACATACACACACACACACAACAGTTTTGTTGAAAAGTCCGCGTTAAATAAAAAATCCTTGTTTTTTTTTGGGGTCATAATCCTTGCTGCATAATGTTACATCTCACCCCAGGATATGTTACAACTAACTCAGACTATGGGGTGAATTGTAGCATTTCACTCCTCATATTTGAACTAAACCATGCATTTTCTATTGGTGCTGCAAAGATAAGAGTTACACTATTTAATAGCAGACACTTGTAACCAATTTGAATCACATTTTGAACACACTGGCTCAAAACAACTCCAAGAAACAGACAGAAATGTCAAAAATGTTACAATCATCCCCGGTCTCCCTACCCTGCACACTTGTTTATGCACTCACTATCTGAAGATGTATATTTAAAAAAAAAATCTCAAGATACACAGAACACATTTTAAAAAATGTGCCAAGCTGAGGACGAATATTTAAGAAATATTAACATGATTAAATGATTAAAATGAATGACAGCTGATTGTTTAGTGCTCTATATGGTCAGTCTAAATTAAAAAAAAAAAAAAAAGCATTATGTATTATTGCATTATATTAAATTACATATTTTTAGGTTATATCATGTTATCAATTTTATCAAATTAAATATACATATTACGCAATCACTTGTGATATTCCTTTTATTTGATGAAGTCCTGCAGTTTGGTCCTACTGTCCTATCCTGCAAGCCTGTCTTGTTTGTTTGTTTACTTTTGTTTACTTCTAGACGCAGAATGCCCCGACTGAGAACTCTGAATGAACTTGCCCATCTAAGAGAGACCAAGTTTGGTCAGCCGTATCCCAGACATGGTCTCATTCTGCTGTGGTGGTTTGCTGATGAATGCGTTGAGATTGATGATGACGGCAACATGATTGCACGATACGACCCAGCACACAAGAAATTTGGTTTCCATCCGTTCCATAATTCAGAAGGAATTCTTCCTGATACTGACCTACCGTACTATGAAATGGGCAACCTGCGCCGTCCAGGCAAAATGCCTCATTTTGTTACTAAGAATTACGACAGTGATGTGCGTGAGAGCAACGCAGATCGCATTGTTGTTTCGGTCGCTTCAGACTGGAGTGACAAATGGCTTGACAGGATTTACGTAACACATCATTTAGGTCAGGGGCGCTTCGATGAGAGCTCCACCTACCGCATCAGCCAAGGCCTCATTGAGATCATTCAGAACATGGAATGGTCAGATTTCATTGGGGAGGTGAAGATCCCGCGTAACCGGCGTGGTCGTCGTTGAGCTCATGTTACGTGTACACGCACATCTATGCAGTTTGGATCCTACAGACACTCATAGTTGAAATCAAACATTCCCGTTCATCCAGTATAAATGCATTTAACGGCAAATGTCTTCATAACACTTTCATAACAAATAAAAAATCAATCTATTTGAATTGTAAATTAATTTGTGTCATAAAATGCTTAATTGTGCATTACTCTGGATGAGAAGCTTTATTATTGTTCATGTATAATTAAAACGATGCATTGTGTTTTCTCTGTTTACATAATTGTTTATTTTTAATGAATTGTCTAATTTCACTGCATTAAAGGAATTATTCACCCCAAAATGAAAATTCTGTTATTATTCATAGTGAATTTCAAAACCAAGCCAACCCAGAAAATGGTATTTTTCATTAAATAATAGGATCAAATTTTGTATGACACTGTGGCTTGTGGGTTTATGAATAGTTATATCAGCTGGAACACATGCACATGTTCGACATTAAACATGGTCACAAGTAAACAAATCTACTCACTAGTCGCTTTCACAGCCACATTATGTTTAGAATTGTGCTCATTTTAAGCTATTCTAACTCAAAAGTTATGTTCATGTGCGAAGATTATCATTATGAACAAAACGTGTAGGAATCATAAATCATAGGAGTTTATTTCCTGCAATAATCTGGTGGAAAAAATAATAAAATTTTTGTTGAAGGAGAAGTTCACTTTCAGAACAAAGATTTAAAGATAATGTAGTCACCCCCTTGTCATTCAGATGTTCATGTCTTACTTTCTTCAGTCGCAAAGAAATTATGTTTTTTGAGGAAAACATTTCAGCATTTTTCTCCATACAATGGACTTCTATGATGCCCTGAGTCTGAACTTCCAAAATGTAGTTTAAATGCGGCTTCAGACAATCCCAGCCGAGGAAGAAGGGTCTTGTCTAACGAAACGACTGGTTATTTTCATAAAAATAATACAATTTTTATACACTCAAAAAAATATTTCATCCCTAAACTTAATTCAATTACATACATCAGTTCCATGCATTTAGATTACATAGTTTTAATTTAAACAGATCAATTAAACTTAATGTAATTCAAATGCATCAGTCTTACGTAAATGAAACATGTAAAGTTGATGTAATATTTCCCAGTGTTAAACAAACCCTGCTCAGTGTTCATGTGTTTCCACACTACAGAGTGTTCAAGGAGCATTGACACAGTGTTGGAGTTAAGGAGATCATTATGTCATGTTCGACCAATAATGATGAACACCTGCTGTTTACAAGCAGAATCACTGAAGGAAAGAGAAACACAAGAATCAGACACAGCCAAAGAGAAAATGAACTTAAATTTAATAGACATTAAATCTCTGATTAAACAACTCCACAAACAACATTACAGTTTGACTTGATTTCTGTCATATATCTACAAATATTGTTTGAGAACATCTAAATAGAGGTTTAGATGTTTTATTTTTTAATGTTTCAATTGACCTCACCATCATGGCGATCAGTGTTTACTTTAGTTGGACTCTTGACTTTTGATTTTTTTTTTTTTTTGGCTGCTATAATTATGTGTATGAAGCACATCTATCACAGCAAAATAACAAAGCCAAAAAGAAGTCTGATTAGGTGTTTTTGGTTAATTTTTTTTTGGTTGTGAAATCATTATCATCCAGTGGCCTGATGCACTGATCTCATGCAGTCGCTAGTCTATTATTTTTTAATAATGTTTACAACAGGTGTATGAACTATTATGGATGTTTATCTTATACATTAAACTTTGAAATCTACGGTGCCCCTTTGACACACACAGACATCTAGAATCAGCATTTGAATCTCAACAATGGTGACATTCAACAGCTGCATGACTCCCAGCATGCAGCTGTTGAATGTCACCATTGTTGAGATTCATATGCTGATTCTTGATGTCTGTGTGTGTTTAAGTAAAGCAGGAGATCTTAAAGTAGTAATAGTAACAGTTCATACAACTATTGTAAATATCATGAAACTAAGAGATAAACCACAGAACGATATCAGCAAATCAGGCCACTGGATGATGATTACAGCATCAACAATAATTAACCAAAAACATTTAATAAGGTCCTCTCCTTGTTTTTTTTTTTTTTTTTGTTCCTTTTTTTGGCACTATAACAAATGTGCTCTGTAAACACAATTACAGCAACCAAAGAACAAAAAAACTATACTAATAAAGTGAAGGCTCAAGAGCCCAACTAAAGTAAACCCTGTTCGCCATGATGGTGAGGTCAAATTAAAAGTTTTTTTTTTAATAAAACATCTAAACCTCTGTTTAGATGTTCTGAAATAATATTTGTGGATATATGACAGAAATCAAGTCAATCTGTAATGTTGTTTGTGGAGTTGTTTAATCAGAGATTTGATGTCTTCATTTATTTAAGTTCATTTTCTCTTTGGCTGTGGCTGATTCTTGTGTTTCTCTTTCCTTCAGTGATTCTGCTTGTAAACAGCAGGTGTTCATCATTATTGGTCAATCATGACATAATGATCTCCTTAACTCCAACACTGTGTCAATGCTACTTGAACACTCTGTAGTGTGGAAACACATGAACACTGAGCAGGGTTTGTTTAACACTGGGAAATGTTACATCAACTTTACCTGTTTAATTTACGTAAGACTGATGCATTTGAATTACATTAAGTTTAATTGGTCTGTTTAAATTAAAACTATGTAATCTAAATGCATGGAACTGATGTATGTAATTGAATTAAGTTTAGGGCTGAAATATTTTTTTGAGTGTACTTTTTAATGTCAAATGTTTGTCTTATCTTACTCTGCTTAACCTGTTTTTTCCCGGTTCATGACAGTTAGGGTATGTCGAAAAACTCCCATCACAAAATCGTCCTATATCGCTGTTTTACCTTTTTTGTTAAGGGTGTTTGATCTTCTTTGCATGTTCACTTTGCAAAGACTGGGTCGGTACTTCTGCAGCGATGTAGGATGATTTTGATATGATTTTTGAAGTTAAGGGAGAAAATAAGATTGGAGTTTTTTGACATACCCTAACTGTCTTCAGCCAGAATTTAGGGAGATCAAAACAAGACGAGTGTTTGAGATTAAAAAGTATTTAAATTGTATTTTTTTTATGAAAAATAAGACCCTTCTTCCTTGGCTGGGATCGTTTACAACCACATTTGAAGCTGCATTTAAACTGCATTTTGGAAGTTCAAACTTGGGGCACCAGATCAGTCCATTATATGGAGAAAAATCCTGAAATGTTTTCCTCAAAAAACAATTTCTTTATGACTGAAGAAAGACATGAACATCTTGGATGAGAAGAGGGTGAGTACATTATCTGTAAATTTTTGTTCTAGAAGTGAACTTCTCCTTTAATGGAACCAGGGTGATGCTAACTTACGGGTTGGCCGACAAAAATATGTCACATTCTATTCATAGTGTGGTTTTTTCAAGCATAATAGAAGTACAACTCATGGGTGTTACTACAGAATAGTTCTTTGCATTGTCATAAATGATACTTGCAGGGCCAAATGCATATGATGCATTAGATGAAAGTAAATTCCTCACTTACAGAACATCGCTGTAACGTTCTCTATGTACTGTTAAAAGATTACGTATTAAGTTCATTTATTTTTGATGATGTTTCGTGACAAACTTCAACTGGTTTTGTAATCTAATCTATACACACACAATTAAGAACACACACACAAACACTTGCTTACCACAGAAACATTAATTGTTTTTAAAAGACACACCCACAACTGTCAATCTGGTTCAGTCTGTTTTCTGGAATTTTTCATTATCCTCATCTTCTAAAGACACCAACACACAGAACATCTCTGCAATAAGAGTTACAGCTTGTCAAAGAAAAAAAAGTACACATAAGACATAAAATTTGTATAAAACACCTGTAGTTCTCTTCCACATGCTTTTCAGGGACTTTCTTTTAGCAAAACCTCAGTTCCAAGAAAAGCTTGACGGATTAGTCTTTATACAAGGTACATTTTGAACTTTGTACTTTAATTTACTGTATCATTGAATTTATTAGTTTAAATGTAGTTTGTCTATTCCTTTTTCTTTATTTATCTCTCACACAGTCGTCCATCATGGTGAACGGTACACTGAATGAGCTGTCCCAGCTGAAAGAATCCGGCTTCGGTCAGCCACTGCCAAGACATGGTCTGAACCTGTTGCATTGGTTTGCCCAGGACTATATCTCCTTTAGTAAAACTGATATTGTCCCAAAATTCAGTCCTCAAAATGGAGACTTTTGCTTTCACAAGTTCAAAAACAGAATTGAAGATGATGATCACATTGTGCCCGTTCAGAATCTCCCATACTATGAAGTGGGCAACCTGAACGCCCCAGAAGCAGACAAGCTCCCAAATTATGTCAGGGAAAATTACGACAAGAACATTAGTGAAAGTAACAAGGATCGCATTATTGTGCATCAGTGGCAACTTCAACAGGGTGTATGTGACTGAACACAGCGACACAAAACGATTCGACATCAGCAGAACCTTCCGAGTGAGCCAAGGCCTCCTCCGAATCATCAAGAACATGAGTCGAGAAGAGTATCTCGAAAAGACATCCAGCACTCAAGAGCAGGATTTCATGATTACAGAGCAGAGACGTGAAGTGACAGCACCTGAAGACAATTCCTGGTGGTGTAGCATTCTTTAAATATAAAGAGCTGCTTACCATTAGCATTCCTTCTTTCTGGCTATGGATATTAGATGATAATGGTTATTATTAGTATGATATGTTATAGTCCCTACTGATTAGTGAGTTCCAAAGAACGAACGTTCGAATTCGAAACCTTGAATGAATGTTTTGGTTTGAGACGTGCAGCGGGTGTATCACATTATTGATAGGCCTATCAAATTGACCAATTCACACGATTTTAGCAAACGAGGCTAGTTTGAAAGCAGTTTTTACAATAGGAAATATAACTGATCTCGATTCATTTTTATGATTTAACTAAAAAAAGAGTGCATTTACATGACGTTAACCAGCAGACGTCCCTAGCGTGTGCAGTTTCATTTTGCGAAGCAATTCGCTTGTTATGTCTGACGTTAAGTGTCACCTCTTCAGTGACTTCCGGGTCCAAACGCTCAGATGACACAAGAAAACAACACACGGTACACACGGTGGGAGTCTTCTGACAGCTACGACTTGTACCACATGACCGCTGTACCACCTGACCAATGTAGGCTCTGCTTAGGAGCTGATAGTGTTGCCATAGAAAAGCATAATTCCGAGTCTGAGGACGTGAACAGCTCCGAGTAGAACGTCACATGTTGTCATCTCGAAATTACGGCAATTACGATATGACGTGAACGCAGCATAATGCTGCATTTACGCCACGCCGTGATTCCGAGATGAAAACACGTGACATTCTACGCTTTCTGAATTATGTGTTTCTATGGCAACACTATCAACGCCTAAGCCCTCACGTGTTCCTGAACTCGTAATTACAACTTGTAAACTCGGAATGTTTTTAGAATTACGACTTAAACCAGTTACAGATGTACCACGTGACCGCCGTCAGGTTCATTTTGGCGCTACTTAGGCGCTACGTCCGAGTCCGACAACATGGAAAGCTATAAGTAAAATGTCACGCGTTGTCATCTCGGAATTACGGTAATTACGACCTGGCGTGAAGGCAGCATAATTATACACTCATAATGTGATATAATACTACCGAAAATGTATAATCTTACCCTTTAACTCCATACCGAAATCCCAGATAGCCAGACAATGAAAGTGTTTGGGATGCTGTCAGCACATAAATTTAAAAAAGCTTTAGCTTAAATGTTTAATATGACTAAACAGTGCTCATAAACGGCTGCTGAGATGGGGTTTGGACCCGGAAACAACGTTCGTTGGTGAGTTCGTTGGACGCATTAGGTCATCACTTAACAAAAACGTCACTTCTCCCATCACTATTCATGTTCTCTCTCCTATTATAATCACACATTGTTAGTTATTTGCTGATCTTTCTTTGTTCTATTAAATATGGTTTTTGTGGCTTGGTTGGAAAAAAAAAAAAAAAGAGAGACCTTGGTTTGAATTAAAATGACCTGGAAACTCACATTTTGAACAGTTGTTTCTTATTGCTTGTGTAAATGAATTTTCTCTTTTATGCAGAAGCCTGTTAGATGCCCTTGAAAACTAGTACAAAGAATGTGAGGGAGACTGGGGCTGCTTGGCACAGTTTTCATGATTTGTTACTTATCTCTTGCAGAACAAACTGTAAACTTTTTATACCAAATACCACCTCAGAAAATATTTGGCTCTCTAAGTACCACCATAATGACCAGCATTAAAATACAGTAGCGTAGTAGGCCTTACTATTCAGATACTGCTCTGCACAGTTCAAAAGCGAGGCAGTTTTATTCCTAATAAGAATATTTATTTTTGCCAGCAATTTTAACATTGTAAATACACAGTTTGATAATACACAGTAAATAAAAAACTTAAATAATGATTCAGTTAAAATGTGTTGTACCTAAAAGTTAAATAAAACTGTACTGTACATGTAACTCTAATATATATATACAGTATATATATATATATATATATATATATATATATATATATATATATATATAATGAAAACTTTAATCAAATAAAGATTAAATTAAGTTGTATGGTGTTTTAACATTAATTTATATTTAATTTAGTGATTCCTCTGCGTACCACTAGAGGGAGCCTGAGTACCACTAGAGGTACTCGTACCACACTTCGAGAACCACTGCTGTAATCCAACCATGTGCAAATGAAAGTATAAAAATCATAAAATACCTTTTCCTGATTTTTGTTTATTCATAAATACACTTGCAAGTGTATATTTGACATGTGGTCTAGTTTTAAATTAAAGCAAAAACAAACAAACAAACATTATTAATTATTATTATTATTATCATTTGTATTGTTTTTAATCACACTGAATCAGGAGATAGACTGTAGATGTGTCTTGCTTTTGAAATTGACAGGTGACTAATTGTGAATATGTGATTGTGAGTAAATAACTGAATCATCAATAATTGATTCTTTGATTGCACTCTATTTGCCAACCAAATATTTCACCATGGAGTCACTCCTCCCCTGACACTGATATGGAACAACATCAGTATCTGTTTGCAGTTCTTTCCATGACCCACACAAAGACATGTCAGGGTATAAATGCACCCATCATTTCAGTAAGGTAAGTTGGATTCATTTTATCATTTTAAATTTGAGCATTGAAACTTCACTCCAGTAATTATAATGTCCACCATTCTATAAATGTAAGATATAATGTCGAGCTTTGCATGTTTATCACTGGATTCTTTTAATGATTTATTACAGATAGATATTTCTGACTGAGGCAGACAGAAGATAAACCTTTGAGACTTTATTAGTTAAAAAAACAGAGATAAGACTATTAATATATCATAAACTATAAATTGCCTCCCATGTTGTTGATAACAGTTATAAATACTGTATAATAAAATAAATATTTACTATAAATTCTAAATATGAGTGAGCCATTATGAGATCTGTCCCATCTGCTCTAATGTGTTTCTGCAAGTTTCACTTTCCACAGTGTGAGTTTCTATTCATCAAAACAGAAACACACACACACACACACACACACATACAGGACAACTAGTGTGTTTTACCAGCGTAGTTCCTGTCATGAGTTCCGTTGCTCGGCAAACATGCAATGCTGTCGTGTTATATAAATGAAGCAGTCGGTTCGAAAGATCTAGTTTGGCTTCTACAAGGTAAGATGTATCATTTTTTAATATTTCTATTTACACGTATACATACACATCAGTTTTGTGTAAGTGATCAGTATTTATAAATGTATTTATCTAGTTCCTTTCGACCTTGCTGTTTGGTTTTTGGTCAGTCAATGACAAAACAGATTTGAATGTGCTGCCTTTGAGAGAAAAAACTGCGGAATAGATTCAAGATTCAAATGAACAGATTCAAAAACAGAGCTGAGAGTACTGTACACTTATTGGTAGCTGAAAACACCATCAAATTTGCCCAAATATGTAATAAATGAACATGTAAACGGCATGGGACTGACTGAGCTTCATGAATAACACATGTTCCATTTCTGTAGATTTAACTAATGATGAAATTAACCAATTTAAATGAAGTCTTGATGAAAAACTGATTTATGTTCCTTCTTAGTTTTACATTTTGCAGTTTTTCTATATTAAAAACATAATTTAATAACATTAAAAATGCACTTTTTTCAACAGGATTGTCAGGAACATGGTGATAACCCTGGATAATTTGCCCAAACTGAAAGAGACCGGGTTTGGTCAGCCACATCCCCGACATGGTCTGAACTTGTTGTGGTGGTTTGCTCATGACTGTGTACGGATTGACTCTAATCGTCGTATGACTGCAAAGTACAACCCTGCAAATGGAGCATTTGGTTTTCATCGATTTTATAACAGGGACAGACTTCTTCCTTACACTGACCTACCATACTATGAGGTGGGCAACCTGAACACCACTGATTCACTGCCTGATTATGTCACAGAAAGTTACAGAGGATATTCAGACGACAGCAACACAGATCGGATTATTGTTTCCTTTGACTCAGGTTGGAACAGGTTTGAGAATATTTATGTGACACAACACTCAGATCAGGTGCACTTTGACCAGAATCACACCTATCGCATTGGCCTTGATCTTCTGAAGGACATTCAAGAGTTGAGCCGTGAAGACTTTCTCAGAGGACGCACGAATCGTTCTGAACATGTATCCATAGACATACCTCAGTCACAGCAGATTCAACCATTTCAGAGTCAGTCCACTTGTGAAGAATGCTGCAGTCTGCTAACTTGTGCATTGTTCACTGTGATGTTTATTGCTGCTATTTTATGGTATTTTAATCGATGAAAATATAGTTTTCATCCACTGTTGTTTGATATTCTAGCTAATTATGAAGCTTTGATTTGCTGCTTGTCTCCTTTGGGTCAGCTGCTTATGTTTAAAGTAAAACTATAAGAAACAACATCAATATTATTATTAATCTGAATATTGGGCGGCACATCCCAATCAATGTTTTAAGTGGTTATTCCCTGATTTATAGTAATGTAGTTTCTTTATTCATATTAGTTGTGCCAATTGTTTGACATGACCCTGGACTACAAAACCAGTCTTAAGTAGCACGGGTATATTTGTAGCAATGGCCAAAAATACACTGTATGGGTCAAAACTATCGATTTTTCTTTTAGGCCAAAAATCATTAGGATATCAAGTAAAGATCACGTTCCATTAAGATATTTTGTAAACTTCCTACCGTAAATATATCAAAACTTAATTTTTGATTAGTAATATACATACTTTGATTTGATTATAATTAGTTATATACATACTATAATATCTAACTTAATTGGGACAACTTTAAAGGTGATTTTCTCAATATTTCATTTTTTTTTTTGCACCCTCAGATTCCAGATTTTCAAATAGTTGTATCTCAGCCAAATATTGTCCTATCCTAACAAACAGATGATGTATAAATCTCAATTTAAAAAAATTGGACCCTTATGACTGGTTTTGTGGTCAAGGGTCACATACATACAAACAGAGATATTGTATTACCTTTTATCTAAAACTCCAAAAACCATTGACTTGTTTGAAATTATTTAAATTGAATTAAACTGTCTATTAACGTTGCCATGAGTTTAATATTTAATATTATAAACTAAAATAACCTGAATAAATTATAATACATTTTAATGTGATTAATATTTATTTTTTATAATTTACTATTAAATATATATTAAAGCCTGAAGACATTTATTGCTAATTCAAATGTTTTAATAACCAAAAATGCAACAATTTTGACACACAAATGACAATGTATGTTTTTAACTGTTAGATACAATCATCCTCTGATGAATGGATGAATGGTTGAATGGACACACAGTCTGTCCGTTCCGTTTCTGTTTTCTACATAGTCAGCTGACTTCTCTCTCTCTCTCTTCCTGTTAAACTAATGCTTTACAAAACAATAACTGTAAACCAAAATATGTCTTTATTCTTTATTATTAAACGAATTCTACATTAACCAACACATTCTTAGGAAACAGTGGGTTCACAGAGAATTATCAGAACTATTTCAGTAAGACAGAAATATTGTGCTTTACCTGGAAGCTGCACTAGGTATTCATCACATATTAGCACATTGTACTTACAGGTTGTGGTTCAGAGATGCTTGTTGGTCCAAATAAAGAAGGTAGCTACAGACTTATCTTTCATCTACAAGAGTTTAGCGAATCCGACGTTGAACTCTCCACGAATAGAGAAGCAGTCCTCTGTAAAATGAGAGCACACAACAAAAGGTTCGAATTGTATTGCTGTGGTTTTGTGGAAAAAAATGAATTTTAACCACTGATTCTTCACATCATCTTTTGGCAATGAAAACAAAACAAATTTGCAGAACACAGTGTCTTCTCGACATGATGTAAATACACTAACTAGCAGAAGTGTTTGTGGGCAGGTCAGACTGGTATTTCACGGGTAGGATTATGCTAATATGTTACCTAGTGACCTAAATCGTTAACAGGCAGACGATTCGAAAATATGAGGACTCGTTAAGGCGGCACAGAGTCGATTCTTTCTTTAGTGAGACAATATCTTTATTTATCATGCACTTTTTTGATTAACAACTTTGCAGACTGTTTACAGTGAAGGAAAGCTACGTTACAAACTGCAAAAGAGATACGTTTCGAAAACCCATATGACTTGCTTTTTAATGGTGGTGATGAACCTGTGAGTGTAACCATAGAGTAGTTATTTCATTAGTTTAGTGTCATCAGGAAATATGCATTGTTATCGGGACCAAAGATAGAGCTGCCCATTCCAATCTCCCATACTATGAGGTGAGGTGGTTGCTATTAATTCTTAAATGTATAAAACACTTCGTAAGAGTTGATTAAACAACAGTTACATGACTTCAACCAGCAGATGTCGTCAGCGTGCAGCCGTTCGAGCGCTTCGATTCACTTTGCGAAGCAATGGACCTTTCTCACATTTCCGGGTTTTTCATAGCGGAAGTTGTCATAGTTGGGTAAAATCCGAGAGCAGTGAATGGGACAGTACCACAAATATTTTTTTTGGCATTCCCGTTTGCTTAAATAGCAAAAGAAAAACTACACGATAGTGTTTTTACGACTTTCACTCAAAGGAAAAAAAATTAAGAGAGACTGATATCGGCAGTCAGAAGAGAGAACAATGTCAAATTTACCGTCTGTCCCATAGACGCGTCATTAGAAACACCCTCGCACAGCGTTAACTAGTTTTTTTGTAACTTGATGAAAAGGTGATATAATACAAAGTGTAGTGTTATAAATGCACATAGATATTTTTAAAAATCAAAATATAAAAAACTTTAAAGGATTTATGATGATGATGATGATGACGACAGTTGAAACGCATCATCACAGGCTTGTGAAAAGTGTCCATTAGTTCAAATAAATGGAAGATTCAAAAAACCTCACTGTTATTCATGTTCTGTCTACTATTGCAAAACACATTTTGAGTTGTTTGCTGTGTTTCTTTCTTTTTTTGGTTAGATATGTTGTTTCTTTGGTTTGGTTTGAAATAAAATTCATAAAACTGCTTTGGAAATTCACTCTTTGTTGTTTCATTATTGTTTGGGGAAATGAATGTTTTCTTTTAGGATGCAAACAATCTGCTTTAAATGGTACTATATTTGGCAACCAAATATTTCCTCATGGCAGTCACTCCTCCCCTGACATTACTATGGAACAATAACACCTGTTTCTGTTTTCAGATCTTTGCACAAAAGGACACATCCGTATAACACTCCCCTCGCTTGGTGGATTCATTTTATAATGTGTTTAGTTGCCTTTTTATTTACGTTATTAAATCATTACTAACTTTACACTGACCTGTCCTAGTTGAGTTATTTAATAACAGAATTAATGTAATTTATTTACATTTTTATGTCTATAAAATAATCACTGAAGCAGAATAAAATGGATGTAACACCACAATTGAAATGTTGAAATGTGAACGCAATTTTTAAAGTAAGAAATAAACAGGTACTTTAGAGTAAGAACATTGTTTTCCTTCACTGAGGCTTTTAGTTATCATTTTAGGCTAAGCATTTCAATCTATTACCAAGTAATATGAATGACAAAAATAGATACTATAGTAGCTTCCAAATGCTTTAATGGTGTTCACATCTGGACTGCCTCGTTTATATTATATTTAGTCATTTTATCCAAAATGACTTACAAATGAGGACAATAGAAGCAGTCAATACTGAAAAAACAGCAATAATATGTAAGTGCTGTGACAAATGTTGGTTAGTATTTTACAAAATTGGTAGATATTCTCACTAAAGATTAATCCTTTAATTTATCAGCCTATCTACAGGTGCTGAAATCTTTCTGCTTGTAGTACTGTGTAATTGATCAATATCTGCAGATATTTTAACATCATTTCTTGGTTCTTGTTTTTACATATATATGATTACAAACCTTTCTTTGAACAACAGGTGCACTATTGTTGGAGAAAGACCAGTTGTGTTTACATTTGTTGTTGTTGTTTTTGTCAGGAACATGGTAAGAACTTTGTATAAACTGTCTGATCTTAGAGAGACCAAGTATGGTCAGCCGTGTCCCAGACATGGTCTGAACTTGTTGTGGTGGTTTGCTCATGATTGTGTTCAGATTGATTTCAATGGTCGTATGACCGCACAATGCAACCCTGAAAATGGAGATTTTGGCTTTCGTCGATTCTACAATAGGGAAAGACTTCTTCCATACACTGGCCTACTATACTATGAAGCGGGCAACCTGAATACCACCCGCTCACTGCCTCATTATGTCACTAAACGTTACACAGGACATTCAGACAACAGCAACTCAGATCGTATCATTGTTTCTTTTCACTCAAAGTGGAACAGATTTGAGAATATTTATGTGACACAGCACTCAGATCAGACAAACTTTGACCAGAATCACACCTACCGCATCTGCCCTGATCTCATCAAGGACATTCAAGACTTGAGCCGTAAAGAATTCCTCAGAGAACCCACAAATCGTTCTGAACATGTCTCCACAGGCATATATCAGCCGGCGTACACTAACACTTCTGAGAGTACTAGCGAAGAACTCATACAGGACATTCAAGACTTGAGCTGCGAAGATCTCCTAAGAGAATGCGCAAATCATTCTGAGCATGTATCCATAGGCATACATCAACCAGTGCAGACTAACACCTCTCAGAGTACTAGCAATGAGCTCACGAAGAACATTAAACAGTTGAACCATGAAGACTTCCTTGAAGAACCCACAAATTGTTCTGAACATGTAAACACAGATGTACATCAGTCAGTGCCGGGAGAAACCTGTCAGAGTTTTAGCAATGAACTCTTCGAGGACACTGAAGAGTTAAACAGTGAAGACTTCCGAAATGAACCCATGAATTTTTCTGAGCAGTTATTCATAGACATACCTCAGTCAGAGCAGAGACAGACCTGTCAGAGTCAGCCCACTTGTGGAAAACGCTCCAATATACTAAGATGTGCATTGGTTACTGTGATCTTTGCTGCTGTTGCCTATTGGTATTGCCTATTAAATCTAGCTTTTAACCACTGTTGTTATTCTATCTCATTTTGAATACAATAAATACATTAATTTTACATGTTTATTATTATTATATCAAATAATAATCTGAATGTGGGTGTCTTCAGTGGTTATGCCCTGATTTATAGTAATTTAGTTTCTTTATTCATATCTGTTGTGCTTATTCAAATACGGAGATTGTATTACCTTGTATAGAAGTCAATTTGTTTAATTTTGTTATTTTAACCAAACTTGTCTATTAACTTATAAGTGCCAAATATTTAATATCATGAACTGTAAACCTGAATAAATTATAAGACATTTTAATATGTGAATAACACAGAATATATAAAATACTATATTAAATATATATGAATCTGAATATGAGTGAGCCAGTTTAATGTATCTTTAATTTAAATCTCCTCATATCTATGAAAACAAAACCATTTTTGTTTAATTACTAAAAGCTGATTTTAAAATAATATAGGAACTGTTTTAATTTTTGTAACAACTGCATATTTCTTCACATCATCTTCACAAATCAGTGTTTGTAGGCTTGTTTTGCACCACCCACTAACAAAGACATGAAGAATAATAGCATGTTAGTTGCAACAGTTGCAGATCCTTCTGACACCGAATTAACTACAGGTGCAGTATCCTTTCTTTTTTTTTCATTTCTTTTGTTTTATATTCTATTGCTGTTTGTTAAAGAGATCAACTTTAAATGAACAGTTCACTTCCAGAATTTGAATTTCCTGATAATTTACTCACCCCATGTCATCCAAGATCTTTTTTTCTGCTTTTTTTCAGTCAAAAATAAATTAAGGTTTTTGAGGAAAATATTCCAGGATTTTTCTCCATATAGTGGACTTCAGTGGGGATCAACGGGTTAAAGGTCCAAACTGTGGTTTCAGTGCAGCTTCAAAGGGCTCTACATGATCCCAGCCAAAAAATAAAGTTCTTATCTAGCAAAACAATCTGACATTTTCTAAGAAAAATACTAATTTATATACTTTTTAACCACAAATGCTTGTCTTGCACTAGCTCGAATTCACGCATCACGCAGTAAATAGGCTAAAGACCGACTGCGCGTTTACGAAGCGAACAAAGTCAAACTCCCTTTACAAAAAACGGTAAAACAACGATGATGGAAGATTTTAAACTTGCTGGTTTGCTCACGAATGTGTTGAGATGGACAACACCAGGATGATTGCATGCTGCGACCCAGAGGACAGAGAATTTGGTTTTCATCCATTCCATAATTCAGAAGGACTTCTTCCTGATACTGACCTACCGTACTATGAAATGGGCAATCTGCACCGTCCAGGCAAAATACCTCTTTATGTTACTATGAATTATAACCGATATGTACGTGAGAGCAACGCAGATCGTATTGTTGTTTCAGTTAACTCAAAACGGAATAAACCCTGCTTTACAGATATTTATGTGACACATCACTTAGGTCAGGGGCGCTTCGATGAGACCTGCACCTACCAAATCAGCCAAGGCCTCATTGACAAAATTCAAAGCTTGGAATGGCCAGATTTCATCAGAAATGTTAAGATCAGACAGCGCCGCCATTATTGAGTTAATCTGATCACCAACTGGATCCTACAGACACTATTTCTGTCCATTCAAAATAATGTGCTTCTATTCAGCCCCATTGAAGAAGACTGAAGAATTCACTCTTGGACTGTCAGCTGCATCACATGTATGTTCATGTCCATCATATTCAGTGTGGCTATATTAGTTCAAATGGATGTCAAAGTCTGTGTGAAGTTTTGTTAGTTCTTTTATTTTGGACATTCTTGTATTCACATGGTTTGTGACGTTCTACCCGGTTTGCTTTGATTTACATTTCAGCTTATTGGTTTGGATTTATTTGCCCATTGTCTGTGAGTATTTCTGATTCTGGACTGTTTGGTCTGTGCTTCAATAAACTTCTTCACAAGGATGTCTGATGTGTAGCTAATGTTGAAAATGCTCAAGTGTTCCTCAAGGCAAATATGGATCTTTTTAGTGTGTTGATAATAAACATAATAAATGGAAAGATAAAATTAGTTTCATAGAAAAAATTACATTCTTCTGCAGTGTTCCATTCCTGTAAGACATAATTTGAAACAAAGCAATTGTTTTATTCATTTTTGCTGTTTTCTTCTTGTAGTTATAAATTAGATTTTCTAGATAATTGTTGTGATGTGTGTTTCCTTAATGCAAGTTTCACTGTCCATAGTATGAGTTTCTGTTCATCATAACAGCAACAGACAAACACGTACAACCTGTAGATCAACGAATGGGTGTACAGCATAGTTCCTGTCATTAGTGTAGTGACATCGGCAAACATGGATAGTTATCAGTTATGCATTTAGGAACAAAATATGATACATTTGCATAAAGCCTATAGAATCTCTCTCTGTATCTCTTTCTCTCTGTCTATAGGCCAATGGCCTTGCTTTCTACTACAAGGAAGTCAAAGTTGGTGGTTTTAAGGACACACCCACAGTATCTGCTTTCATTCTCCTCAACTTTAGAAGACACCAGCACAAAACACATTTCTGCAATTAGAGTAAGTAACAAATTCACAAATGTTAAGGTTAAAGTATAAGGTTTAGATTGCTATATGTCTTCTTTACTTTACTAAATTGGTTGGTTATTTTACAAAATACACGTTTTCTGTTAATTGTGAATTTCTGCTTTTGCCAACAAAAGTGTGGATTTCTTTCTTTTTTGGTATATTTGTGTTTTCAATGATTTTAAACACGTGTATTTCTCTTCCACATGCTTTTCAGGGACGCTCTCTTTGCAAAAGAGATTTCAACATACTTTAGTCTTGAAGCTTGAAAGAAAAGCTTGAAGAATCAAGGTACATTTTGAGATTTTCAACTTATCTCATTCATCTCACTCAAGAGTCTCAGAGAACCAGTCTTTCTATTGCTGCAGAGGTCTGCGTAAGTGATCAATATTTGAAAATGTGTTGTATCAAAATACTAAAATAACTTTGTTATTAACATTTGGAAATGCAAGTGTTGTAAAAATTACAACAAGTGTGTAAAATAAGTCTTCTTTTTCTACAGGATTGTCTGGAACACGATGAGAACCCTGTATGACTTGTCTGATCTGAGAGAGGCCAAGTTTGGTCAGCCACATCCCAGACATGGTCTGAATTTGTTGTGGTGGTTTGCTCATGACTGTGTTCAAATTGACCCCAATGGTCATATGAGTGCACGATGTGACCCTGAAAATGAAGAGTTTGGTTTCCACCGATTCTATAATGCTTGTAGACTTCTTCCAACACTACACTACGCTAACCATCTATACTATGAGGTAGGCAACCTGCACACCTCTGGTTCACTGCCTTTTCGTCTGCCGCCTTATGTCACTAAACATTACACAGGATTGGCAGACAGCAGTAACATAGATCGCATCATAGTTTCTTTTAACTCAGGTTGGCACAGATTTGACAGTATTTATTTAACGCAGCACTCAGATCTAACAAACTTTGACCAGAATCACACTTACAGAATTAGCCCTGACCTTCTGAAGAGAATTAAAATGTTGAGCCGTGAACACTTCCACAGAGAAATGATGAAAAAACCAATGCATTCTTATCAGATAGATCCTTATCAGATGTATTCCCATCAAAATTACAACATACACTCACAGTTTACATCTTCACTTCAGTCACTGCAGAATCAAAGGTCACAACAATCTACCTGGGATTTCTGTGATTGCAACTCTGAGCTGATTTGTGCACTGATTTGCATTCTGTTGATCTTGTTTGTGGTTGCCTTCTTTCTTTTCAAAATGGCGAACAAAGTTTAGTCAACTGCTGTATGTTTTTTTCCAGCAAATTTTGGATTGACAATCTGAATATATGTAAATGCTTGACTTTATAAATTTACGATGCTGAGCATCACATATTTCTTTTGAATGGTCACGGTAATGATGTAAACAAATATTAAACGATTAGATGTACCAAATGTAAAGCTTCAAGATTTGATATTAAAATCACTATAACTGTGGTGTCTATATGTGTTCAAATTTGTTGCGATGCTGGTGATTGTCTGTTTGTGTGATGAATACAAATCTTAACTTTTGATAATACATTTTAATATGAATAATATACAGTATAATATGCTGTTTCTCATTCCACACTGATGATTTTATGTTCATCACTACAGCAACACACACAAATACAAGCAACTAGTGGTACAAGTGTGTGTTACTATAGAGTAGCTCCTGTTATGAGTTAATGACATGAGTAGGCCTCCATTGTTATCAGTGATGCATTCAGGGGCAAAGATCTAGCTGAATATTGAATTACATTCAATTCAACTTTATTATCATTGTGCAGCGTACAAATGCAGAGACAATGACACGCATTTAGCATCCAACCAGAAGTGCAAGTAGCAATATGTCCATAAATATATGTATATATATAAACTATTATTATGGTTCTGTTAAAAAGTGCAAAGTCTGATGTACATAAGGTGGAGACCAACTCAGTTCAAATGAAGATGAGTACAATCTAAACACAGCTGTTTAGTAACAGTCAGAGTGCGAGGTTTTTGCGTCCTCTACAGGAGTGAGCGATTCTCAGCGCCGGCCATTTGGTGCACTTCTTCAGCGAAAGAAAGGTTTATATACATTTTATTTCATTTTTAAAGTCATTACTGTGCTGTAAATTATATTATTTTATGCAACACAACATACAAGGATGAGATGTCAGTGAGCATGATGGAAACGCCTTTTGTCCTGCATTACATAACTGATTTTAATTGTTTTAATACTGCATTTAATTTAATTTAATGTCAAAATATGCTTTCTAATCTCAGTGCTGTTTGTTTATGGGCAGTCTATGGAGTCAGTCACGGGATCTTTCAGCTACAAGTGAAACTGAGGTTTGTAGTTCCCCCGGCGAACAATAACCAATCACCGGATCAGATTGAGAATTAGCACTATTTTCGTGAAAAGTGATTACAGATAATGGTTGAATACACTTAAATTAAAATGCTACTTTTAAATGTTACATTATAATTTCTATAATGCTTGTTAAACAAGTTTAAATGTATGTAATATTGTAAACTCTTCACCAAAATACATTCAATTTGTCTTATTTTTTTTTTTTAATTTTTGTACATGTGTGTCCTTGCTTAATAATAAATGTTTGTCTTTTGATTATTGCTGTTGCCTCTATAATTCTGTGTGATTTTTAATTTCCAGACCATTTTAAGTCAGCAATATAATAATTTTTAAACAATAGTGGACTTAAATAAAACAATCCAGCATGTTTGGTAAAAACATTTAACCCAGCCAGCTGGGTCAAAATAACCCAGCATGTGTTCTGTCCAATATTTACTCAGCGCTGGGTTACCAAATAACCCAAGTTGGGTTGATTTTAACCCGGCATTTTTTTAGATTGTACAAATACATTTTTAATGTTTTTAATAACTGCAAATTTAAAATGATGACATTATTACATAGGTTTTTTTTTTAATTGTTAGCTAAGTAGATAATTGATAGTAGTGAAGCTCAAATATGTGGCAGGCCAAAAGCAACACTTTAAGGGGAATAGAGACATTTTAGGTTTTAAAATTTTTCATGCAAGGCTAGAATTCTTGATTTTGGATTTAATAGGTCTCATGGGGGAAAAAAAATGCTTTTAAAAAGTCCTGGCACAATCTTCCTGTTTTTGTGCATTTGTAAAGTCAATGGCGTATAAATGTTATGCTTAAATTAGGGCTAAAATTTACAGTATTTTTATGGCCAGCAAGCATGGAAGAACATCAATTTACTATTCCGGCAAATAAAAGATTAATGAAATTAAACACATTTCAAATTAGTCCCTTTGTGTGTGTGTGAATATAAAGTATGACATATATAGATGTCCGTTTATAATATATCAGTTCATTTGCATGACACTAATAAATACTGCACTAATGATTTATTTATTTATTACTTTTTCACTTACATATACTTACGCCATATTTACATTTTCACATTTTGTAGATATCTATCCTATTAAAACAATGGTCTGTTATTTCTTACTCAACTTTAGACATTCATGAGTGTAGTGTAGTTTAGTTCCACGGAAACATTTCTCGAATTCTTCCTTGATAACAATACACAAAAATCCAGTTTCAGTTTCCGTACGCAACAGGAGGTTTACGTTTTTTTTTTTTCCGGCCACTAACAGAGACATGTAGAATTGGGAAGATGTGAGCAGTCAAGGATGAACTACAGGTGCAGTATCCTATTATATCCTATTATAACCATTAGGCCACGGGGGCAGCCGTGGCCTAATGGTTGGGGAGTCGGGCTTGCAATCGAAAGGTTGCGGGTTCGAGTCCCAGGTCCGGCAGGGATCGAGGGTGGAGGAAGTGAATAACCAGCACTCTCTCCGCCCTCAATACCACGACTGAGGTGAGTCCCTTGAGCAAGGCACCGTTCCCCCGATTGCTCCCCGGGCGCCGCAGCGATAGCAATATGGCTGCCCACTGCTCCGGGTGTGTGTTCACGGTGTGTGTGTGCGTGTTTGATCACTTCTCACTACTGTGTGTGTGCACTTGGATGGGTTAAATGCAGAGCACAAATTCCGAGTATGGGTCACCATACTTGGCCACACGTCACGTCCTTTCCTTTTTTTCCTTTATATCTGTCTAAATTTTCCTTTATATCTGTCTTTATATCTGTTATTGCTTTTTCGTTAACAAGACTTTACTGACAATATATGATCTTTTTAAACTTTACACTGGATACTGATGTTGTAAAACTATGAAAGATATACAGATATAAAAGATTTATATTTCAAATAAATGCTGTTCTTTTAAACTTTCTATTGATTAAAGAATCCTCAAAAAAAAAAAAAAAAAAATGAAAAATCTGAGTGTTTTCAACACTGGTAATAATCAGAAATGTTTCTAGAGCAGCAAATCAGTATATTAGAATGATTTCTAAAGAATCATGTGACACTAAAAACTGTAATGATGATGAAAATTCAGCTTTGCATCAAAGGAATAAATTACATTTGAAAAAATATTAATAATATTGCATGATATTATTGTTTTTCCACTGTATTTCTGATTAAATAAATACAGCCATAGAAATACAGCATCTTTCAATGCAATGTGGCTAACTTTAACTTCCATGGAAATATTATCAACTGCACCATTTAACAGTTTATCACTTAGATGACTTGGCATAGTGATCGTATTTGTTATACAGGATGGCACTCAAACAAAACCATCAGAGGAAGCCAGAATGTCTGAAAAAAGTCACACCTACTTTCATTCGCTTGCATTTACCCACAAATGAGCTTGTCTTCTTCCTGTACGCCACTCCTGCTGTGGCGAGCAAAACAACAACACAGAAGAAATTTCTGCAACTATATTTGATAACAAAGAGGTACAGTAGCCTTTGGGTTTTATTCTTTCTTTTCTGTTTATACTCAAAGAGTTATTTCAGTCGAAACTTCTGCCATCTGATTCTTCTAAGATCAGTCGTCTGATGAATTTAAAGTGAGCACCATCGTGTCATTAGTAAGCTTTCTGTTTAGAACCCACGCTAGTTGACACAAAGGGAATTTATACTATACTAAAACGTGTATTAGAGCAAATTTATAAAGTTGAGGTCAAAAGTTTACATCCCCCTTTCAATATCTTCAAAATGCATGCTATTGTTTATTTCGTACTGACCTAAATAAGATATTTCACAAAAAACATGTTAACATATAGTCCACAAGAGAAAATAATAGTTGAATTTATAAGGATGACCCCATTCAAAAGTTTACATTTGCTTGACTCTGTGTTGTTACCTGAATGATCTACAGCTGTAATTTTGTTTAGTGATAGTTGTTCATGAGTCCTTTGTTTGTCCTGAACAGTTAAATTGATGCTGTTCTTCCGAAAAATCCTTCAGGTCCCACAGATTCTTTGGTTTCTCAGCATTTATGTGTATTTGAACCCTTTCTAACAATGACTGTATGATTTTGAGATCCATCCTTTCACACTGTTTCACGCTGTTAAGCGAACTTGTGCAACTGCGACCTTTTTTTGCAAGAAATGAAACTTAGCAAAAGACGGTTGAGTGAGTTTGACGCTTGTGTGGTGAGAGTCATTTTTATTTTCTGCCACAACAAAGATCAGGGTAAATTTAACTTATTTTGTCTTCTGGCAAACATGTAAGTATCTTCTGTAGCCTCTGAAAGGCAGCACTAAATAAAAAATATGATATTTAGGCAAAATAAGAAAAATGTACACATCTCCATTCTGTTCAAAAGTTTTCACCCCCCTTAATGCATTGTGTTTCCTTCTGAAGCATGAGTGAGTGTTTGAACCTTCTGTGATAGTTGCATATGAGTCCATCAGCTGTCCTCAGTGTGAAAAGATAAATCTTAAAATCATACAGTCATAGTTGGAAAGGTTTCAAATTCACAAAAATGCTGAAAAAACAAAGAATTTGTGTGACCTGAAGGATTTTTCTGAAGAACAGCAGGCAGTTTAACTGTTCAGGACAAACAAGAGACTCATAAACAACTATCACTAAACAAAAAGCACAGCTGTGGATCATTCAGGTAATGACACAGTATTAAAATCATGGGGGTGTAAACTTTTGAACAGGGTAATTTTTATAAATTCAACTATTATTTTCTCTTGTGGACTATATGTAAATATCTTTTATGTGAAATATCTTATTCAGGTCAGTACTAAATAAAAAATAACATGCGTTTTGTATGATCCCTCTTATTTTGGTAAAATAATTAACATTTTGCAGATTCTGAAAGGGGGATGTAAAGTTTTCACCTCAACTGTAAGTATTATGAATTTTAAGTATTTTAAAGTGCTTATAAAATCAAAATTACACACAGTATAAACAATGTCATATTTAGCAGTGGTTTTGAATGTTGATTTCAAATGCTTGCTTCAAAACTAAATGATGCATTATTATTTAATAATTAACATCTTCGTCTCTCCATCAGATGAAGCCCATTCCGCAAAAAATCACAACTATTTCCCAGCTACGAGAGTGTGGATTTGGTCAACCTTGGCCCAGACATGGACTCAAGCTCTTGTTCTGGTTTGCTAAAGACTGTATTTGGGTTAGCGACAACGACGACATGTTTCTGGCGTGTGACCCAACAAAGAAAGACTTTGGCTTTCACCTCTTTGAGAACAGATTCATTGAATGTCAAGAGAAACTACTTCCAGATGTGAACTTTCAATACTACTTGCTGGGCAATCTGAATTCACCAGGAGCTGATATGCTGCCCAACTACATCAAGGAACACAACACTGGCCAACAAGACACTGGAAATGCGGACCGCATCATTGTCACCGCTCAGGGAGAGTGGAAGTTTGGGAAAATATACGTGACCACGCACAAAGATCAGTGGAGTTTTGATCCTTACAGCACATTTCATATCTCCAGGAGCCTCCTGAAGGACATCAAATCATTCCCGAATCTAGACGACTTTCTGCTGAACATTGTGTATCAGAAGCCAGTTTTACAAATGGTTGTTTTGAGTCTTAGTGATACAGAACTAGCAACGTGTCATAAGGATAAGGAAGCAACTTATGATGTTTCTGCAGATACTGATACGCCATCTCGAAACTGTGTTTGTAGCTGTACCATACTCTGAAATCATTTGGGAGAAAAAGTTGCAGAGAAAGTCAGAAAGTCTGAAGTACCAGCTGAAGCCAGTTTACATATGATAGTAGTCTAGATTAACGGAACTAACAGTAAAACATTTACACGCTTAGTAACAGTAAGATGTGCTCATCTACTGACTGAACTTGTCATTAAGTAAACATGTAACCTTAGTATTTTTGTGCTTTCTGTTGAATTAAACATGCATGTGATTTGAGTCGGTCTGCTACTTGCAGCTGTGAATAAATGCAAGCCAAGGAGAAAAATGCAGTCTTGTCTGGGTGTTTGCTGTAAAAAAAGCACTATATATATTTATTCAACAACTCTGTCACTAGAGCCCTTATGCTAGTTGGGCAGATTGGATAAAATCTCATTAAGTAGGGCTTTTTACCACAATTAACCACAGGCCTAAATCCTGCTTTTAACCCAGGGTAAAGGAACGATTCAAACTTTTTAAATTTTGAAACAGGTTAGCACTGCTTTTAACCCGTTATGAAATCCCATTCTGGAACAGGATTAGCATCGCATTTGCGCCATTAACCCCACATTTATGGCAAAATGCTTAGCCACTGACAGTCAATCGCATGCCTCACTGTTTATGAAAGTCAAAGAAATGTCTAAAATCATCTAATTGGACGTAAGCAATGCCACTGAACCAAACGGAACTTGCAAATTTTGCTGATGATTGCTGCATGTTTTGGGCTGTGCTAATCGGTCAGACCAGGAAGAACATTTGAAGTACTATCTACTGTCAAAAGTTATAACAAATCAAGGAGAAGAGTGCAAAAAAACTGTCTCGAGGAACAAAAGGCATTTGTGGTTTGCCCAAACTGAACCAGGATTTCCAGGACAAGAATCTTGACAACATTCATGTTTGTTCTTATCATTTCCAGTCAGGTAGGTGAAATAGTAGGCTAAAATCTTAATTAATACTGCTCGTATGTATCTTTACCACCTATTAATTTTAGCTTGTCAAAATACTGCACCCTCTTAAGCTTACTAAGTCCTTCTCTATATGGTTTAGCAGCTTCCACATGTTTTTCCCATAGTATAGACAGCCTAAACGAGCAGAACAACATATTCAGTAGTACATTTACCATGCCTTCAATGCTGTTGTTTACATCTAATAATCTCCATTATGGCGGCGCATCCGGGTAACTGACCAAATGCGCCTATAAACAGTCGTTTTAGCGTTTGAGAGGAAAAATGTCAAATGGTGACGAAAAACATGTGAACTGTAGTGAGCAAAGGAACGTTTCATTCTTACCTTTATAGTCCGAAAAGTCCTTTCTGGAGAGCTATGTTCACACTTGGCGCTATGTTCTTTTTTGACAAGAAAAAGTTGACAACGGCGCTTTTTTAGTAAAAAAAAAGAATCTGGCAGTGTTGCAGCCGAGGGCGTCTTTTGTTGCTATAACAACAGCTGCAATCATATGAATCTCGAGAAAAGAGGAAGCTCGCTCTTGCGCTGGTGTTTTATTTTTTATTTTTTTTTAGCATTTTTGTATTTAGACATGAAGCGAGGGGACGGGATCGGGAAGGATCTGCGAGTCTGCGGGATGCCCGATGCGCAGCGCGTCGGTCTTTGAAGTTAACGGGGAGGAGAATGTCGATTAACAACAATAAAATAAAAGTCTATCAACCGGCACCGTCTCCATTTTTTCTTGTTGTTATGGAAACGTCAGTTCTGGCTACTCGCTTGTCATTGGTCAGCTGTCAAAAAGGCGCTTGATGTAGGGCGTTTCTTTCAGAAAAGTTGAACTTTTTTTAACTTGAAAAGACGCTCTGAGCTGCAGAAAAAGACGCCGGCGGTGGCGTTTAAAAAAGCGCTCATGACTTTTTTGAAAAGACGGTTTACTCCATAGGATTAGAATGTAAAACAGACGCTGGCAGTTTGAAAAAAGACGCCAAGTGTGAACGTAGCCTAGCGTGCTGCGTTCGTCCAATCAGTGACACCGCAAATATGCAAATAAGAACGTTAACGTTAGCCTGGGATTTAGAAATGTACGTTGTGAAACGTCAGCATATAAATACCCAGGATTAATAGTTAACCCCAGGTAAATTATTCCAATTCTGTCTTATTTTCGTGGAGCAAAATAAGACAGAACTTCCCAGGTTTTAAAATGACCCTGGGTTACAAAAAAAAAGTTAAAGTCCCAATAGACCATAATGATTTTGATTTTTTTTAAATACTCAGAGTTCAACGGACAGCATTTATGACAATGTTTATTATCACAAAAACTAATTTAAAATTAATTTAAATTAGAAATAAGTACTAAAAAAATGTTGAAAATCACCTAACATTTGGGTTATAAAAAGGCGAATACAAGTGTATTCTCTGTAAGAATGTGTCTATCAGGAAGATCAGCCGATAAGATGTCTGTAAGAATTCCTCCCTGTGAACTCTAACTACAAATCAGTTCAGCACACTATGTGGAGAAAAGGAAAATGGCATTTTCCCCACAATAATATCAGCAGATGTATACTGTATATTTTGTTCTGGTCTATTTAATGTGATAGGCCAAATTGTTCTTCAAACCAAGCAGCAGATGAAGCCATCAAGAGTAGGAGGAGATAGACATAATAACAAATGAGCAGGGATAGTGTAATAATCTTAGTGGTGTCTTTATCAAAGCTCTTTGTACGAAACACTTTCAAGGTCTAAGAAAGAGGGACGGAAATTTCCACTGTTGACAACAGTTACGACTTTGAAGGGAATCAGCCACTTATCAGCTTGTGTGAGATGATACAGTTGTTCTCTCAAGCAGTTACATAGAAAAAGTTTGTGCTCTGCACAAAGAAATGAAGACCTGCAGCCAACAAATAAAAAAAAACTATTAAGAAAGTATCACTTCAAGGGAAAAGATAATGAAATGACATTGAGAATGTGACTCGCTTATCATGGATTTTAAGACCAAAACAGTACAACCAATCTTTGTATAATAGAAAGTTTAATTTCATGTTCATCACAGGCATCATGTCAAGATATTTAAAAATGAAGAATACCTTTGTTTAAACCTTCATTTAAACTCACAGACACACTTGCACAGTCACTCTTTTGCAAACATACATCAAGCTGCAGTGTATAAGAAAAATTAAGATATTAATGTACAGCAAAAATTCTCCTCAAATCTGTGTGTCTATAAACAAGGTCGGATTTTGTCATGATCGAGCCATTTCAAAGGGAAACATCGCCTCACGCTGAGCTCCCTTTACTTGGCTCCTCTGCCCAAGAGCTGACCCTAATGGAAGCTAAAATACAGATACCTGATCGCCTTTATTGACAAACCTATAGACAACAGTTTATTACCATTTAAACATTATTCTTATCTATCGTGACTCTTATAACGAGAAAGGAAAAGTGAACGGGCCTCACCCTCCAATACGTATCACACATAAAACTGCTCATTCACAAACACATTAACAGTCAGTCTCTCAACAACTGCCATGTTTGAAGTCACTTCTACCTGGACAGTGCTGTGATCCTGGAAAATATAAAAAAATAAAAAAGACAAGTCAATCTAAATGAAAGGCATTTCCTTCATATAATCAAATCTATTTTACACTGAACACAAAAAAACAAACATTATAAAACATTATGGACTAAAAGCTCATGATGTATTTGTGATTATAATGTATACACTACCACTCAAAAGTTTTTGAACAGGAAGATTTTTAATGTTTTTTAAAGAGGTTTCTTCTGCTCAGCAAGCCTGCATTTATTTGATCCTAAGTACAGCAAAAACAATAAAAATTTTAAATAACTGCTTTCTATTTGAACATATTTTAAAATGTAAGTTATTCCTGTGATTTCAAAGCTGATTTTTATCATTTTTATCATTATTCCAGTCATGTGATGCTTCAGAAATAATCCTAATATTCTGATTTGCTGCTCAAGAAACATTTATTATTATTATTATTAATATTTAAAACAGTTGAGTACATTTTTTTTTCAGGATTCTCTGATGAAAAGAAAGATCCAAAGATTAGCATTTATCTGAAATAAAAAGCTTTTGTAACATTATACACTATAAACTATACCACTCAAAAGCATGGAGTTGGTATATATTTTTTGGGGGAAAGAAATTAATACTTTTATTTAGCAAGGATGCTTTAAATTGATCAAAAGTGATGATAAAGAGATTTATAATGTTACAAACGATTTCTATTTCAGATTAATGCTGTTCTTCTGAACGTTCTATTCATCAAAGAAACCTGAAAAAATTCTAATTAATAATTTAAAAAAAATTCTAATTAAAAAATTAGAATAAATTACATTTTAAAAATATATTCAAATAGAAAAGAGTTATTTTTAAATATTTAAAATATTTTTACTAGTTTTGCTGTACTTTGGGTCAAATAAATGCAGGCTTGGTGAACAGAAGAGACATTTTAAAAAAAAAATTAGTTACTGTTCAAAAACTTTTGACTGGTAGTGTATTTGCAAAAATACTTTAATAAAAAGGTCATGCATGCATAAATTAAATATATGAATAAATCTGATGGATATAAATGTTAAATATAAATGCTTACCTATAAATGCTTTGCATCTGAACTCTTCATATATATATATATATATATATATCACACACACACACCATGCCATACATACTATACATGCATATGAAGAGCTCAGATGCAAAACCAGTTAAAAGCCATCTCGGTCAAAAATTAGATAATGATACTGAGTGGATGCTCTTGACACATATTATATGTCCATCAAATACTTTTTCTTCAAACTCGCTAAAATACCAGCCTTAGCCCAATCAGAAGTACCGGTACTTACACAGAAACTAATATATATTATATATATATATATATATATATATATATATATATATATACACACACACACACACACACACACACACTTCCATTAATCTTAGTATATTAAAGCCAAAAATAATAGGAATAGAAATATTTACAGGTAATATATCCTGAATATTAAACATTTTATTAATATGGATCAGAACTATAAACTTCTATCCATTTAAATTCTTAAGCTTGTGTGTTTCAAACTCACTGTAGCTTCTCCTGCAAGAGCTCGAGTCTCTGCCGGTCCACATATCGAGAGAACAGCGACACTAGGTTTGGGGGAGTGAACAGCGGAGATGAGAGCGCAGAGGACGGGACCTTCAAAAGCTCCCGCGTCACAGAGAACACCAACTCAGTCCTGGAAACGATAAGAAAAGATTGGGAAGATCAACAGGACAAAATGTTTTGAGACATGAGAAACGAATCATGATGAAATACCACAACACTAGCCACTTTCACACATGAAAAACTGTAGAATACCCAGACAGATGCTCACCAGCGGTTATCATCCATGAGCTGACAGTTGGGATCGGAGCTCTGCATCCTCTCTCCTTCACTCAGAATCAGATAGAGCAACGTCACGCCAAACTGACAAACACAACACATATGAAACATCATTGGTATAGTTCGAACAAAAAGCCAGGGGAGAATGTGGATACGTTTGCCATTACAAAAATAAAATTTGACAGTGATATACCTTATTTTGCAGCACAAGGGGAAGCTGTCCTTCACTGCCCTGCAGCTCCTGAAGGAGGTCGGTGAGGGAGGTACTCGACATGGACTGGATTACTGCCGTCACTGGCTCTACCAACCAACACAGTACCTATGAGAAGGAACATGGAACTGAGAAAACAAAAACTCCTTTTTCCTAGTGCTAATACCTATAGAACTTGCCACATCCTATAGAGCTCACACACATGTTTGTGATTATACCTGGTCTTGTTTGTCTTTCTTGGCCAGGGCCGGAAGGTTCCTGGCTATTCCCATGACAACAGCAGCAGCCTGGGGCTGGGGCAAGAAGGGGAGGAGTCTGGAAATGAGGCGTTTTCCCTTACGCACAGACATGATCATCAAGCACTGCTCATCGCTCACTCTGCAGGAGGATGAAAAGTAGGTTTGTTATGATCACAAACCTTCAGTAGCTGATACTAACGTCACACAGATTATGCTGTTTAACGCACAAATTTATTTCAAAATATGATCATAAAACTATTTAGACACTGCTTCATGTTTCACTTTTTGCTCATTCAAAAGAGCCAAAAAGTCCTGAATTTCAGTCAAGAGATACAGGCCTGGGTTTTGTAAAATAAGGCTCATCACCCATCTGAGGGAAACTGGGAATCAAACAAGCCTGTACTCGTGTGGCTCTTTCTGTCGCACTCACCGGTCGTCCCACTCTTTTTCTCGGAGGGAGTTGTAGAGCTGTAGCGTGTGGGTTTTATGCTGTTCTAGTAGGGCATCTCTTTGGTGTTCAGGGGTCTGCAAGAACTTCTTCTCAAAGTCTTGCACTTCTAGTAGTAGACTGTACATCTGCATAACAAAACATACAAGTTTTATTGGATTACACTGTATTTCCTGAAACACTGGTTTAATTTCAGGGCTTAACAAAAAGGACTCATGGACTCAAGATTTGCCAATTCAAACATTTAAGCAATTTCTTTTTTTTTTTTTTTGAAAATGACAGATCGTTTTGCTAGATAAGACCTTGCAATTCAGACCTTCAACCCATTGGACCCGTTAGTTCCCACTGAAGTCAACTATATGGAGAAAAATTTTGGAATGCTTTCCATTAAAAAAAATGTATGGGGGTGGGCATGGGGGTGAGTAAATTATCAAGAAATTTTAACTCAGAAGTGAACATCCTTTAATGTATATTGTATTATTCTTTGTTCTACTGTATTGTTTTATATGTTGTATTATTAGTGCTATTGATTGTAATTTGTTTATTTGTTCTTATTTTATTACTGACTGTTTACTCATCTTTAATATTTGAACTTTATATTAGTTAGGCTAATAATTAATTGCTGTGGTACAAAAATACTGGGAAATTTCATTGGTATCTAAAATTTGGGTCATTACCTTATTTATTAGAATATAAGATTAAAATGGGCGAAAACAATGAAAACAAAAACTATTTGTTCATTTTTTGTGGCCAGTAAAATTTCTGGCATGGCAAATAAAAATCTATACATTTAATATTTATTTAGATAAATATATATTTTTATTAATATTTATATTTATTTATTTTTAATTCAACACCTGAATCAGAAAAAAATTATTACAGCTACAAAAACTTCACTTCTATCCACTCTTACCTTCTCCACAGTGTAAAGGATTTGCCGTCTTTTGTTCCACACTTGCTTTTCTCTTTTTTCCTGAAAATTGAGCAAGAAGAATATTGGTACACAGAAAACGTACCATTACATAACATGCACCTTTTAAATGAACCCTTTATTTGTGAATAAAAACTTTATTACTAGGACCAGAAAGAATTGTTTTTTTTGTGTTTTTAGAACAAACTGGTGTGGGTCCACTCATAAACAACAACAAAAATGCACATCAAGAACAGACTCATAAGTAGTTTTATTAAAAGACTCTATAAAATAAGTGGAAGGGAAAGAGCACTGACCTCGTCATCACTGCGAGTGGTCACCACAGCATCAATCATTTTCCTTGGATTGTTCACACTGGAGACAGTGAGTTTTCCTAACGAGCCGGCAAACTGCACTGTGAAACAAACACAATCACAGAGTATCAGGATCATTTGAACAGATCATGACCTGATAGAAATGCACAATTAAATTGCTAACAACAATTTTGGACTCTGCTTGCATTGACCCCTGGTTTCACAGACAAGGCTTAAGCCTAGTCGCAGACTAAAATGTAAATCTGAGCTATTTCAAGAAGAAAGAAAGAAACTTGCTCTGGTTGATCTTGAAATATGTCAGTACCCTTGTTTTGTCCCAAAATGCATGTTTATAAAAAATTACTTTAATGTCCTAACTAAACTTATGCCCTAATCGTTGGTTAGTCTAAGCCCTGCCTGTGCCATAACCAGATCAGAAGACTTATTTTTTTTTTTAAGCCATGTTTTTTTTTTGGGTACCTGGCCGATAGGCGTGCTCCAGTTTAGCAACCTGAGGAGTGATGAGTTTGGTGGTGTGCTCCTTCCTGTTGTCTCTGTCCCGCTCCTGACGCTTCTCCATCTTCTCATAATAATTCTGCAAAACAAGAATTGATAACCACCATAAACCAGCAATCTCTACACAAGATTTTTTTTTTTGAATGATCTTTCTTAAATAAAAAAAAAAAAAAAAAAAAAAGCTACAGCAGTATTGGAGAAAAACTAGACATTGCAAATAGTCAGCTGCAATACCGTTTTATCTAACTGCAAGCATGTTTTGTATAGGTATATATCAGTTGCAAAATTATTAAGGTTTTCATTTGAAATAATGCATCATAATATGTGACCCTGGACCACAAAAACAGTCTTATATATAGTGCTATATTTGTAGCAATAGCCAAAAATACATTGTATAGATCAAAATTATAGATTTTTCTTTTATACCAAAAATCATTAGGATATTAAGTAAAGATCATGTTCCATAAAGATATTTTGTAAAAAATATCAAAACTTAATTTTTGATTAGTATTATGTATCATTAAGAATAACAAGGCGATTTTCTCAATATTTTTATTTTTTTGCACCCTCAGATTCCAGATAGTAATAGTTGTAGTATTTAATTAAGCTTTGAGATGATGTATAAATCTCAGTTTTTTGACCCTTATGACTGGTTTTGAGGTCCAGGGTCACATATGTCTTTGTGCATATGGGTAAAGAGTGATTACCTGGTAATAGTAGTCATCCAGATACGGATCGGTGCTTTGAAGCTGCATCATTTGGATTCTGGCCACCCATTCCTTCTCTCTTTGTGTCATCAGATTGCTGTAGGGATCTCTGTTTTTCCTGTCTCCAACACCTCTCCCGCCGACATGGTCACTACGCATATGAGACACACAGAAACATTTACATGAGGCATTTCAAAGTGAGGCTTCATCCAGAGAGAGGACTGATGGTACCCACCCCGAGCCTCTGTTCTGCATCCTCTGGTTGAGCATTCTGCGGTGCTGCGGGTGGAGGTGGGTGGTGTTGTGTCGGATGGGTGCGTGGCCGAGAGGTGGCCCATGGGGACCCACTCTAGGCCCAGACTGCCCAAAAAATGGCCTGAAACCCCCAACACCTCCCTGTAACATTGGGGGAGCTGGACCACGCTGGAATTGACCAACCTGATGTGCACAGCACAAGATTTTTGAAGAATGTTTGTTGGGTTGGGAAACTTTCAAATCACTAAATGGTGTATACTGTCTCATTAACTCACCTGAGAGTTGAGAAGTTGGGCTCTCTGTATCTGAGACAGAACAGGACCAACACCAGCAGGGAACGGAGGATGAGACAACGGTGAGTTCTGAGAGAGCAGGAAAAAGGGTTTAGCTTTATTTGTCATTTTAATACTGTTCAAAAACATTCAAAATAGACATGAAACCAAATATTTTCCTTGAAAAAGCAAACAGACACCAAACTCTGGAAAATTGTTCACTTTTTTTTACTGTATTATAGCACCACCATCAGGCTGTAGGAGCTGACTGATTCTGAACTGATCTGGGACTCACAGCTATGCTGAGGAGATTGTTGGGGGACAGACGCTCAGGGAAGGGAGGTGGGTAGCGTAGTGGCACAGAGGCTCTCACGTGAATGGCTGAAGGGTGATTATTCTAAAGAAAAACAAAGAAACAAAAAAAAACAGTCAATGAACCACATCAATTCAATGCAAATCATTGCATCACCAAGATTTTTAATGTTTTTAAAGTCTCTTCTGCTCACCAAGCCTTCATTTATTTGATCCAAAGTACAGCAAAAACAGTAATATTTCTAAATATTTTTACTGTTTAAAATAACTGTTCTCTATTTGAATATATTTTAAAATGTAATTTATTTATGAGAATTTAAAGCTGAATTTTTAGCATCATTACTCCAGTCACATGATCCTTCAGAAACCATTCTAATATTCTGATTTGCTGCTCAAAAAACATTTATTATTACGTTGAAAACAACCGAGTAGAATTTCTTTTTAGGTTTCTTTGATGAAGTTCAGAAGCCTTTATCTGAAATAGAATCTTTTGTAACATTATAAATGTCTTTATCATCACTTTAGATCAATTTAAAGCATCCTTATGAAATAAAAGTAGTAATTTCTATCATTTAATTCCAAAAAAAAAAAAGTGCTGACTCCAGGTATAGTGTAATGTTCAGCAAATCAGCATAATAGAATGATTTTTCCTTTTTTATTTTTTTTTGATAGTGATGCTAAACATTCAACTTTAAATTCACAGGAATAAGTTACATTTAAAAAAAATTTGAATTTTTTTTTTTTTTTATAATGTTTTTGCTGTACTTTGGATTAAATAAATGCAGGCTTTGTGAGCAGAAGAGACTTCTTCCAAAAAAAAGAACATTAAAAATCTTACTGTTCAAAAACTTTTTACCGGCAGTGTACATATCAACATTCTGTGGGTTAATTTAGAAAAACCGATTACATTTTCAAGTATACTTTTAAATGTTTATACATAAAATTCTAATCGTTCTAATTGAACAGTTGATTCATTAAAATGATGCTTCCTCTGATTGATAAAAAGTTCCTTTAAATATAAACTACCTACATTTTGCATAGATTTTAAAATGTAATTTTTTCAAAACCATTTAAAAAAAGTAAATATTCCAAATGTTTTAATAGCGATATATGATTGAAAAGATGTTATCTTACCTGCTGATGCTGATTGTGAATTTGACTCATGGGCTGTTTCGGAGGTGTTCCAATAGGTACAGCCCTTACAGGTGGACTTCCAATCACTGGTGAGCAGGAGCGAGGTGGAGGAACCCTTTCGGACAAATCTCGCCCTTCATCCCTGCTGAGTGTGGGAGGCCGATTCGGAAGCCCGACCTCTTTGATAATGGACATAAGTGTTTTGTCCTGAGCAGTGAATCAAGAAGTTTAGAAGAACAGCGCAGAAAGACAATCAAGCAAACGTGGGAAAGCTTTTTTTTTATATGCACATGTTCTTTACCTCTTTCTGAGTGACTAGTCCAGAACTAACAGGACTGAAGCCCATACTGTTCTCCCAAATACTGTGAGAATTTATCTATGGGGGTAAAAGAAAAAAGGAAATATTGGTCATTTATACTGAATATTTAGAGCAGTAAAATAATATCACTGTGACAAATCTGCATTGTTTTCTTTGACGTATCAAATTCACCTAAAGGCTCCTACATATGTTCAAATGTTATTTTATCCATCTTAGTTCACACTAGATACTTTCATATAGGGCAGACCAAACATAAAACAGGAAAGAAAATGCAATTCGAACCAGTAATTCCCAAATGTTCATTGCCCTGTATTATAAAGAAGTCAAACATGAGAGGGTAGATTCCTTAAAACTGCAAAAAGGAGTAATATTATGAAATATTTTTACTATTTAAAATAACTGCTTTCTGTTTGAATATATTTTAAAATGTAATTTATTTCTGTGATCAATGCTAAATTTTCAACATCATTACTCCAGTCTTCAGTGTCACATGATCCTTCAGAAATCATTCTAATATGCTGATTTGCTGTTCGAAAAGCATTTTTTAATTATATAAAGCAGTACATATTTTTCAGGATACTTTGATGAATAGAAAGATTCAAAGATCAGCATTTATCTAAAATAAAACGCTTTTGTAACATTATACCATTCAAAAGCTTGGAGTCAGTGAGTGTATATATATAAATATATATATATATATATATATATATATATATTATAGAAACATTTCTTGGTAACATTTATAATGTTACAAAATATTTCTATTTCAGATTTGAAACTTTGTTCACCAAAAAAACCTGAAAAAAATTCTACTTAGCTGTTTTCAACATAATAATAATAATAATAATAATAATAATAATAATAATAACAACAACAACAATAATAATAAAATGTTTTTGAGCAGCAAATCAGAATATTAGAATGATTTCTGAAGGATCATGTAAATGGAGTAATGACTCTATAAATTCAGCTTTGAAATCACAGGAATAAATTACATTTTAGAATATATTCAAATAGAAAACCATTATTTTAAATAGTAAAAATTATTTACAAATTGTACTGTTTTCGCTGTACTTTGGATCAAATAAATGCAGGCTTTGTGAACAGAAGAGACTTCTTTAAAAAAAAAAAAAAAACATTGAAAATCTTACCGTTCAAAAACTTTTGACTGGTAGTCTCTAGTTCTTTAAATAAATATTTGCAATTCAATAATTAGACTGCTTTGGCTTTATTTCAATTAACTGCGCAGCCATATTTTAAATGTGACAAACATGTAACATACTACCACACCCTTATTAAAATATCTGTTTGCCAAAGTTACCGGTTGCAATCCACACCCTGATGATGGCATTTTCAGGTTTACAAATACATTTACATTTACAAACTAAATTATATCAATAATGGCTTAATATTATGGGGATACATTCACACAAACCTGTGAAAGAGGAGCCGGTCCTCTGTGCATGAGCTGCTGCTGTTGTTGGTAGCTCAGCAGCAGAGGAGACTGTCCAGCTAATGCCGAGGGCTGAGGAGGCTGAGCGGACAGCATCGGAGGAAGGCGAGATCTGTCCGAGCTGGCGGTGCCCACTCCAGCAATAGCAGGATCTGAGCCCAAGATGAGGCGAGTCAGTGACTCTGCCAGGTCACCGCCACCCCGTTCATCTATGTCAGGGTAAAGCCTGGAGGAAGAGGAGGGTTGAGGGAGGGCCGAAGAGTGGGCATTGCCGCCAGCTGGAGGGAGGTCAACGGAGGAGGCGTCGCCTGCTCCATGCTGCCCGTCTCGTACCCGCTCATCGAGCTCTGCGAGGCGGGCGTGCTCCTCCTGCCAATCATCATCTAGACAGGAAAACATATGAGGTGATGTTACAATCTGATACACCAATGTAACTTCGATGCAGTATGTCTGAGAAATGAAATAATAGTAGGGCCCTAAGATTTATGCGATGTGGAAAACATGAACGCAACCTTGGAATCCAGTCATAAAAATGGAATATTTTGCCAAATTTGGGATGAATAAATCAAAAGTAGGTCAGTACACTTAAATCAAAACTTGATATGGACTAGTGTCTGTAAATATTAAGCCGCGAAAAGATCTGCGTGAATTAATGGCGCAGATGTGTGATTTAATTTACCACACACACACACACTACTGACGCTTGCAGTGTTTTTAGCCTTTGCCGCCTCAATATACCAGTACATGAACACATGAAAATATAATCGCCAGAACTGCTCTGAGAGTTATTTCATGCACACAGCTATTGTCAGATCATATACAAACATAGAGGCCTTTACAGCAAACCATTAAAATTAAAGTGTAGATTTACCTGAAGAAACTGTGACAGAAATATATTACTTAATGCAATAATAGTACTACTACTAATAATGAAACTATTAAAACATGATTTTTAAGGAACATTTACCAGTAAAAAAAAAAAGTATTTCTTAAAAAAAAAAAAGAAATAAAATAAATTAATTTTCTTATAAAAATAAATTAATCAGAAATGATTTTGATTATTACAGAAATTTAATAAAATTTAATAAAACCATTAAAATGAAATCCAGAAAATTAATTGAAAAACAAAACTGAATTTGGAAAAAAAAAAAAAAAACATTTCATAGGACCTTAAAAATCAGTTTTTGTTAAACTTTTAGTAAATTGCTGTTTAATTATGTACGTTTCACAATTTTTTTTTTTTTTTTTTTTTTTTTTAGAAAAAAGGGACACCAGAAAAATTAAAACGGAATTTCGGGGGAAATATCCTTTTTGATACATCAGACGTTTAATGCTCATATACCATGACAAAGTGAGAATATGGAGCTTATACTCAAGGAAGCAAACTTAAACACATTTTATTCAGAGGCCCAAACTGAGAACATATATTGAGGGGTGAGAAGCAGAAAGGCGTAAGTGACATTTCACCAACTTTACAGGTGGGCCAAAATAAAAATTTAGGGCAATTCCAGCGTTATGGATGTGACTTTTTGCGTTATGGATGTGACATATAAATGCTTGGAGAAAGTACGTGTTACCAATATACCGAACCATCGGTTTATATTTTAATAAACCCTTGTTGATAGAGTCTAAACATCAGAAAAATATCAGTCTATGTATGCACAAGTTTTCTGTTAAAAAAGGGAAATTATCTTGCGTTACGGATGTGACAAAAAAGGACACTGCTTTTGAGAGACTACATACTTTGTAGGATTTCTGCGAATTAAAATGCACAAACCAGAAGCAATAATACCCAACAAACAGAGAAGTGAGAAAACATATAATTGTTACTTTATTTTAATTTTGATGTGTCTATTTATGAGGAACGTGCTGTTATTGGATGTGAAAAGCCTGAAAATAGCACGTACCAGACTATGGAAAATCACGTACTAAAAAAAAAAAAAAAAAAAAAAAAAAATGCTTTAAAAACTTTAAGTGAGACCTCACATAAATATTTGAGCCACCAAATGTTGACATCTGTGCTATCATTATAGTAAAAACTTTATTTTTTCATGACAAGGTTGACCTTTGCATAGAATTACCCTTTACCATAGTTTGATCTGACTTTGTGTACTGATTTCAATGGTTTGTAAAAAAAATTGGTACACTCATGGATGATGATATACTTTTGCCAGTAGAAAGAGCTCATCGAAAGCTTTCATTTGATATATCTCCATTTCACCCAAAATGTCACTTACGCCCTTCTGGTTCTCACCCCTCGATATGCAATTTGGTGCAGTTGCTAATATTTATATCAAAAAGTAACATGATCAGTGAGACTTAAGTTACTTACTTCATTGAATGTGGACGTTTTTACAATTGCAATAAATGCCTTTTCTTTGCTAATAAAGTACAAACTATCAATTAGTGACCAAAATGCATGTAGTAGATCATGTACAACAGGTTTTGCAGCAGTTTTAATCATACTGGCAATTTAGAGGCATTAGAAATCCATGTATCAAATGTTAGACGGTAGACTTTGTTCGGTAAATTTATAAGTCCAAGTCTAAGGATTGCAGAAAAACGTACCGATTGCCCCTGCACCGAAAGTGTCATCATTGAACTGGTCAATTTCATCTTCTTCCTCTACCAACCCTTCCTCCTCCAGGGTGCAGTCATCGTCAAAAGACTGCAAAATAACACAGAAGCAATACTGATTAAATATATACATTTGCAGTATGTCATGAAATATAAAGGGGGTCTATGAAGGTGAAAACATAGGGAAAGATGCTGCTGTAGCTACATGCTCAGGTATAATACTGTACTTGTGCTCACCAAAAAACAATATGATCAGTGTTGGAGGATATTAGTCTTAATCATCTAGGTTTTCAAGCAACTAAAAAGGTGTATCACTTCTTTGAAACAGTTTATACATGTTTCCAATATTGAGTAAGCAAACTGCTAAGTACAGCAACATTTAATGCTATAGAAAACTACAGATAATCCAAAATCTTACAGAAACATGTTTGCCCTGAAAACATCGTTTTAAGAGTGACGAGATAAATTAAGAATGCCTGGAAAATTAAAGTGATCCCAGTGCGTTTGCATTGCCCCAGTTAGTTGACGTACTAGCATGGCCTCGCTAGCATGCTAACAAGGCCAAAGGTTTAATATTACACATCTGGGCGACACAAAACGCAAATCAGAGGGTATTTGCTAAGGACAGTTGGCTATCATAGATTTCATAAAGCTTTTACATCTTGTTCAATATCAGCACCGGAGGAAACTGGCGGTTAGGCCCCACAAACAATTTTAGCCCGCTAACTGTAGTGTCGAAAAACAAAGCCGCAATTCCTCATCAAAATCTGTGTGTAAATCTTCTAAACAGCACTTTTTACATGACTTTTCTTTGAAAAGAACAATTCCGACATGCAGTTTGTAAAGAAAGAAGACATTTACCTGAAAATGGAACATGTGTCTGTGTTAAAAAATGATCTCGTTTAATTCTGCTGCGCGAGACGCCGCGCGCGCTTGACACACGGCACAAGATTCCTCAAGCGCGAGCTTAAAGAGATGGCACGCGGTGTGATTGCAGTAAAACCACGGAATGACTCTATTTGTAACCATAATATTGGTATTCATGTGTTATAAAAGATCCAATTTTGTGTTGTGCATGTTGGAATTAAAAATAGATTTATGACAGAAGTTCCATTAGAAAAGGAATCCCGTTCACATTTTTTGACTAGGAAGTATACCATAGCTATGTATTATGATGTAAGAATGAGGAAAATGAAGAAATAATTAATAAAACAAAAAAGTATAATGATATTACCATGGCATTCTTCAAAGTACTTACATGATCATGAAAAAACTCTGGTACACTACCAGTCAAAAGCTTTTGATTTAAACTTTTTTTTTTGTTTTTTTTTAAGAAGTGTCTTCTGCTCACCAAGCCTGCATTTATTTGATCCAAAGTACAGCAAAAACAGTAAAATTCTGAAATATTTTTACTTTTTAAAATAACTCTTTTCTATTTGAATATATTTTAGAATGTAATTTATTCCTGTGATTTCAAAGCTGAATTTTAGCACCATTACTCCAGTCATACAATCCTTCAGAAATCCTTCAAATATTCTGATTTGCTGCTCAAAAAACATTTTATTATTATTATTATGTTGAAAACAGCTGAGTAGAATTTTTTCAGGTTTCTTTAATGAATAGAAAGTTCAGAAGAACAAGCATCCTTGATAAATGAAAGTATTATTTTCTATAATTTCTTTCCAAAATAAATAAATAAATAAAAAATTATACAGACTCTAAGCTTTTGAATGGCATAGTGTATAATGTTACAACAGCTTTTTATTTCAGATAAATGCTGATCTTTGGATCTTTCTATTCATCAAAGAATCCTAAAAAAACTATAATAATGTTTAATAATAATAATAATAATAATAATAATAATATATATATATATATATATATATATATATATATATATATATATATATATATATATATATATATATATATTCAAATAGAAAACAGTCCTTTTAAATAATAAAAATATTTCAGAATTTTACTGTTTGTTGTCATATGTTTAAAAAATGATGCCCTTTAAGAAAAATGTGTAATAATATAAATATATGATATCAGCACACTACTAAAATAAGTTTTAACAATTAAACAGCTTTAAATTGTATCCATATTATTACTAGTTAAAACTGTTTAGATATAGTTTTATAGTTATTTAAATAAAAAAAAAATTATATAGTTTTAATATAAAAACTATAGCTTAAAATGTTTTTGTTTACAAAATTAGATTCAATATGTAATTTGGCAACTGTAAAAGCTATTTCTTCTTATTTGTAAGTTTCTTTGGATAAAAGTGTATGCTAAATTATTAAATGCAATGTAAATCTAAGAAGAATGAACCAAAATAAACATTTCTAAACGACAATGGACATTGGAAAAATTCTATAAATAGATTTACAAACATCTTTTTTTTTGTAAAATGTTTTTTTTTTTTTTTTTAATTTTGTAACAAAATTAAAAGCAAAGACAACATTTACAAGAATAAAGACAAACAAAATATTGTACACAATATAATTATAATTTGATTACAATATATGAAATTTATTAAATGAACTAAAACGCATTACACTATAAAAGTCTTACAAGCAAGTGTTTTTTAAAGAATTCAAATATATATGAACACCTTCTAAAAAAAAAAAAAATTATGAATGTAACATTTTGTAAGGGATAGTAATAAACACGCGGATTGATTTGCATTTCCCTTTTAGTGTACGAGTGATGTCACACAAGTCTGAAATCTCGCGATAGTCTATAGCCGGGCCCGTTTTGCGGGAACAGTGTCAACAGAAAAGCCGGGGGCCGTGAATGACGCGTGGTGTGCTTGCTCTATTTGGGCAATATTTTGAAACTTCCCAATCAAACCTATATACTTTTTCGGCTTTTCGGACCTATTTTAAGCGGAATTACTCGTGTCTATAGCGAAACAACGGAATTAGCCAGCCTATCATGTCCCAAACAGAAAGCAGCATGGAGCAGCAGCAGCGGGAAGAGCCGAGCCAACTCGACTCGGTCGGTCCGGCAGAGGTGAGCGCTTCTTTCCCATCATATTCCGCTCATAATTACGTTCCAGTTCATCTGGGACTTTAAAACACGGACTGATGGAGTTGAAAACGAAGCGCTGACGAACCAACCGCGCGCGTCTCTCGAGAGCGCAGCTGAAAGTTTTTGTTAGCATGTATTGTTCCGGCTCAGATGAATAGATGAGCAGATCGGCGTCCATTTTCACACTCATAACAGCGTTTGATCACTTTTTAGACTGGAAGATTGGCAGATTGACGGATGGGGTTAGAGAGATGGCCAGTTTGATGTGTTGTTATTGTCTGAGTAAACTTAATATGACAGTCGGTGGTGTTGATATTTTGTTACTTTCAGAACGGTAACGTTGCTTTAAATGAACCACGTTTCGCTATATAGGTCAGGCAGATACATTTTTATAGCTTGCACTCTTTTTATTGTAGATTTCGTTCAAAATAAAAGTTCCGTTGTGTTGGTTTTCATGTGACGTTCCTGTAGTGACGCTGAACAGGGAATTACCCGCCATCGGAACCATGCGATGCCATAAAAGTCACCGTACCATGACGTTTATTAGACGTATTTTTAATGCTTACTTGGCTCTCGTTTAGACGTATTATTAATTCAGTGTGCTGCTTTTACTAACTGCGTTATTAAACTGAACTACTCTTTATGTGGCTGTGAAAGTGAAGTTCCGATTGAACGTCTAGAATCGCAGTAACGGTCATTTAAAAACAACGCTTGCCTAATAATCTTCAGGTTAAGCCTTTATAACGCGATATTTGTCGATATTTTAAGGTAATTTGTTATCGTTAACATAGTATACTTGTTGTTATAATAGAATGTAGGCATTTAAAATGTATTTTTGGTTCCAGAAAACAAACTAAAAGTTCTGATGACATAATTGTACCCTTGTGGGCGAGTCCAAAATATTGTCCAATCAAATGCTTCTTGAATGAAAATATTGGTTTCTTTTAAAGTCGTTGTGCAATGAAACTTCACCTATTTTCTAAATGCATGTTATGTGTCTTATTGTGAACGATTTTTCTATGCGTGTTTATTTTTTTTTTTTTTTTTTTTTTTTTTTAAATTTATAAATGTTACCTTAATTTTTAAATCATAACTGATTAGAGGTACATCACAATACAGAAAAAAGACTCTCATTAGGAAATATCAAAATAGAAAAAGAAACTTTCAATCTCATCAATTTTTCTTGCTGTTCAAGCAAAAATTACATTGTTGTTTCTCTTTAAGGATGATGCTTCAGAAAACGGTCACGATGAAGCATCGGATACTGCGATGGATAGTGAAGCGCAGTCGTCATCACCTCCCTCGGCAAAGGAAAAGGAGCAGCCGGGTGGATATGAAGAAAAAGTGGTAATGCATTTTCCCTTGCATAAAAATCAAAGTTACTTTGGGTTTGAATGCATATTACAGTTATGCAGGTATGTTGATCTGTAAGTAGACATGGTGCTGTGTGTGTTGTTGACGTCTACTGCTTTGTTTCAACAGAAAACAGACCGGACCAACAGATTCGAGTACCTCCTGAAGCAGACTGAATTGTTTGCTCATTTCATCCAACCAGCTGCCCAGAAGACCCCAACTTCACCTCTGAAGATGAAGCCTGGCCGCCCTCGCATTAAAAAAGACGAAAAGCAGAACCTGCTGTCTGCTGGAGAGTGAGTTTGCCCACACGGTTCAAGCAGAATTGGTTTCACAAGTATTTTTCCCATCTGTTTTCTCCATAAAAATCATATATAGCTGATTAACAACTTTAAATGATATTAAAAAAATATTTTTCTGTGGAGAAAATAATGGGAATTTTACTTAAATTTTAATTTAATACAGTTTTACAGCAAAATATTATGCTATTTTTTATGCCTAACTTTGTGTTTTGTTAGTAATATTTATTCTGTTCTATATTTAATTTATTTAAATATTTATATTTAATTGTATTAGTATAAAACAGTTATGCATTCCTACAAAAGAGCAGAGCAAAACTGAATTGCAATTTCTAATAATTGCTTCCTCCTGGCTCATTGTTCATACTTTATTTTTTTTTTTTTTTTTAAACTGTAAAAGTAACCGCCATCGTCGGACTGAACAGGAGGAGGATGAGGAGCTGCTGAATGAGAGCAGCAAGGCCACCAGCGTTTGCACACGTTTTGATGATTCGCCTTCTTGTGAGTTAAATGCACATTAAAACACTTAATATCTGTTATTAACACTTATATACAAAATAAGGTCAGTGGTCTCTCGGTAATTTCAAGGAAAGCTTATTGTGGCCAATATTTTTATTATTAACAGATGTGAAAACTGGCAAACTGAGAGACTATCAAGTCCGTGGACTGAACTGGCTCATTTCCCTCTATGAAAATGGAATCAATGGGATCCTTGCTGATGAAATGGTATGACTCCACCCACAAACTCATTGTCCTTTTATTAGTACATTAAGAAATATCACATAGATTTGTGTATTTAAATTGTGGATTCCAAGTCTGTAAAAGTTACACTCGCCTCTAAAATATTTCAGCAGCCAGAATCTGGTTTTTGTTCACACTTCTTGTCTTCTCTTGTCCCATCAGGGTCTTGGTAAGACTCTTCAGACCATCTCTCTGCTGGGTTACATGAAGCATTATAGAAACATTCCTGGACCTCACATGGTTTTGGTGCCCAAATCCACCCTGTATAACTGGATGAATGAGTTCAAGCGTTGGGTTCCCTCTCTACGTGCTGTCTGCCTCATTGGTGACAGGGATGAAAGAGTAAGTAGGCATTTCCTTATTGTGCGTTCTCTTTTTAAACTATCATTAACTTCTTCTGCCCATCTAATAACTCGTTTCTGTTTGCAGACGGCTTTCATCCGTGACACGCTGCTGCCAGGCGAATGGGATGTGTGCGTCACCTCCTATGAGATGCTCATTATCGAGAGAGCTGTCTTCAAAAAGTTCAACTGGAGATACCTGGTCATTGATGAGGCTCACCGTATCAAGAATGAGAAATCAAAGGTGTGCATTTGCATCCTTATTCCAGCTCTGCATGTTATACCACAATCAGTTACTGATTGATTGTGAGTCCCTGGTTTCCTTTAGTTTAAAAGTAAGCTAGTAAAGTTTGTATTTCTCAGCTTTCAGAGATTGTGCGAGAGTTCAAGACCACAAATCGATTGCTGCTGACTGGAACCCCACTACAGAACAACCTTCATGAACTTTGGGCGCTGCTGAACTTCCTGCTGCCTGACGTCTTCAACTCCTCAGAGGTGCCACTTCTTTCTTGCATACTGCTACAAGAACTCGAGTATTAATGCATGTTATTAAGGTGTATAAGCTTTTGAAATTTTTGTAGGTGAACCTGTTATGAATGTCTTTTGTGTTTCCCTTATGTGCAGGATTTTGATTCCTGGTTTGACACCAATAACTGTCTGGGAGACACAAAACTGGTGGAACGTCTACATACTGTAAGTGCATTTTCATCTGATTCCTGTCTACACATTTATAGCTTGAATCAGTGGGTGAATCCCAATGTTTGTTAATGTATCATTAAATCAAAAGGCAATTAATGTATATTTTGAATTGTAAAATATAAGCATATGGCTTAATTTTTATAATGCAATATGTTTAAATATTGAGAATGTGAATAAAAAAAATATGTAGAATGACTGAGAATCTGTTTAAACCACTTATAATATTTATTTTTAAATAATAAAAAATACTAAATATATAAATATGTTAGAAAAATTCTATAAAATATTATTTATAGATTAAAATATTATCTATCTATAGCAGTAATATTGTGAAACATTTTTGCTATTTAAAATTATTGCTTTCTATTTGAATATATTTTTTAAATGTCATTTTTTTTCTGTGAATAAAACTAAATTTTCAGCATCATTACTCCAATCTTCAGTGTCACATGATCTTTCAAAAATCATTCTAATATGCTGATTTACTGTTCAAGATTATTATTATTATTATTATTTAAAATATTATTATTATTATTATTATTATTATTATTATTATTATTATTTAAAACAGTTGAGTACTCCCCCCCCCCCCCCCCCCCAGATAAATAGTAAAGTCCAAAGATCAGCATTTATCTGAAATAAACCGCTTTTGTAACATTATAGAAATTAATACTTTTATTTCGCAAGGATTTAAATCGATCAGATAAATGCTGTATTTCCGAACTTTCTATTCATCAAAGAAACTTAAAAAAAAAATCTACTTGGCTATTTTCAGTAATAATAATAAAAATAATAATAATAATAATAATAATAATAATAATAATAATAATAATAGGATTTATAATAAATAATAATAATAATAATAATAATAATAATAATAATAATTATTATTATTATTATTATTATTATTATTACTGTTGTTGTTGAGCAGCAAACCAGAATATTAGAATGATTTATGAAGGATCATGTGACTGGAGTAATGATGCTAAAAATTTAGCTTTGATCACAGGAATAAATTGCATTTTAAAAGTAATTTAAATGGATAACAGTTTATTTTACTGTTTTTGCTGTACTTTGGATCAAATAAATGCAGGCTTGGTGAGCAGAAGAGACTTTAAAAATCTTACCGTCCTAAGAAATATTATTAATGTTACAGGTACTCCGTCCATTCCTGCTGAGACGTATCAAAGCTGATGTGGAGAAGTCTCTCCTCCCCAAAAAGGAAATCAAGATGTATATTGGGCTTAGCAAGATGCAGAGAGAATGGTAAATATTAGTAAAAAAAGTGTTTCAAATATGTTTCAGGGTTGTTTTACCAGGCTTTTTTGGTAAATCACAAGTATCACATTAAACAGACAAATAATGAACTATTATTTTCCTTTAGGTACACCAAGATTTTGATGAAGGACATTGACATTCTGAACTCTGCTGGTAAGATGGACAAAATGCGTCTGCTGAACGTGCTGATGCAGCTCAGGAAATGCTGCAATCACCCCTACTTGTTTGATGGAGCGGAGCCTGGTCCACCATACACCACTGACCTGCACCTGGTGGTCAACAGCGGAAAGATGGTGGTGCTGGACAAGCTGTTGCCGAAGCTGAAAGAACAAGGTGACCACTTTACTGCCAGACATACTTTAACATTAACATGTCTGGAACCGTCTTGACATGTTGTTTTTAACTTTCCTGCAGGTTCCCGTGTGCTGATCTTCAGTCAGATGACCAGGGTGCTGGACATTCTGGAGGATTATTGTATGTGGCGTAACTACGGTTACTGCCGTCTGGATGGACAGACTCCTCATGAGGAGCGACAGGTATGATAATGATTTCACGGTCATGATTATGAATTGGCCTTCCATCATGAATGAACGGCTCAGTAATAAATAAGCACAAATTAATGAGATTCTTCTCAACTCCTCAGATCTCCATCAATGCCTTCAATGAGCCCAACAGCTCAAAGTTTCTGTTCATGTTGAGCACAAGAGCAGGAGGTCTCGGTATCAATCTGGCCACTGCTGACGTCGTCATCATCTACGACTCTGACTGGAATCCTCAAGTGGATCTTCAGGCTATGGTCAATACGCACACTGACTTTTTTTTTTTAAGTCTATTCTATGTTGTTGCTTTGATGTTTGGGCTGTGTAGCATATTGCTTTTCTCCATTTGCCAAACTTTTGATTTATTAAAAAGTCATTTTCTCCAAAGCAGCATCAGACCTCTTCTGGAATGGAGTGTTAATTCATTTCCATTGGATTTTCTTTGTTCAGGATCGTGCCCACAGGATCGGTCAAAAGAAACAAGTGCGCGTGTTCCGTTTTATCACGGAAAATACAGTTGAGGAAAGAATTGTGGAACGTGCAGAAATGAAGCTCCGCTTGGACTCTATTGTCATTCAACAAGGTAAGATGTAAAACAAACAAAAGCTACTTCTAAATATTTTTAATATGTGACCCTCGACCCACAAAACCAGCCATAAAGGTCAGGGATTTTTTTTGGGATAAATAAGCTTTCCATTGATGTATGGTTTGTTAGAATAGGACACTACTATTTGGAATCTGACTGTAAAAAAAAAAAAAATCAAAACATTGAGAAAATCACCTTTTAAAGTTGTCCAAATTAATTTCTTATCAATGCATATTACTAATCAAAAATCAAATTTTGATATATTTACAGTAGGAAATTTACAAAATATCTTCAAAATATAAATAAATAAATACATTTTATACAAATATATATATATATATATATATATATATATATATATATATATATATATATATATATATATATATATATATAATTATTAGTCCTATCAATCTGTCTAATATTTAATAAAATATAATATTTTACACATTTACCTTTTTTTTTTTTTTTTTTTTTTTTTTAATTTTCACATTTTTCTAATTCATGTGACTGTGTATATATATTTTATCGAATTTTTTTTTTTTTTTTAATTTTTAATTATTCACTGTCTGTAGATGTATTCTATAAATGTAGTAATTTATAAAATTGAGAATTTTTTTTAATGTTTGAATTTTTAAGTCATGCCATTGTATGTGTATATATGTTTTTTTTATATACATAAAATAACATTTATGAATTATATACTTTATATAAAATAGTATTCTTTAAAGTATATTATACTTTGTTTTTTAAAAAAAATTATTAGTCACTATTTTTTCTAAATAATGCAACTGCCTTTAAATAAAAAATATATCTTTTAAAATTATTTATAAAAACATTTTAAATTATTATTTGTGTTTGTGTATATAATAGTTTATACAATGTAATTTTATATTTTATTAAATTGATAGTAATGTATTTTCTAATGTTCTAATTTTTCTAATTTGTGTGTGTTCGGGTATATATTTATGTATATTTATAAAATATATTAATATACTTTTTTCATAAAATATTTTAAAGTATATTATACTTTTTTTTTTTTTTTTTTTTTTTTTTTTTTTTCTAATTAATGCAACTGTGTTTTAATAAAATATTTTAGTTATTTATAAAATTGTTTTTTTAAATGTATATTTAAAATTATTTATTCATGTGTATATAATATTTTATAAAAAAATTTCTGAAATTGGTGGTCACAATTTTTTTTCTAATGTTCTAATTCAAATTCATGTCACAGTGTGTGTTTGTGTATATATTTATAAAATAAAATGTATTAAACTTTAAAAAAAAAAAAAAAGAATTAGTCATTACCTTTTCTAATTAATGCAATGGTGTTTTAATAAAAGCACTTTTTAAATTATTATTATTATTATTATTATTATTATTAGTTTGTTTTTATTAATATAGTTGATACTGTTGCTTCCCAACAGGCAGGCTGGTCGATCCAAACACAAGCAAACTGGGCAAAGACGAGATGCTGTCCATCATTCGACATGGTGCCACTCATGTGTTCGCCTCTAAGGAGAGTGAAATTACCGATGAAGACATTGATGCCATCTTGGAGAGAGGAGAGAAGAAGGTACATCCTCTAAACTAGGGAAATTAGATCTCAAAGCTGAACTGAAGTTTTTCAGTTAATTTAGAGAAATGCTCTTTATGACTTTTCCAATGGTTGTTTTAGACCATGGAGATGAAAGAAAAATTGGCCAATCTTGGAGAAAGCTCGCTGAGGAACTTCACCATGGACACGGAGAACAGCGTGTACAACTTTGAGGGTGAAGATTACAGAGAAAAGAAAAAGGTAATGCATGACAAATGGCAACAAGTGCTTATCATTATAGCGTTGGGTTGAAAATAATAGGCTGATCTGAACTCCCCTCCTCCTCAGGTCATCACTAACTGGATTGAGCCACCCAAGAGAGAGCGCAAGGCCAACTACGCTGTGGACGCGTACTTCAGAGAAGCCCTGCGTGTCAGCGAGCCCAAAGCACCAAAGGTATTATTAGCACTTATGCTGTTGACCGTAATCGGCATTTGAATTGCAAACCCTGGAGCTGTCTTAATGAACTTTCTCGTGTTTCCTCAGGCTCCACGTCCTCCCAAACAGCCCAATGTTCAAGACTTCCAGTTCTTTCCTCCTCGGCTTTTTGAGCTGCTGGAGAAAGAGATCCTGTATTACAGAAAGACCATTGGCTACAAGGTGTGTCTCATATACAGTTCAGTGACTATAATTGCGTTATTAAAAACTCTTCAGAAGCAATAATTCCTTCTAAAGTTTCTAATGCATGATATCACTGTGCTAACAGGTGCCAAGAAACCCCGATCTGCCCAACTCAGCCCAGATGCAGAAAGAGGAGCAGGCCAAGATCGACGAAGCTGAACCACTTAATGAGGAAGAGCTGGAGGAGAAGGAGAACCTCCTCTCACAGGTAAATCCCAGTGGAGTGAACTTCCATATCTTCAATATTTACACGAAACCTTGTAATTGTAAATAATCCCAGTGTATTCACATTATCCTAGTCTAGTTGTGCTTTCATATGTTTCAAGTTTCTAGAATCTATGAGATGGTGTTTATATAGCAGCTAATGTCAGTGTCTTTTATACTTAGGGTTTTACTATCTGGACCAAGCGTGACTTCAATCAGTTCATCAAGGCCAATGAGAAGTGGGGAAGAGACGACATCGAGAACATCGCCCGTGAGGTTGAGGGCAAAACGCCAGAGGAGGTCATGGAATATTCTGGTATGTCGATTATGCCGTTCACTACTGTACCGCTCAAGCATATACAGGAAGTGTGTGATTGAGATGTTGTGTTTGTATGCAGCTGTATTCTGGGAGCGATGCAATGAGCTGCAGGACATTGAGAAGATCATGGCTCAGATCGAGAGAGGAGAGGCCCGAATCCAGAGAAGGATCAGCATCAAGAAAGCACTGGACTCTAAAGTGAGTGACTGTTCTATCATCAGTTTCTCAATGAGAGGTTTAGATTGCACTTTTTGTTAAAGGTGTCCCTTTTTACGTTGTCATTATACGTTTAAGTACTGATTAATATTTATTAATAACATGTACTTGCTATAGTGTTAGGAATAAGGTTTGATTAGGGGTTAGCTGCAGGTAATTATTCATAATATTTACTGTTATTACTGTAGTAAGTACATGTAACAAGGACACTGTAAAATAGTATTACTGGAGTTTATATTTCAGAGCAGGGATATTGTTAATTAAAACTAAAGCCATAAAGCCTAAAAAAAACAAAATTTAAAGTGAAAAAGGATAATCAAATTCAAAATATTAACCATAACAGCAAATCAGTGATACTAAAAATAAGACTTAATAAACCAACAAATAAAAATGTATAAATATCATAGGCATATTTATAAAAACTGATAAAAAAGGAAAAAACACTATAAATTTACTAAAACTTAACTAACTAAAATTTAAAGCAAAAATGGAAAATATAAAGATAAAATTGAATTCAAAATATTAACTATAACAGCTTATCAGTGATTCTAGAACAAACTAAAACTTAATAAATTAACAAAGAAAAATTAATAAATATCTTGGACATATTTTTAAAAAACTGTAAAAAATCTGGGGAAAAAACACTCAACAAAATTACTAAAACAACCAAAATTTAAAGTGAAATTTTTTTTTTTTTTTATTATTATTATTTTTTTTTTTTAAGAATAGCATTTGTTTGAACTATGAAGTGTTGCTGGGATTTATAATTCATAAGAGGGATGTTATCATTAAAACTAAAACCATTTCAGCTAGTTGGCTAGGCAATTTCTCATTTTTGTTTAGCTTAAGTTGAAGTACTAAACTAATTAAACTAGAACTAATAAAGAAATTAATACCATATGGACATATAAAAAAAAAAAAACAAAAAACAAATAAACTAAAAACTAATACCTCCAAAAAAAAAAAAAATTGAAAAATAAAATCTAATGCAAAATACTGAACTATAGTAGTATATCAGTGAAGTACTGATTCAGAGGATTAACAATTTGTTTTTCTCTTTCCAGATTGGTCGTTATAAGGCGCCGTTCCATCAGCTCAGGATCTCGTATGGCACCAACAAAGGGAAGAACTACACAGAGGAGGAGGATCGATTTCTCATCTGCATGCTGCACAAACTGGGCTTTGACAAGGAGAGCGTTTATGATGAGCTGCGCCAGTGCATACGCAACTCGCCCCAGTTCCGCTTCGACTGGTTCCTCAAGTCCCGCACGGCCATGGTGAGATTTATGAGTATAAAGTCACACCACAAGCAATTAAATAATGTTTATCGATTCAAAAATGTCCGAACACTGTTATGCATGTGCAGGAGCTTCAGCGGAGATGTAACACACTGATCACGCTCATCGAACGTGAGAACATGGAGCTGGAAGAGCGAGAGAAAGCGGAGAAGAAGAAGAGGGGCCCTCGCACATCTTCGGTGAGCTTGTGCTAGTGTATTCTTCATTGCAACCATTACTAGCGAAAGGAATTTTTAATGACCTATCCTTTTCACGTAGGCCCAGAAACGCAAACAGGACGGGACCCCAGATGGACGTGGCCGCAAGAAGAAGCTCAAATTGTGATCGGCGTCGCACCTCACTCGGCGAGGACCTTCAGTACAGCAATTCTTACATTTGTTGTTACGGGTCGCACTCATGTACTGTACGGATTTGCAGCACTGAACCTCGCCTCCAAGTAGCTTGACCTTTTTAACAAGGTGTAGAGTTGTAAATTAGATCTCTCTTTTAGTTATATAATGTGCTACGGCTGTGCTGTCAGTTGTGTTTTTGTATTTATGCCTACGTTTGTTTTTTTTTTGTACCACATTCCATTTGCTTGTATCAATTTGATTTGCCGTCTTTCCCACATTATTAGCGTCTTCAATATTGTCTCTGTACCCTCAGTTGAATAGTCAATTGGAACATGACTAATAAATGTTGTTTTTATAAACACTGCTCCGTATGATTTCTCCAAATAAATGTCAATGCTTGTATGTTAATGTAGTATTGGTGTACATATTCAGTAACTACACTGAGAGCTTTGGTGCTGATGGCTGGAATAATGTTTGAAAAATCTGAAGGAAAAGCTTTAAATTAGGTTTTAGTACTGAACGTTGTACTTTAAAATAGTGCTCATTTGTGTTCTTAAATTCTTAATACCTCATGCCTCCATATCTTAATCATTTTCAATAACATGCTTCTATTCCGTCTGTTGCCTCATCTTTCCTTGTACTTTTTCTCTCATTAGTGACATTTGTCCTCATTCGTGCCGGTTCAACTGAAACCTCCTTGTCAATCACTTCATCTGAAATTAAAATCCCAAACAAATTGTATTTATTCTGTTTTTAAAGCATCAAAGTTAACCACTTTTTGAGATACTGATGCGACAGCAGTAATTGCGTTCATTTTACCCACCTTATTCTTAAACGTGGAAGTAATGGACGAGACATCCGGAAAATAACCAGAAGAATAACAACGTGCAGTAAACGGTAACACTATTTGCACTACAAATCAGTTTGTTCATATTTAAGATAACACATTAAAATAACATGGTAAAACACACCCATTTGCAATATCAAGCAGCGAAGCAAGCTGTTTAGTACAGCTAAAAATTAGCTGGACGCCATGAGACCGGAAGCCGCACCCATAACATTTACAAATGGCCGTGCTTACTCTTACGGGTAAAAATAAGGTGGGTAAAAAGAGCCTCACTCCTGCAACATAAATGACAATATACTTCATAAACAACAGGCAAAATTGGGTAAAACTGAGTTTACATTATGTCTCTTCATAAAACACTTCTGCTTAAAATTGAAAATATATGGAAACCCCAAAAATAAATTACATAAATATAATAAACTACACAAGTAATAGAAGTAATAATAAAATAATAATAACAAAAAAAAAAATAGTATCGAATTATCGAATTGCCATTTTGTGTTTTGGAAAAATATTAAAAAGTAGTTTTTTCCCTATTTATTTCAGATATCAAGGCAACATTGCTTACTTGTGTTAATTATATATTAATACTAATTATATACACACACAAAGTATTTTTTGTTCGTGTAATTTAAAGACAACATCAGTTACAGTCAGCACTGTTATTTATTTATTTAAAATAAAGCACTTAAAAAACGTAATCATTATTACATTTGCATTGTACACTACATAGACCACTCCTTACTGAATTTAACTGAGACCGTTATGTCTGCTGCACATTTTGTTCTGTGCATGTTTTGTTCTGTATGAGAATGGAATAACTGGTCTCTATAAAAGACAAATAAAGCATTTTATTGACATTTACCATAATCAGAAGCAGCGCCAGTCACAATAAAGTGATTATCGGAGCTTTAGAAGAAGACATGTATTAATCTTTCTTTTGCGGGACAATATGATTGATTGAACCAAAGCATCACCATAGTGTGGATGTCACATTATTGCAGTTAATATGAATACACACGAGGTCACTGTAGTGCAGAGAGTTAATCACTGTCATTTTACAGCACAGTACTGCTACATCACAATCATTTTCATGCTCTTGTTTACAGTAAGAGACTGTAGTGATGTTTGTCATTTTAAATCACGCAAAAGAAGAAAACGAAACGAAAAAACTACAAGATTTTTTTTTTTTTTTACATGTTTACAGTTTAATGTTTACATATATTATTTTATAAAGAATTATTTTATTAATTATTTTCTGGTCTCTTCTGTTTTCTGTTTATTTGAAGTACATAAAAATAGCTATTTTTTAATAATGCTTTGTTTATAAAAAGTACAGACGAATGTCACGTGAGTCACTCGTAGGATCTGTTCGCGCGCTTTTTGAGCATCGCCGGTAAACCTCTCACCTTGCTTCCGTGTTTGTGTCTATCTCAAGTTGTTAATAATATACATTGAGGCAATTTTCGAGGCTCCTTTTTTTTTTTTTTTTTAACAGATTAACATTACTACGCCACCAAAACGTAGCGATTTGGCAACTTGAAACGCGCATGCGCGATGAATTCAAACGCTGAGGCTCTGAGAAGAATCGACGACAGGTGATGTCTGAGGTGATTTTGAATGCTAAAAACAATGGGATCATAATAATATTAAAACCTGGAAGTTATACAAAATGGTTGTAAATTAAGTCAACTTCGACTCAGTCGAAGATTTTATAGTTTAATTGGCGCGTTTCCAAAAAATAACATTAGGACATTTTCTCTTATGTTTGTAAAATTGTGTTTGCTGGTCTATCCATAGGATTTAACACATTAAAACCAAACACACCACGATATAAAACACTATATTAAGTCTACATTGTATTTAATATTTTACAGTACAGTATTTCTCTACTAGGAAGGCCGGATAAAATATTAATTGTTCATTCATGTTGTATTAAAATTTATGTCCAAACAAATGCTGTCAAATCCCTCTAATAACACTTGCCTTTGGCGTTGACTAGCAAATATGATAATCTACAGCCTATTGGTAATGGTTATAACTCTACGCAGCCGTCAAACAACCTGTAAAATCTATTGTCTTGTAATATCTGTTATTAATATAATAAAACACCTGATATAATCTCTTTTTGCCAGGTGTAGTGTGATCATTTGGAGTCCCAGGATGGTTTAAGGCACTTTCTGAACAGACCACAGCACCTGTAAGTGTACACATATGGATTTTATATATATGTAATTTTATATTTTCATTTTATTTATCACATATAAATATTTATTTATTTGTTTTCTTACATATTAATTTTTTATTCATTCAAAAAGTAAAAAAAATGTTAGCTATTCTCCTGAATAATGAGCAGTTTTATGGTTGCAGTTGTGTGTGTGTGTATTTGTTGTGCAAAATGTTAGATTCTGATTTTGAAAATGTGTGTGGTTGATGCACAAGGTGGTGCTGTTGCTCTGTTTTTAATGGACAGACTGCAGCAGTATGTAATGGTGTGACTCCTGAAGGTGGCCTGCTCCCAAGTAAAAGCATAGTAACATTAAGCATAAATGATAACCTCATAAACGTCTCCATCCATGAGTAATCTTGTAGCGAAAACTAATCTCGTTGGAGTAATAGGGCCTTTATTGTGTTTGTTCGCCGAATCGATATGAATGTCTGTGTGCTCTTGGCAATACGAAACTCTTTTTAAGTAACAATTAAAATACCTTAACATGATTGATTTTACATTAGCTGCCTCAGCTCTTAAAAAAAGCAGAATAGTTTCCCCTACACCCTCTCTCCAGTCCCTTATGGCTTTAATGTAACTTTTGAGATTTTAATCACTAGTGTTTTCACCCAATCCTGCTGTATTTTGCAACCAGAAGCAGTTCAAAGAGGCAATTCATGCATATTTCTGTAAATAAATATCTAAATAGCTGTTTTTTTGAATAATAATATCGCATGTCTGAGTTTTTCTATTAAGCTTTTCCATTTTTGTGATGCTTAATCACACAAATTGATTGGACCGCTGAGACGAATAAGACTGTGGTACACCGTTGTCCCTCATTGCATTGGAGGTGAATGGCTGAATAAAGCCAGCAGCGGCTCTTCAGTCGTTCCTCACTGAGGATGTGAATGAGATTAAAGATGCTGCACAGAACTCATGGTGAATGGTAAAAAGAGGGCGTATTGATCAAACACACCCCTGCAATGTATCACTGACTGTTTGTCTGTTTCTCTCTGAGGCTGGAGAAGAAACCAGCGGGAATCACAATTTCGGAAAAGGCACCAGCGGTAATAGCAATCAATTTTGTTCTGCTGTCTGTTATATTGTTATTGTTGTGATATCAGAGTGTAAAGGCTGATGCCAAGAAGTCCAAAGACAAATTTATGTGTTTAAAATGTATTTTGAGAGCTGAAAATCTCAGTCTGACTTTTAATTTTATCAGTACATGGACCCTTCTGAAAAAATTGACATGGTTTGTTGCCAGCATGTATTATGTATATGGATCCTAGCATGGGGTGCTGCTTTTTAACTAGGTTACTTTAGTTAACTGGCTACACGAGAAGCAGCCATGATGGTCCACCAGTATAATTTTTTTGCGCACATAAACCAATAACCAGGGAAAACCGCAGACTTGGCAACACTGCCAGTAACTCAGTCTTAGGTTTTTCCTCTTAAAATTTGAAAATAAAAATAGATACATATGAATCATTTGACAATACGCAGATATCAGAATCAGAATTAGCTTTATTCGCTATATTATAAATAAAGATATGTGATAAAGAAATATAAAGACAAAGCATTCTCTTTCAGAAACACACCAAGTATTTTACTATTAACCTTAAAACAAACATTTAAATGTGTTGAGATGGACATTTAAATAAATAAATATTTACAAAAAATATTATTATTATTATTATTAATAATAATAATAATAATAATAATATATATATAATTAATATTTACAATGTGTTCTTATAAAAAGGAATATTTTTTATAATATTTTATTATAATAATTTATTATAATATTTAATTTATAATATTAAGCAATATTTAAAAATAAATAAATACATAAATAAAATACTTTGAAATTATTTAAATATTTTTTAAATATATTTACACATTTTTAAATGTGTTCTTATTAAAAAGGAATGTTTTTTTGTATTAAAAAGCAATATTTAAAATAATTAAATAAATACATAAAATATTTTGAAATTATTTTAATATTTAAAAAATGTTTATGCATTTTAAAAAAGTGTTCTTAAAAAGTTTTTTTTTAATTAAAAAGCAATATTTGTTAAAAATGTATTTATTCAATTATCAAAAAATTATCATAAATTATTTATTTATAGAAATTGATGTTTTATTTATTTATTAATTATGAAAAATTATTAAATATTAATTTATCTTTTTTTTTTGCACATCAACTTTGCAAGTAACTTTGTCTCAGTTTTTGTTTTATCTTATTTTGTTTATTTAAAATATATTTTTTAAATATTTTCTTACGATAAAGGAAGTATTTTTTATTAAAAATGTAATTGAATTAAATATGAATTTAAGTTATTAATGTGAATGCTTATTAAATATGGATTTATTAATTTATTAAAAGCAAGTGTATTTATTATTTAACTTAGTAGATATTTTTATTTTATTTATTCATTATGGAAAATTATGAAATATTTATTTAATTTATAAAAAAAAGTAAAAATTTATCACAAAATTTGCAAGTCACTTCATGTCAGATGCCCCCCCCCAAAAAAAAGTTGTGAGTCAACTGTTAACACACATAACATGAAAATGTGGCTAACTAAGAAGTACTTAATGAGAAATGTGAGCACAGTTTGAGACATTATTGAGAGAGGACACGTGAGATGTCTTTTCTCAGGAGAAACATCTGACAAGCAGGAGACACCAGCAAAAGTGTCCATTTGCTCTCCATTTTAGTTTTCTAGGTGGACCAGCTTTGTACCAGCTTGGAAAATTAAGATGGTCTTTTTAGCAAAGGGCATTCATTTTCCATTTCAGAATGATTTTCATCATCTTTATTCGACTGGTCTTCAGTAATGGTGTCGGAGGGTATAGTCAGGTCGCTTTTAGTGAGCGCTGTTAATGTGAATGATGTTAAAAGAGCCTCACTCCTGCAACATCTTCCTCCCTCGTTTTCTCCTCTTTTTCCTCATTCTCCTAGTCCTGGCTGGCACATTTCTTCCTCTTCTCTTTGCTATCTTATTTGCAGTCACCTTCGCTTGTAAATAATGCAGCGTCTCCGTTGCGTGCCTCGCTTTGAAAGCTTATTTGCCGACAGCGTCCCCGAATCTTTTGTGGAGCACATGGTCCATTTAGTTGTGCCTTTTAAAAACAAACTGTAAAAAGCCTTTTGACTCCCCTGTTGGACCCTCTGGCATCGTCATTGGCCACTTTCTATTTTTACTCCCAGTCTGGCTGGAGGCGAGGAGCTGAAGCCCCGAGGTGTTCAGCCACAAGCTTCTGATGTCAGCTTTGCTGTTGCAGGATGAACCCGTTGAGCTTTAATGGCAACAGTTTTGGGCTGAGGTTTTGGTGTTGGGTGTTTGCCGACTGATCGTTTGTGATCTCTGCCTTCAGATGATGTGATTTTGATGTTTAGTCATCATCTTAGTGTGTGTGATCAATTTACATAAGACACAACAGCACAGACATGCAAGTATTTGACTGTTTCATGAATTAATGTAATGTGAATATTGATCTATTTAGTACAAATTTATTTATTTAATGAGTTCATTTAATATATATATTTTAAACATAAATTAATGTATTTAATGACTGCAATGAGTATTTATTTAATAATAAAGTTTATATTTGTGTTTATAAAAAATATAATAGAATGTGAACATTTATATTTATAAATATTGAAATGAATAAATGAATATTTATTAATGTAATTATTTAATACAAATACACTCAATATGATTTATGTAATATGAATATTTAATACATATTTAACATAAATTTATTTGATATTAATTTGTAATATAAATATGAATTTAATTCATTTAATGACGTGACGTGTGGCCAAATATGGTGACCCATACTCGGAATTTGTGCTCTGTATTTAACCCATCCAAAGTGCACACACACAGTAGTGAACAAGTAGTGAAAATGTATTTTATATAATAAATAATTATATAAAAATGTATTTAATACAACTATATTTAATGAATTTATGTAATATGAATATTTATTTTTTGAGAGTTTATATTTATATTTGTGTGTATATAATAATAATAATAATAATTATTATTATTATTATTATTATTAATATTAATATTTAAACAAACAAATTAATATTTATTAATTTAATGCAATTATTTGTTTAATGTTAATGATTTATTATGGGTTTATGTAATATGAATGTTTTAATACATTTATTGATATAAATTATTAAATATAAATGTAAGCAATATAAATATTTATTTAATACAAATTTACTTAAAGAGTTTATTTAAAAGGTTTTATTAATTAATTTATTAAATAAAAACATTTATTAAATGTGGATATTTATTTTATTTTATTTAGTAAATACCTAAACTAAATTTTGTATTTACCACAGCTTAGACAAAAATCTGCAGTGCAGATTTTTATTTTTTTACTGGAAGAGAAAGTCTGAACTTTTTAAAACTGTAGATCTGCTGTCAACCAAATATTGAACGTTTAGGCTTATGCTAGGATATAGATTACTTACTTTGATTATTTGATTATTTTAACAGCTTCAATAAATGTTGTAATGCTGTAATTCCATTGTTAATTTGCATATGCTAAAATTAGACTGTAAACTGCTTATATAGTGATTGTTGACATGATTTATTGTAAGTCCTGATCAGCTTGTTGCGTATTATCTGTTATGTAAAAAAACATGCATAACGCATTGATTCATTCAGTCGTTTTTTAATACTCTCTCCGGGGCCCAGGCATTTGTGTGGCGCTTAACATTACCTCTGCCTTTACAAGTGCTTTTGAAGATAACAGATGTTCAATGGATGCGTTCAGGATTCCTTACGCAAACCGGCCTTATGTAATACCGTTCATTTTAAAACCAGCAGCGTATGTCTCGACACCGTGAAATCTAATGCAGCGTATTCATATCCAGCATTTATCAAGTGACCGCAGGGTCCTGAAGGTAAAGAGAGTGTGTGCCGAATAGCAAAATGATCTGTAATAGCCTGTGATGCGAGATTGCAGGAGAATAGACTGACAAATAGAACTTGAAGTGGAAATTTTGATGAATGACGAATTAAGTGCATGACTAGGGATTGTTGCTGGACGTTGTTCAACCGTTACTCCCCTTAAGCTGAAAAAACATCTAGAATAAACGATACATAAGCAGTGAAAAGTTAAAGAATTAAAGTTATTACATTTTAATGTCTCAAAAGTCAATATGTGCTCTGTCTTAGTCAGACTTACGCATTTAGCATAGCGAATTTTAATGTGAATCATGTTTTTTTAAATAAATCTTAACAGGTTCAGTCTTCAGGCTGTTCACCTGGAAGAAAAAAGAAAAGTTCCCATCAGCAAAAATGACTCCGGTATTCAAACACTCGGATGGGTTTGACTATGTGATAAAATCTAGGCTATGGCAGGCAAAAAATAACATAAAGAATATGTGTAGCATACGTAATTTCACACTCTGTTCTTCAATTCATCCCCAAGGAATGATAATGAGTTTTGTGCAAGGACATACATTACAAATGTTCCCCGTGCAGAATAAAAGCAGTTAGTGTTTATAATCGAAACAATCCATTGGATGTTGTGAATTTTAAAGGAACTTTTTTTTAACTTTTTTTGAAAATAGGCTCATTTTCCAACTCCCCTAGAGTTAAACAGTTGAGTTTTACCATTTTCGAATTCATTTAGCCGATCTCCGGGTCTGGCGCTAGCACTTTTAGCATAGCTTAGCATAGATCATTGAATCCGATTAGACCATTAGCATCTCGCTCAAAAATGACCAAAGAGTTTTGATATTTTTCCTATTTAAAACTCGACTCTTCTGTAGTTACATCGTGTACAAAGACAGACGAAAAATAAAAAGTTGCGATTTTCTAGGTCAACATGGCTAGGAACTATACTCTAATTTCGGCGTAATAATCGAGGAACTTGCTGCCGTACCATGGGTGCAGCAGGCGCAATGAAATTATGCACCTGTCAACTCTGCCGGCTGCAACTCTGCATCTACACAAACTTAGTGCCGGTCACTTTCAGGCTCTGCGTAATATCATTGCGCCTGCTGCACCCATGGTACGGCTGCAAAGTTCCTTGATTATTACTAGGGGTGTAAGAAAATATCGATACACGTGAGTATCACAGTATTTTGTTTGGCGATACTGTATCAATTCTCAAAAACGGAATATTGATATTTAAAAAAAAAAAAAAAAAAAAAAAAGCATACAAGATTCACGACAGATGCTTCGTTTTGAGTTTATATCCCGAACGCTAGACGGCAGTCTTCTTATCTCTGAACTTAAAAAGTGACAGGAAATGTTAGCATAAAGGCACGCCACTAATGTTATCGTTAATATAGTTTGCTGCTAGTAATGAAGGATGAAAGAATAGTTCCTGCTCCCGCCTTGCCGTACAAAGTTAAAGCGTGACGTCATTTTGGCTTTTGTGGTAACGTCCTCCCCGGGACCGTTGGCGCAGGCGCCGCCTCGGCTGCACAGGCCACAGGGTGCTTCTGTTGTGCGGAGGGGTGGCGGCCGCGCGGCCGTTCCGCTTCTTGCCGCGTCCCGTGTGAAAGGGTCTTCACGGTGTGGTAGCTTTCTCTTGCTTTTGCCGCTTTCTCTCATGGTGGGGGCGTTTTGTGCAGTTGGCGATTCCACGCGGAACATAAATACAAACTGAAATCTTGTGAAATCTAAAACTTCTCAGAACAAAAAGGTTCTAAGAATATTCAATACATGTATTTATTTTATTGTTTTACAATTATTATTATTATTTTTTTTTAGGATTCCTGCAAGCACTTTATTTCTCATTAATATTAAGCAGATGTAATTCTTAAGTTCAAATCAAAATTTTATGACATTGTCCCCCGGTTTCACAGACCAGGCTTAAGCCTAGTCCTAGACTAAGGGTGTTTTCACACTTGGGTCCTCTTTAAAAGAACCGAACCCAGACCCCCTTAAGTGGACCAAGAGGTGGACCAAGTGAAAAAGGACCCAGTTTTCTTTATGTTCACACTGTCGCTGTGCCTGAAAGAGGACTCAGATCCTTTTTTGGTCCACTTAAGCAGTAATGGTGTCTCAGACCTCTTTGTGTTCAGACTGTTGCTGTTTGGATCTAGTCCAGTTCAGTGTTTGATGGCTGGCATTATGGCCTCCAAAACTGAAATATTTTTTTTTTGTTTTTGTTTTTAAGTTTTGTACACCTTTGTAATATTTATTTTGAATAGCTTTCCTTGTTTTGTAATTATGTTTATTTCATAGCACACGTGGTTTCTGCAGGATGTGCAGGAAGCTCAAATTTAAGCCTTTTTAAGACCTACACAGATAAAATGATTGCCATATGAGTGGGGTAGGGCAGTGTCTACAGCAACATATTAACTGTGAAATGACTGTAAAACTGCATGATTTACAGTTCATATAGGCCCACAGGTTTTCAAAAATAAAAAATAATAAAATGATGAACTTCACATTTCAGCCAAACCATTTTTAAGAAAAAAAAAGTCAAAAGTATCAGTATGGTTTAGTGGTTTATTGGCTGGTTTAATATCAATTATTATATTAAACCAGAAAAAGGGCTGATTAAAAATCCTAATTCATTCTCTGCCAGTAAGTGGCACTTTTTTCACAAATATAACGTTTCCCTGGTAACGGCAGTAGACGAAGCAGCGCAGCACCTCACTTTGAAATGTGCAGCGCTCATATTTATTCAATAAAATCATGCCCTTTTTAATTTTAATAATCACATTACGTTATATGGCAATACTTGTCTTCTGAAAAAAATAAAATGCATATTATTAATCGTAATTATCATATTAGGCTGCTGTACTAGAACTACAGTAATGCGCAGATACACATGCAATTAATTTCTCAGATGTTTACGTTCGATTGAGACAAAACCAACTGTGTATATGTAAACCATGGGTGTTTTGACACAATAGACGCTAAAGAGAGTGTAGCTAGTTCCCGCTGGAACGCGCATGCTCGTAAAAACATACATCAAAAAGTTTCAACTGGCAAGGCACACAGCCGCCTCACTCTTACACAGTTTGAAATTGGTTGAAATTAAAATAAACGAGTGTACGTTGTGAGCGAATAAATTGTAGCGATCTGCCAGAAGAAGCAGTCATTATGAACAGCTGATTGGTACGGAAACATCTGATGACCAAACCACATCGGAATTCGCGAATGGAAAAATCAAGTGAGCCCGGGTCGTTTTTAGCGAACCGTACCTTTAGCCGAAAGCGAACCGTACTCAGACCAACTCTCGAGATGGTTTTGGTTCAGTTCGCTTCTGAGGGGTCCGAGATCATTTGGAGTGCTCACATATGGGCCAAAAATCACTCGAACCATGCTCAGACCCCTGAAAAGGACCAAGTGTGAAAACACCCTAAAATGTGAGTCTGAGCACTTTCAACTGAAAGAAACTTGCACTGACTGATCTTAAAACATGCCAGTGCCTTTGTATGTTACAATTGTAAGCTTAAACTGTGAACCTTTAAAGCAGGGTCACTATATATGCTCTGTTTATAAAAGCTTACATTTAATAACTAAAGGATCCTGCAGGCATTTTATTTCCCCCCTTTTCTCGTACTGCACAAAAAGTAGTTCAATAAGAATGTTATAGGGACTGACCTTTTGAACTTAACTTTTTTTTAAGGTTTGCATATGGTGGTGTGTACAGTTTTCCTTAAAGTATATCCTATTCTTAAAATAAGAAATATCCCAATATATCGCCTTGTTTACAGTATTGCAACATATCGTATCATAACCCCTGTATCGTGATACGTATCGTATTGCCAGATTCTTGGCAATATAAAGCCCTATTTATTACGCCGGAATGAGAGTATAGTTCCTAGCCATATCAGCCTAGAAAATCGCAACTTTTTATTTTCCGTCAGTCTTAGCACACGATGTAACTACAGAAGAGTCAAGTTTTAAATAGGAAAAATATCGTCATTATATATGAACATTTTTGAGCGAGATGCTATCGGCCTAATCAGATTCAATGATCTATGCTAAGCTATGCTAAAAGTGCTACCGCCAGACCCGGAGATCGGCTGAATGGATTCAAAAACGGTAGAACTCAACTGTTTAACTCTAGGGGAGTTGGACAATGAGCCTATTTTCAAAAAAAGGGGAGTGTTCCTTTTAGTAGTAGTGATGGTGATTTTATTGAATGATACAGGCGGATGTCTATTAGACGTCCATGTTCAGGAGTGCCTGCTAGTGTGTGATGTTATTCCTCAGTGAATGACTGGCGTGTCTCCTGGTTAATGGGCTGGAAGTTTGGTGGGATTTACCGCTCGCTCGTTAAAGGCTGAGATCATCTAAACGGCTGTCTCTGGAGATGGACTGCTCTACAGACATCAGATAAACCCCAATTAGTTCCCCCAGCCAAGATAAATGGCCATATTTGCTTGCCGCCTCATTAATATTCCTTTACATTTTGCCCTGCGTACTACTTACACTTTCCATTTCGCCTGTTTTTATTCATTCATTAGATCCTTGTCACTTAATCTTAAAACTGCACTTAAAGCTAAACAGTAATGTTTAGTGCTGTTTTGGACATTATGGCAGATGTACTAACTTTTTTAGCTATGACGTCTTTTGTTAACTAACATGTTGTAGTTAATTTATTTCAGTGGGAAATTGTTGAATAATGTATTTAGGGGGAAAACAATGTATAGTTATGCAATGTAAGTAATGCATTTTTAGAATATATTGCAAGCAGTACACAACCAGTAACAAACTAAACAATACTTCATTAAATATTCATGTGCTTTGTATCATCACAGATGCTTTTATGTGCTGTTTCGGAATGACTCCTTATTGTATAGACAAATATAGCTGAGACATTAATTTCATTAAATTTGTATATATATATATATATATATATATATATATATATATATATATATATATATATATATATATAATACAGATTTAACATGAATTTATTTAATATGAATTTATGTAATATGAAAATTTATTTAATGCAAGTTTATATTTGTAAAAAATAAAATATAAAATATATATTTATACTTATGAATATTTAAATGAATAACTGAATATGTATTAATTTAATGCAATTATTTGTTTAATATTAATGATTATATATATATATATATATATATAAAATCATTAATATTAAACAAAGTTCAAAATAATCAAATCAAATAAATGCTGGCTTGGTGAGCAGAAAACACTTTAAAAAAAAACATTAAAGATCTTTTATTAATATAAATAATTTTTTTATTTAATGAGTATTAATTTAATTTGAATTTAATATGCAATACAAATACTGAATAATTTAAGTGTTTATTTATTGAATATTTTTATTTATTAAATACAAATATATATTTATTTATTAAAGATGAATATTCATTGGTTCATATTTAGGAAATAATTAAAATAAATTTTGTATTTATGTCACAGCTTTTTTCCTGTTTCCTGGAAGAGAAAGTTTTTGCTCTAAAAATGTAAATCTTCCAAATGAGAATGTTAAAAGTTTAAGTATACACTAGCATATAGATAGCGTCAAGGCTAATCTGATCATCGTTATTACTCTCATAAATATGCAAATTGGAACATTAATTCACATTTTACAGATATGACTGTGTTAGGGAAAGAAAAAAACTTTCACTTAGAAATTGCTAGTTAAAGTAACGCACTGAATTAGTAGAACAACTGTAAAAGTATTTTCTTGTAAAACATGCTCTTTGAAACTTTGAAAACTCTATATATTACATATAAACTTTGAAAACTCTATATATATATATTATAGTGTGTAACTAACATGGATAATTTAGGAATTAGTCCAAACCACTCAAACTTTTAGAGTTCTTCGAGTTTATTAAGATATCCAGGCGCGCGGAGGCATAATTGGTAAGAAAAATTACCAATTTGGAATAAACACACGCAGGGTGAATGCCCAGAATTACTGAGAGAACTGATGACAAGATTGTAATTGGGGGCTAGAAATGCACAAAGCGCACTAGCGCACCAGTGACAGTGATGGGACGGGCCGGTACGTGCACTCTGATGATAGAGACCTCTGCTGGTGAACCCGTGACATGACTCCTGCGGATGTGACAGTATTTCACAGCTCACTGACGCTTCTATAATTAAATGCCCTGTTAAGCAGCACTCCAGCGCAGCGCTCGCCGCAGCAGTCAAAGAGTGAATATAGTCACTAAATGAATAAACTTTTTAATGAGCTCTCGGCTTTCTCATATAGCCATTGGCTGATAAACGATGTGCTTCGTGTTCCTGTTTCGTGTCTTAACAGCGCTGCTCTTAATTTAAGCGGCCCGCAGTTTGTTCAGTGATTAATTGAAATGCTCAGCAAATGTGTGTGAGAAATTACATCTATTTATAGAGTCTGAGAGTGTCAAACAGACACAAAATGCTTCTCTTTTGCATTCTGCTCTAATGTAATACAGCATTTCTCATTAGCAATCTAAAATTTTAGTTGCTTATCAAGGACACTAATAGACCCTTTAACCTTTCTTTCCCTGAAGGTATATTTGGTTTTATTTTAAATTGTAACCCTCATCACTTCTTGAGCACTTCACCTGAAGCCTGTTCACCAAAATGAAAAACATTTGAGTCAAAAGTCAAAAGTTTGCATTTGCAGAATCTTATTTTACCAAAATAAGAGGGATCATACAAAATGCATATTATTTTTTATGTAGTACTGACCTGAATAAGATATTTCACATAAAAGATGTTTACATATAGTCCACAAGAGAAAATAGTCGAATTTATAAAAATGACCCTGTTTTCAAAAAGTTTCCATACACTTGATTCTTAATACTGTGTTGTTACCTGAATGATCCACAGCTGTTTTTTTTTGTTTTTTGTTTTTTTTAGTGATAGTTGTTCATGAATCCCTTGTTTGTCCTGAACAGTTAAACTGCCTGTTGTTCTTCAGAAAAATCCTTCAGATCCCACAAATTCTTTGGTTTTTCAGCATTTTTGTGTATTTGAACCCTTTCCAACAATGACTGTATGATTTTTAAATCCATCTTTTCACACTGAGGACAACTGCGGGACTCATATACAACTATTACAGAAGGTTCAAACACTCACTGATGCTTCAGAAGGAAAAACGATGCATTAAGAGCTAGGGGGGTGAAAACTTTTGAACAGAATGAAACTTTTGGAATTTGAAGATCAGGGAAAATGTAACTTATTTTGTCTTCTGGGGAACTTGTAAGTATCTCCTGTAGCTTCTGAAGGGCAGTACTAAATGAAAAAAAATATGATATTTAGGCAAAATGAGAAAAATGTACAAATCTTCATTCTGTTCAAAAGTTTTCACCCCCCCTGGCTCTTAATGCATCGTGTTTCCTTCTGAAGCATCAGTGAGTGTTTGAACCTTCTCTAATAGTTGCATATGAGTCCCTCAGTTGTTCTCATTGTGAAAAAATGGATCTCAAAATCATACAGTAATTGTTGGAAAGGGTTCAAATGCACAAAAATGCTGAAAAACCAAATCATTTTTAGGACCTGAAGGATTTTTCTGAAGAACAGTGGGCAGTTTAACTGTTCAGGACAAGGGACTCATGAGCAACTATCACTAAACAAAAAACACAGCTGTGGATCGTTCAGGTAACAACACAGTATTAAGAATCAAGTGTATGTAGACTTTTGAACGGGGTCATTTTTATAAATTCAACTATTATTTTCTCTTGTGGACTATATGTAAACATCTTTTATGTGAAATATCTTATTCAGATCAGTACTAAATAGGAAACAACATGCATTTTGTATGATCCCTCATATTTTGTTAAACTAATTAACGTTTTTGAGATTCTGCAAGGTGTATGTAAACTTTTGACTTCAACTGTACATCATTAATTTGTCTGATTTGAAGCGGGCAGAATGCTAGATCTAACAAACCATAACTGATAAAAATAACCATAATTTTTACCCTTCTGCTCAAATATTGCTCTGCAAACATCAGTAACAACTTTAATTTGTCAGCGCTGGCAAATGACCATGGTATAAGCGGGATAAGCAGGAATTTATATATTTTACCTCATAAATATGCAGATTGAAACATTAACCCAGAGTTTGTTGATGTAATAGCGCACAGTGTGAAATCTCAAATCTTAACTGCTTCATAAAGTATCACCGATGTAAAACAAGGCCCCTGTTTACATCTGCCAACAAAAAATGAAAATTCTGTCATTAATTACTCACCCTTATGGCGATCCAAACCCGTAATTTATACTTTTGATGAAATCCAAGAGCGTTTTTCACGTGACATCAGTGGTTCAACTGTTATATTATGAAGCTACGAAAATTGCTTCTCGTCCATGTCAGTCTTCGATGCGCGTTCACTAGAGTACCACAAAGAATTTGTTGAATAAAGGCATTATTTTTGTTTTCTTTGCACACAAAAAGTATTCTCATAGCTTTATAACATTATGGTTGAACCACTGATGTCACATGGACTATTTTATCGATGTCCTTACTACCTTTCTGGGCCTTTATCGTGTCAGTTGTGTTGCTGTCTATGCAGGGTCAGAAAGCTCTCGAATTTCATCAAGAATATCTTAATTTGTGTTCTGAAGATGAACGAAGGTCTTACGGGTTTGGAACGACATGAGGGTGAGTAATTAATGACACAATTTTCATTTTTGGGTAAACTAACCCTTCAAGTTAATGTAGTCTTAACGATTTCCAGTATGAAAAGCCAATAGCCTCACAAATAGCAGTTATATTTTGCTGCATTTGAGCTGAAATCGCTGTCTGCTTAATAGAAATGTCTTTTGTTTGACTATTTCTTCTCAGTGGGGAACAACAGAGCAGATGTTCGAGCCTCCAAACACCAAATGCACAATCGAATCCAAGTATTACGCCGCGTGAGTACTCGGTGTGATTTTTTTTAGCTCCTTCAGGAACTAGTACAAGCGCCATTCAGGGAACACGTGTCCTTTGAGAAGAGCGCGGTTAGCAGGAGAGATTAAACACTGTATTGAGACAACTTGGACGGGGTATTCTCATTACTCTTTATCTTGTCATTTGTCATCCTGCTAGTGTTACTGCAGATTGGCTGTCCGCCTTGAGCTCCTTCATTCTCCTTCTCTGTCGTTTTCTCCATGGCTCATTTGGATGATTAGAGGACAGAAGGATAAACCGTATGTTGCTATCTGTGTTCCGGCCCATTTAAAAACCCGCACTATTGTGTTGCCTTGTAATTCCTCAGCTAGAGCAGACCAGTGCAAAATCTACAGAGCTTTTTGTTGCATTTTTACTTTTTCATACCATAAAATAACATTTCAAGTCTTCGGAAGTCATTTGAGGAACGGTCAAAAAAAGTTATTTACTGTAAATCATCCTCTTTGAAACTCTAAAATCACATCCGTATTTGTATATTTGAGGCCAAACCTTTTTTTGGTGATCTGTTCCTTTAGAGGATTACAGTACATATAGATTTGACTGATGATATTAGAACAGTATATGCAGAAAATGAAAAGTATGAAATGTGATCGGATCAGGTTGTTGCAGTAGCTTCATTCCTGCTGTGAATCTACAGCCTGAGGTCTTCTTTCACGAGCGTGTTAGTCTTTTAGAAATGGGAAAGTGATATAAGGCAGATTCCGTCTTTTATTATCAGCTCTGGGAAAATGGTTTCTCTGAACCGTTGTTAACACAGAGTGCCTCCCATCAAAAATATGTTGACGCTGAACTTGCTATTCACCAAATTGAGCAATGGGCGCCATCGTAAATACAGTGAGAGAAAAGGGAGGAAACTTGCCGGGCGAAGAAGAAACGGTGCGATGTGGGAGTTTCACAGCAAATGGATGAATGCGCCACTGTGCAAAATTGGGTGTCATATAATGTTTCTTACTATGAACAATTTCCTTCACACTGATGCATATATTAAAGTATGTTTGCGGTTTCATTTCTTATGCATATTCTGAATGTTCCTGTGAATGGTGATAGACTGATTAAAAGAAATAAGTAATTATATTAGTTAAAAGTGAAGCTTCTAAAGCATTTGTTAATCATAGTTAATGTTAATTTATAATGTACAGTATAATTTATTAATGCTAAAAGCCATTTGCTAATACTTTACTAAAATCAAAAATTGTGTTTTAATAGACAACTACAGGCAAAAACATGTTTGTTTTTTTCATGCATAGATCAATTTTGAGATGTTGGGTTATTTGACTTTTTCATCTAGTTTTGTTTCAGGATAGTGGAGGAAAAAACATTTGAGTGTTTCTTTTGATGTACTTTATCTTTTTAATTTGTAGATTTAAAGCCTTTTTTTCTCAAAATAGTTTTTTTTCTCCACTTCAGTAAGACTTACACCAAACTTTAATTTATTTCTATTAATACACTGAAAGTTTTTTTTTTTTTTTTTTTTTTAAGAGGAGTTTGTTTTAGTATCATTCACTTCATTTTATAAAAAATGTAATTCCTAAAAGCATGATGAAAATGCTTTTTTTCCCCTCCAGACTGCCATAGTGAAAAATAAATATACTAAAATGTATTTAATATACATTTATTTCATGCTAGGTATACTACAAATACATTTTCATGTTATGTGCTTAATAAAAATACCCTGCAATTGTACTTTTAGTATACTAAACTGGTATATTTAAAGTCTGCTAAATTAGAACTAATTTTGTACTTAATTGTGTGGAAACAGTGCTGAAGTCCAACTAAAGATATACTTATAAGTATATCTGATTGTGCTAAAGTGGATTTATTCCAAGGATACTTTATTTGCACTTTAAATATCTTGCATTTAAAGACTGATATTATTAAAAGATCATACAATCCTTATCAAAGTGACATTAAAACATATTTTAGGCTTAATATTAAGAAATATGCATAGCGCACAAGTAGTACTCCAAAAAAAGTTTAATTACAATTTTTATATCAGTAAGTCTCAAGCGATGTGTCAGTAAATATGTTAATAAATTTGAACTATACTTAGTATAAAATAAATGCATTTTTATATCTATTATTTTTCTAGGGTGTTGACAGTATTTTTAGATTTATAGAGTGATAAAGATAGATCAAAAAACATTTGACTGTAATATTTCAATAAAATGAAATAAAACCTTTGAGCCTGATTTAATCCAGTGTTTAGATTTCAGTTCTGGAAATATATGCAAATTAGTGTATATTTAATTAAATTAAACATAATTTGCATATTTAAACATAACATTTTGGAAAACTTTTCATGCAAAAAAATCTTTACAATTCTTAACTAATCACTAATCTTAACTAATAACTCAACTAGGGAAGTATGATAATATCTTTTATCTTATATTTATTATTGTTATTATTATATTTTTTCACCCTATTCACCCAACAATTAGCTTATTACCTAAATAAACACTGTAGCAAATATACTGCTCATAGTTAGTTAATGCATTAACTATTATTGACCAATGGTACCTTAATGTAAAGTATACCATTATTATTTTACAGTTCTGAACATGAGGTTGCTCTTTTATCTCAGGAGAGTTAGTTAGACAAAGTTATGTTTCTTTTATAGAGTATAAAGCTATGAAATAACACTGTAAAATGATTTTCAAAGTTGTCAAAGATTATTATTATTTTCAGTATTCAAAAATCATGTTTAATCCAATACTTTTTTTTTGTAATTATTTGTGAAATTTACTAGCAATTTCTGAAGGATTGTTTCAAATGAAAAATGTTTTCAGTCTAAGTATAGCTTAGATAATTTGGTCCTCTGAAGAGTTTGATGAGAAATGTTTGAGTATATATACAGTAGCATTGTGAGGATTTACTCTCCACAAAGATTAATCTTCAGTGTCTACCCTCACATTTGCCAAGATATTGCTTAATGCCTTGAACAATGTGCCCGTGAGAACGATGTTCCCGAACACCATAAATATAGTCATTTTTCTTCTTTCTCCGTGCGAAGCCGAAGCGCCGCGGCTCTGCTGACTTAAATTCAATGAAGGGAGGAAAAACGAACCTGTGGTCGGTGGGTGCCATTTGTAAAAATTTCCTCGATTTGAATAAATTCACATGAAATAAATGTTAGCGGTCATGACAGGTCATTAATATAGTGCTGTGTTGTGATTTAATGAGGGAGCGCTGAAATGCCACGGGAGACGGCGGTGCTACAAGAGAATTTTTATTTCTGGTTAAGCGCTGTGGGCTTCCCATTGTGCTTCTCTGTCTCTGTAACCATCGTAACAAACCCAAATCTGTGGGATTAGCCAACAAGGACAGCGTTTCTGATGCATTGTTATGGAAAATATCCCCCTTGGGTGGAAAACATGCACAGTTTTATTACACAGCTGCACCAGTTTAGCATTGCAAAACCCTTTTTTTCTATATTTGAAGCAAATATGGAGATGCACCGTGAAAATCCAGAGCACCTTAAATTCAGGTGAAACAACATAAGCTGTGTATTAATGCTCAGAATTGTATGTTTAGTGGGCATGGTACGTATAAGGAGTGCAAACATGTTTTAACCCTCCGTCTCTACCAATAATAGCAGTATTTGTATGACGTGAAAAATGGAAAACAGAAGTGCAGTAGGTGAGTTTTATGGTGCATTCACAATGACAGTGATTGTCAGTGGGTTTTTTTTTTAATTAGGGCTGGTAAACAATTAATCGCGATTAATCACATACAAAATAAAAGTTTGAGTTTCCCTAATATATGTGTGTGTACTGTGTCTCATTATTATGTGTATATATAAATACAAGAACATTCATGTATATATTTAATATTTAAATTTGTTATTTATGTACAAAATATTTTTATTTATATATAATATAAATTCTATAAAAATTATAATAAATACATATACTTGTAAATATTTCTTTAATTTATACATGAATGTGCTTATATTTATATATACATAATAATTACACACAGTACATTTATTAGGCAAACTTTTATTTTGTATGTGATTAATCACAATTAATTGTTTGCCAGCCCTAGTTTTAATGTTTTTGAAAGAAATCTCTTATGCTCACCAAGATTGCATGTATTTGATCAAAAAGTAAAAACAGTATTGTGAAATATTAATAGCATTTAAAATAACTTTTCCATTTGAATACGTAAAAAAAATGTGCTAATATTGTGAAATATTTTTACAATTTAAAATAACTGTTTTCCATTTAAATATATTTTGAAAAGTAATTTATTTTTGTGATGCAAATGTGAATTTTCAGCATCATCACTCCAGTTTTCAGTGTCACATGCTCCTTCAGAAATCATTCTAATATTGCTACTCAAGAAACTTATTATAATTATCAATGTTGAAAATAGTTGTGCTGCTTAAAGGAGAACTCCACTTCCAGAACAACAATTTACAAATAATTTACTCACCCCCTTGTCATCCAAGATGTTCATGTCTTTCTGTCTTCAGTTGTAAATAAATATAATGGTTTTTGAAGAAAGCATTTCAGGATTTTTCTCCATATAATGCACTTCATTGGTGCCCTGATTTTGAACTTTCAAAATGTAGTTTAAATGCAGCTTCAAAAGGCTCTAAATGATCCCAGCTGAGGAAGAAGGGTCTTACCTAGTGAAACGATCTGTAATTTTTTTTTTTGAAAAATAAAAATTTGTATACTTTTTATGCACAAAAGCTCGTGTAGCACAGGCTCTGGGATGAACGTCCACGATGCTACAAATTAGTAATAGGTCGTTCTTGAACGATTCGTTCAAAAGTTCAAAATCGGGGCACCAATGAAGTCCATTATATGGAGAAAAATCCTGAAACGCTTTCCTCAAAAACCATTATATTTATTTACGACTGAAGACAGAAAGACATGAACATCTTGAATGACAAGGGGGTGAGTAAATTATTTGTGAATTGTTCCTCTGGAAGTGGACTTCTCCTTTAAAATTTTTGTGGAAATTGTGATGCATATTTTTTTATGATTCTTTTTTAAATAGAATTTATGATTCATGTATTGATAATCTTACATGTTTGCACGACTGCAATTTATGTAGTCACTTCCTCTTCCAGAATGTGAATTTTTAGCTTCAAGGCCACCAAATCCGTCTTATAATAGATTGAAAATTTATTTTACATGCGATGCATCCTGTTTTGATCTTTTCAAAGTAATGACGAGCATTCGAGTCTCTTTAATGGAAGTGATGTCCGGGTCAGTTCCTGGTTCCTGGAAAGCAATTGTTCAGAGCTGTTTAGAGCAAACCATCAAGCACACGCGGTGCTTTTAAAAAGCATCCACTGCTATTTGAGTTAAAGCATGAAACCAATTATCCGCATACTGTTAGTTATTTCAAAATAATTGATTCTCTTTGAGTCCATTCCTTCCTTTTTTGGTGGGTGGGCCGCTCATCCTTTCAAGTGGTCCTGTAAACACGGCCAATTAACTGTTTTCAAGAAATATTTCTAAATCATTTAAGTGTGCGGAGCATGAAAGCTTTGCTCTTTCTCTGATTGTGTGTCAGGCACACACCTACATAACATCATACCCTGTCTCTTTCGTTCTCTTTTGTTCTTGTTGTCACTCTGCCTTGTCACTTCCTCTCAGAATGAAGGAGATACAGTCATTCACATAATTATAGATGAAGACTCTAAATGAAAATTACTGTATTTCTTTGCTCCACTAAGCAAATGTTCCTACAAATGTTCATTTTTGCTCATTTACAATTGGTAATTTTTTTTTTTTTTTCCAAATTCCATTTTTTTTTGTTTTTTTTTTTAATTTTTCTGGATTCTGTTTTTTTTTTTTTTTTTTCCATTTTAATGTAATTTAAATTACATTTTATTAATCTAAAAGCATGTCTAATTAATTGAAATCTTACATGATCGTAAATGAAACTTGCACAATTTAACAGCAGTTTATTAAAAGTTAAACAAAAATGACATTTTTAATAGGAGTGTAACCGTACACAAACATGACAGATTGTATGCAAACATGTAAATTGTTTTTAAATTAACTTCTAAATTATACAATTTCTATTTGCTGTTGAAATATAATAATTTCCAGAGTCATAACTTGTTTCATAAAATATATATTTAAAATAAAATATTTATTTAAACATACATGAAATAATTGAGACATTACTAATAGGTAAGTAAATATAATGAACTATAGTCTAATATTTCGCAAAATGCTCTTCATTAGACTTAATTTGTCTAGCAAATAATGAGCTGTAGACACTGATGACTTGCCTGAGGTAAATTAAATGCTACAGAACATTTTGCTTACAAGCTGTTTTAATGACGTCTTTCTGCAGTTGAAACACTAATTGAGTGATTACGTGGGGGGTGAGACGTTCATTCATGTTCATTTCACGTTAAAACTAGTAATAAAGAGGCAGGGATGATCACACTCGCATCAAAGAGGGCCAAATTGGCATTTGTTGTCTGAATTTCTTAAAAAAAAATTTGTTTGGTACTCGTGTACCGAACCAAAAGACCCATATCAAATTTTCAGTACGAATACGTGTACCGCTACACCCCACATGTTTTATTTTTTTCCCAAATTCAATCCCACCCCACCACAAATTCTGTTTTTCCTATTTTAATTTTTCTAGACTCTGTTTTAATGGTTAAATTAAATGTTATTAATCAAAAGCATGTCTTATCAGTTGAAATACACAATTACACAATTTAACAGCAGTTTATTAAAAGTTTAACAAACATTTAACAACATTTTATGGCCCTATGGAATGTTTTAATTTTTCCCAATTTTTTTTTTATTTTTCTGGATTCAGTTTTTTCCCCATTTAATTTTTTCAATAATTAAATTTAAATTTAAATTAAATTGTATTAATCAAAAGCATGTCAAATTAATTAAAATCATGAAGCTTACACAATTTAACAGCAGTTTATTAAAAGTTTAACAAAAATTACATAAATTACATAAATTATGATTTTTTTTTTTTTTTTTTCTCAAATTTAGTTTTATTTTTTACCAAATTCCATGTTTTTCTGGATTGCATTTTAATTGTTTCATTAAACTTATATATTCAAAAGCATCTCCACTTAATTTATTTTATAATTTTTTTTTTTTTTTTTTTTATCTTTTTTTTTCCAGAAATACTGTGTTGTGTATTTACATTTTTCCGCTAAATAAATTCTGGTAAATCAATTTTCTTATAAATGTTAATTTAAAAAAATAATGTTTAATAATAATTTTATTATAATACTCTCATTACATTAAGAAATATAATTCAGTCACAGTTACTTTAAGTTAAACCAAACTTTGACGGGTTGCTGTGAAGACTTAGGTTTCTGTTCATGTATATGACATTCTTAAAAGAAACTGTAAATGAAGTGACTCAGAGCAGTTCTAGAAATTATGTTCATGTGTTCATGTTCATGTGTGTAGTTAGGGCTGGGCGATAATTCGATAACGATAATTATCACGATATAATTTTCACTGCACCATGGTATTGTGGCAGCAATGTGGGATATTCACACTGAAATTTATTACAGGAGTAATGGTATATAATTATAGTATGTGTGTATTTGTGATTAAGCTATAGCATGTGTGCATTTATACTGAATGTTTTTAGACTACTGTTTTTCATACAAATAGGCTACATATAAAACCATGGTATTGAGGTACTATTATGTGTGGTTTTAACTGTTTATCATGATTTAAAATGTATGCTTGCTACTATGGGAGACCAATGTTTAATAAAAGTGTAAAAAAATGTAAAAAAAAAAAAAAAAAAAAACTGGGTCAGAATAAATTTCACCATATAAAACTGAGGTTTTACAATTTTTACAGATGCTACTGATTGATAATAAACAAAAATTTACCTCTGCATCCTCAAGCTTACTATCAAATGTGCATTTCTAAGAGACCAAATAAGTGATATTATTATTATTAGTATTATTATTATTATTAGCAGTAGTAGTAGTAGTATCGTGATAATTATCGATATCGACTGATATGAAAAAATTATCGTGATAGTTTTTTTGCCCATGTCGTCCAGCCCTATGTGTAATAAACAAAACCATGCATCTGCGCCATTCATTCACACAGAGACACGCAGAACATGCAGGATTCATATTTAAATAGTCTTTTTGTGGCTTAATATTCACAGACAATAGTCCATATTGCGTTTAGAAGTGTACTGACCTACTGTTGATTTACGCATCTAATATTTGGCAAATTCCATGACATTGCACGTTATACAGTAAAATCCGTTTTTATGACTGGATTTTGCGATTCTATACGTGTTTTCTGCATTGTTAAAATCATAGGGCCCTAAGAATAAAATAAAAAATGGTATTCTTTAAAGTGCCTAGTCATAAGGTATGATAAACATTATTATATACATTGCCGCTCTGTCCTTGGTTAGCTTTTTGATGGCTAAATATGTGACAGAGCAAGTGGTAAATTGTGTTTTTGCTCACCAACTTCTGCTATGGTTTAAGATAAAAATGATGATTTGACATCATAGAAAACAGTTTTGGAGGCTTTTTTTAAACAGATTTGTGTGATAATATTCACTGTTAATATTCAGCAGATATTGAGCAAATAAAAGGCACATTAAAATAATCCCATTTGAATTTTCAGCAGCATGTGTCATTACACTAAATAGGCAAATCGAAGTTCCTACACCTGCTCAAAAGAAGCATCAATCCTCATAGCTGAATGGAGGACGAGGTAAAAGCTTCACACCCTCGTATTGATATTCATCTGTCTTGTCTTGTGATTCACAGAGCAGAAAGGCCTTTGAAACACGGCCAATATATTTCGAAGCTCTCTACTGATTTTCACATAGAAATTTGTTGAGATCCTATTAAGGCTTTATTTGTAATAAGCTCCGGTATTGATGCTTTACTTAGCGCAGAGAGCTTATTCTGTATTTGCAGCAGCACACAGAGCTGTAAGCCATCATTACCTCTCTGAACTTTATTAGACTGATTCCCTGTGGCGTCGTGCAGTTTACCACCGACATTTGTGTTGCAGATTTCAGGGATTTTATAATGCAAAGAAGGCAAGGTCCATACATGCACAGCATCTCATCGTAAATATACAGTGTGCATGCATGGTAATATAGCCTCACGTTGAGTCTATATAATACATTATGCAACATTACAGAGCTCAGTGTCTTTACAGTAATTCATAGCTATACACAAACTGGCTTGATTTGTGGCATCAAGAGATGTGCTGCTCTTGGGCTTTAGGCATGGGTTTTCTTAAATCAAGGCTCAAACTCTTGATTCATGGTTACGGTCTGGCCTGCCCGGTATTTCTATTACTTTTTTTGGTCCCCAGTTCAAACATAATGCATAACCAATGGACATCTTGACAGGCCGTAAAGAAATCAGGCAGTATAACATAGTGTGGTCCCTTTAACTTTATTCCGGTTTCTGTTTCTCTCTCTATGTCTCTCTATTTATTTTCTGAGGTTGGGAATCTTAAGAAGAACTGGTTAAGACAATAGAACTGAATTGCATGACAATCATTCATCAATAGTTTTTGGATGTTGGCATTTTTGTAATGTCTTTTCTGCATTGCTACTAAATTGAGAGCACCAAGAATACAGAATCTTTTAATTAAAATAAATTAATTTAATTAAGAAATTTTTAAGGAGTTGGTTGTGTTTTTATGTGTCCAACCAAACAGAAATTGTTTGCATTATATATGTGCTTGCAAAACTTAAATGATTTAATATTTTATTTAATGATGCACATTTAAACAATTACAATTACATTTTATGCATTAAAAAAATCACATATTTCAAATCATATATATGTAAATAATATATAATATTATTTATATAAGTATATAAATAATAATAAATTATACATTTTACAAATTATAAAAATATTAAGAAAAACATATTGTTCAAATAAGTGTTTGTATATATTTTTTTACAGTTGTAAATAAAAATAAGTATGCTTTTAGGAATCACATGAAATAAAAATGTGGTTAAAATTGTGTTTTATTTAATGATGCACATTTAAAATCGAAACGTAATTGTAGTTACATTTTTTAAAAATCACACAAACACACACACATATATATATATATATATATATATTAGAAATTAATTATAAATTTGATAATAAATAATTATACATTTTACAAATTATAAAAATATATTAAGAAAAGCATAAATTGTTCAGGTAAGTGTTTGTATATTTTTAGCAATTATAAATAAAAAAATAAGTATGCTTTTAGGAAACAATAAAAGATTAATAAGCAAATAAATTGTATTTAACAGAAAGTATTATAAAATGATAAAATAAATATATTTTGTATATTTATTTTTTTGCAATATATAAATATAAATATAAATTATACCTTTAGAATAAAATAAAATAAACAATAAAAAAATGTTTGTATTTAATTTTTGCTATTATAAATGTTAAATATAAAGTTAAAGAGATGACAAACCTTCTTCAAAGTCGTAATTAAGGCTCGAGGGTTTAATCAGACACTAATGATGACTCACCTGTAATGAAGAAGAATTGCAGATGAGCATTAATCTGGGCTGGAAATGATGCATCTTTTCCTACATGGCAGTCAAGGTCATGTATATTTGTGGATAGTTTCTGGTTCATGTTACATTGATGGATATAGATGAAGATATGCATTCAGAGTTATTATCCTTTTATGTATTATTTTGTAAGGACAAATGCCTCAAAACTACTAATTCAAAAACACTGTTCCTCAGTACTTACTCAAAGAATCGGTAAGTGCAGTTGGAAGTAGATTGTTTAAACTCTCTGCATTATCTCTCTTTCATTCCACTCCTCTCTCTCATCTTTCCAGCGTTTTTCTCATTCGGTTTACATGATCGATCGTCTCCTCATCGCTGTAGTTCTTTGAAAATATATTTTCCTTCTCTGTGTGTGACTCTCTTGACAGAAACTCCAGCCCTGCTCCTAATCGTTACAGCAGCAGCAGCCGTGGGGAGGCTCGTACCCGTCCCGACACCGGTGTGTCACGCCTCATATAAACAAATCTGACGGCTTTTACTCAGGAGCAGTGCTTTATAGTGCAGGAACGGAGGAGACGGCCTCAAATCACCTCCAGTATAGGCAAACCTCTCCATTTTTTTTTTTTTTTTTTGTTTAGTTTATTAAACATTTTCAGAACAGTTACAGGATGGCTGGAAAGTACAAAAATACTACAAAAAAACTTAAATGTATAATTATATTTTATGGTATAATTACTAATATAAACATAATTAAAAGTAATTGTTTTGATTTGTTATATAATTATTTAAAATAATATGTAAATGTATGAATATTAGAGATGGATTATTTTTTTTAACGTTTCACATTTATTTTTGACAATTAATATGATATAACAGTTATGTTAAATATGAACTTAATTGAACTTTTAAACTTTATAATGTGAAATGATATACAAGTAATATTTATGAATATTATAAGCATAATATTATTGTATTATTGTTTTGTTACAATATTTAAATATAATATAGCTCAATCAAAACACAACAAATGAAGGCAATTACAATGTAAAATTATATGAATATTCATGAATGAAAGTATAATATTGTATTATTTTATCAGAAGTTTAATATTCTGTAATGTAATTGTAATATATAATTAATAATATAAACAATTAAAAGTGTTTATATGACAAACTAACACAATTATATTGTAATAAAATATATTAATCTTTATATATATACATGGTCTCCATATATGACATTATTTAAATATTATATAATGTATTTTTATTAATATTATAATGAATTTCTTTTATGTATTTATTGATGTAATTAATAATATGAACTTTAAACAATTATATAACAAGTTAAAAGACAATTATAATGTAATAAAACATACAAATCTTTTTATAAATAAAATAAGTATAATGTTATTGTATATATATATTAATATAATATTTATTTTTCTCTTGGCGTAATGGTCTGCTCCATATATAACATTATTTAAATATTATATAATGTATTATTATAATTAATTTCTTATATGTATTTATTGATGTAAATAATACTATGAACTTAAAAAAATTATATAACAAGTTAAAAGACAATTATAAGGTAATAAAAAATATAAATCATTCATAATCTAAAAAAGTATAATATTAGTGTATATATATTAATGTAATTTTTTTTCTCTTGGCTTTATGGTCTGCTCCACATGTAACATTTATTTAAATATATTATGTGGTTTTTATTATTATTATTATAATTAATTTCTTTGATGTATTTATTGATGTAATAAATAATATAAACTTTACAAATGTAATTATATAACAAGTTAAAAGACAGTTATAATAAAAAATATAAATCAGTTTTATAAATAAAATAATGTAATATTATTGTATATATAATGTAATTTTTCTGCTCCATGTATTACATTGTTTAAATAGTATAAAATGTATTATCATTACTAATATTAGCATTATTAATTTTATGTATTTATTTATTGATGTAGTTGATAATATAAACGTAAAAAATATATATAACAAATTAAAAGACAATTATAATGTAATATATGAATAATATTTAGAAATGTGTACTATTATTGTATATTATATTTTTTTTTTTCCTGATTTGTGGATGGACATTCGTAGTTGGAATATAAAAAAGTAAAGTTATTGCAGTCTTGTTCACAATCACAAGCATAATTTCACGACTTGAAAGTATTTCTTTTATAACTCACCATGCATTGTGAGATTGCTTTTTCCTGATTCTACCAAATTATTATAAATAATTTTTAACTTGGCTTTTTTGAGCTGCTGTCTGAAACACGTGTGTGATGCCATGCAATGGCAAAGTTCTGAAACTTTTGTGTGTGTGTGTGTGTGTGTGTGTGTGTGTGTGTGTGTGTGTGAGAGAGAGAGGTAAGACAGCACAGACTCATTTATCTGCCACTTTACAGCCCCAATGATGGGCAATTCATTACTGTGCTGCGTTTGGATATTAAACATTCGAGAATCAGTGAATCTCTGGCTGTTTACTCAGTTAATACAGTCTGATTTACTTCATTACCCGCCGCCGCTGCTGCTGTGCCGCACGTTGACTTGCCTTCAGTTTGAAAGAGTGTCTGTCTGCCTGGGTAATTGTTTAACCTCATGAATAAGTAAAGCCCCGCTATTGATGGTGTTGAAAATGTCGCACGGCAGACTCTTTGTTTCGAGAGCTCTGCTACATATCGGTATTTTGTGGTATATTTGAGTCTTTAATGAGCAGCGTTCTCCATTTGTGTAATATATTAGCGCGTGGTCAATAACAGCATCGGCCCAGTAATGAATGGTGTTGTTATCATGCGGTGGGGGAACACAATTGATCATCTTGTTTTTCACGCCCTATAAGGTGTTATTGATTAACCAGAGCTTCTGGAGTTTTCATTCTTCTCGCCTTGTGTGTGCGTTGAGCTCATCAGATAATAATTAGCCTCTTTCAGATGCCTGCTTAATTGCTTAAAGCTAGAGATGAGAGAGTTGTGTCGTTGTGCAAATACTGATCGCTTTGCTAAAAATGTAATTAGGAACTTTCTGTCATTCTTTAATTTTTGAGGAATATCATGGTCGTCTTTCTATTCTTGATCGGTTCAAGGCTGAATTAATGATGTGTGATTTGTAAATGAATCGTATTGCAATGAATTTTGCAGTCTCTTCGAATTAAATTTCAAATAAAATAAAATTAAAAATACATAAATACTATTTAAGTTCTTAAATGATATTGGAGAGTGCTTTATAAAATAAAAAAAATAAATTAAATTAAATTAAACTAAAATTAAATTAAATTAAATTAAAAATACATAAATACTATTTCGGTTTTCTACTTAAAACTCAAAATTCTGTTACTTTCATTCCTTTGTAATTATTTGTGAAATTTACTAGCAATTTGAAAGTAAAATGAAGACACATTTTACCATATTTAAAAACCATCATAACTGTATGATTTATAATACTGTTAAAAACAATTCTTTTGAGTTGTATAAACAGAACAAATATTATTGGAGTGTGTTTTACCAAATAAAATAAATAAAATAAAATAAATAAATAAATAAATAAATAAATAAATAAATAAATAAATAAAAATGTATAATAATAATAATAATAATAATAATAATAAACAGATGTTATTGGAGTGTGCTTTACCAAATAAAATAAATTAAAAATAAATAAAATAAAATGTTATTGGAGTGTGCTTTACCAAATAATCTAAATTAAATACTTTTTTTTTTTTTTTTTAATCTAATTTAATTTAATTTAATAATTTTAAAAAGTTAATTTGAGTTGTATAAACAAAAATATTATTGGAGTGTGCTTTACCAAATAAAATAAATTAAATAATAAAAAAATCAATTTAAATTAAATTAATTTAAAAATTAAAAATAAAATAAAAAAAAAAAACATAATGATATTGGAGCGTGCTTTAACAAATAAAATTAAATAAAAAAATAATTAAATAAAAAAATGTAATTAAGTTAAATAAAAAATTAAATAAAACATAAATACTATTTAAGTTTTCTACATTTAATTTTTTTACATTTTAACATAAAATGTTTATATTAATTAGAATAATTTAAAATGTATTTACTTATTTAAAAATCAAATTAAATAAATAAAGAAATTAACAATAAAATAAAATAAAAAATACATAAATACTATTTAAGTCTTTTAAATGTTACTGAAATGTGCTTTACTTAATTAAATTAAATTAAATTAAATTAAAAATACATAAATACTATTTCAGTTTCTCTACTGCATTTTTAAAATTCTGTTACTTGCATTTCTTTGTAATTATTTGTTACATTTACTAGCAATTTCTGAGTGAATTTCCGTATATTCCGTATTTTTCAGTTTAGTTTATATTTTACACATTTTTTTAAACTGCTTTCATATAGGACCACTTTTCACAACCCAGTCAGTTTCTGAATAAAATGAGCTCTTTCCTTTTTCTCTCCATACTGTTTCACTCTGAAATGTCACATTATGTAAGCAAAATGGATTCTTGTTGACTTCAGTTCACAGTCAAGATCAAGATAAATTTCTTATGTTCGGTGAGAGAAACTTGTTTTTTTCGTTAATATGTGTTGAACTTTTCCATTCGTCGACCAAACGTTCCCTCACCTCCGGGCACAATCATATCAAATCATCTTTAAATTAGGGGATTTTGCCAGCGGACCTGTTGAACGGCGCGAACGCTCGGATGCGCGCGTCTGTCGCCGAGGAGCGGCGGCGAGAGCGTGAGATAATTGGCAGAGACAGAGTACCATTTGGTGCCTCTGGGGTTGTTTGAAAAGTAATTGGATTTTCCCTCAGACCATGGGGAATTGAGGAGTGCTTGGAGAGGAAAGGAGCGTGGACAACAGTGTACTCGACTCTGATTGAAAAAGAAGCAGGATGGCTCTTCCATTACGGCACAAACACCTTCCCTCCCGGAAGAGTTTTTCTCTCATGGATTTGGTGGCTCTCTTTCTCTCCTTGCATTGTTGTCTTGTGTTGCTGCAGCTGCTGTTATTATGAGAAGCGCAGATAAAATGTTGCCTCGTGTCCTCACATGCGTCAGGGTGAAGCGCCAACCAAGTGATTGTGAGGCTGACTAGTTTATCTTAACCCCACGACCAAAAGTCATTAATTTATTTAGTTATTCCTACATTTTCATTTTTAACTTATTTAAATTGAATTACATTTTTTTTTTACAATATTACATTTATTTTAATTGTTTAATTTTAATTTCATTAGTTTATCTTAACCCAACCAAAAGTCATTAATTTTTTTTTAAATTATTTATTTTCTTTTTTTTTACTTATTTAAATTGAAATATAAAATTTCATTTTAAAATTTTAATTTTAAAATAGCAAAATTTTATGACAATATTACAATTATTTTAATTGTTAATTTAAATTGTATTTAATTCCATTAAATGTTCATATTAATTTATTAACTAAATTTAAAAATATAATTATTTATATTTAATGTTATTTATTTGCATTTAGTTTTTATTTGAGTTGATTTAAAATGTACTTTAATGAAATTGTATTTAATTATATTAAAAACGAATTACTGATTTAAAAATATTACATTAAGTTTAACTGTTTATTTTAATTTTATTTAGTTGCATCTAATTTTTATTTTTTATTTATATTTTAAGTGCTTTAATTTTAATTTATTTAATTCCATTAAATGTTTATATTTATTTGAATGATTTAAAATGTACTTATTTTATTGAAATTGTATTAAATTTAATTATATTAAATACTAATTATTTTGATTTAAAAATATTACATTAACTGTTTATTTTAATTTTATTTAGTTGCATCTAATTTTTATAGTTTAAGTGCTTTAATTGTAATGTTTATTTGCTTATCTAAAAATAAATTATTAAATTATTTACATTTATTTTAATTTTTACATTTTATTTAATTGCATTTAATTTTTTTTTTAATTTTTATTATTGAAATTGTATTAAATGTATTTAATTGTAATCAATTAATTTCTTTTATTAAAGTATTACATTACGTATAATTGTTTTTATTTTAATTTTATTTAGTTCACTTAATTGAATTTTTTACTTCATTTAATTTAGTTAAATTTGGTTTTTTTATTTTTAAAAATTTTTATTTATTTAAAATATTTTTATTTTATTGAAATCATGTTACCTTTAACTGTGTTAAATATACCTTTATTTTATTAATTTGTAGTTCCATCTCATTTTTATATTTTATTTATATTTTAATTGTTTTAATTCTATTTAATTACATTAAATATTTATATTTATTTGAATTATTTAAAATGTGTTTTAATTATTTAAACAATTAAATAATAAAATAATAATAAAAATACATTTTACATCTTATCTAAATATCATGTATTTAATTGCATTTCATTTTTAAATGTAAAGTTTTATTTATTTAAAATGTATTTATTTTATTTAAATTGTATTAAATACATTTCAAGACAATTGCCATGAGAACTGGCTCTATTAATTTTAATTTTGTGCAATAATAGGTTTCAGACTGCCATATTAAAAAATTAAAAAATCTTAAAAAACATTGAAAATGACAATATTGAATAGTTGCGTATGAAAAAATAAGCATATCTCTGCTCTTTCATTCATTCCTGCCACTACAGTGAAGAATCCCATCATGCTCCTGCAACCCTCCTCCATCAGTATCTCCGTGTTCTTGGAGTGTCCTTCCTGCTGGTCTTGGCCCGGCTCGGGTTCAAGAGCTTTTGTGAGTTCTTGTTGTTAGTTCATCTTCACCGCTGTGTGTTTTGTGACAGAAGCAGAGACGCGGGTTTATACATCACCTCACGAGTTTTGCTGAGATCAGCCTTCTCTTCAGACGAGGAGCAGAAAATGAGTTTGGCTTTCACTCCTCTCTGGTTTGCCCACAGCGCCAGCGGCTTATCTGCATGTATATGCTAATTGCTCATTTGGACCATTCAAATTTAACAACAAATTCAATAACACCTTGCTTAACTTGTCTTCTTCAACACTCAATTGAATCAAACACACTTGTAAAAGAGTTGTATTCTTTTATGAATAGCAGGCGCCGTAATAGATTTGCACAGTTTAATATCTGCAGCTATCGAGTCTTTGTTCTAGTTCTAGTTGAGTGATTTTGTGCGGGTCATTATGTTGTTATATTTCTGTGGAAATGCAAACTCAATATCTAGTCAATAGCTTTTGTATGAGCTGCTGTGATGCTCCTTGTCCTTATTTAGTTTGATTGTATTGAAAAGGAAGATTTTGTGTAAATAATGTTAACTTAGTAGGTCAAAAGTGCATTTTATCGTACTCACGATTTTCCTGATAATGAAAGCACCTGATAATGAAAATAAGGATTTTTTTCAGCCTTCATTCTTTAAAGGGACAGTTCCTACAAAATAAACATTTAATCACTTTTTTTCCCCTTTAATTTTTTAAATGCAACATCATTTATCATCATGTTAGTTGTATGTTTTATTACAGATTTTTTTTAAAGAATTTTTTTATTTCAATTATTTTATTTTCATTTTAATTTGTATAATTATATAATTATTTAATTTTTATTTTATGCTTTATTAAACTAAATCTAAAATAAAAATGATATATATAGATATATAAAATTGATTTTATTTTTATACTTTTTATTTTAATTGAATGTAATTTATTTTTAAAAAATATTTTTATTAATTGTTTATTTTATTTTTATTTTAGATTTTATTAAATACATTTAATTGTATTTTAATTATTTTTATTCATTTAATATTTTATTTTTATTCATTGTATGTTTTATTTTTTTTAATAAAATCTAAAATAAATAAATAAAATGTATAATAAAATGATACTATTATTATAAAATGTTTTAATAATATTTTATTAACCATATACTTGATTTTTATTTTAGATTTTATTAAATACATTTATTTTTGTAATTTTTTTTACATATTTTTATTAATTGAATATTTTATTTTTATTGTATATTTTATTTTTATTTTATTAAATAAAAAATAAATAAAATGTATAATAAAAATGATAATATAATAAAAATTATAATATAATTTCATTTTTATAGTATTTTATTGTATTTAAAAATGTATTCATTAAATATTTTATTTTTATTTTTGTTTTATTAAATAAAATCTAAAATAAAATGATATAGATATAAAATTCATTTTCTTATTTTTATTGTACTTTTTATTTTAATTGAATGTAATTATTTTTTAATAATATATATGTATCTTTTATTTTGAGGGGTGACTTTACGTATCAAACACAAATCGCATGCAATTTTTTTTGTCTTTGACAGTTGTGGATTATAAATCATCATCCGTGTTTATTTGATGGGAAAGAACATCTCAGACATTCACCCTGACATCTCCTTTACTGTCCTGTGAAAGGAAAAAAAACATTCAGGAATTAACATGAGGGTGAGTAAATAACACAATGTTCATTTTTGAATCAGTCATTTAAGTGTATAAAAACGCTTTTTCCTCTTTTAACCGAAACACAGCAGCTCTGTATAAAACACCATCATATTTCATGCACAAACACCCTGTGGCTCATGTTTCTTCCCCCTCGCTGCTTTCTCTTTTGATCCTGAACCCGGCGACCCATTCTGCACCGTCATGTTTTGCTCTAGTCCTCTAGAGCGCCCTCTAGTGCTTATTTCTTCATGACTCTCGTGTGCTTCTTCCAAGGAAATGCAGAGGTGTACAGCGACAGACTGAGACTCTTTATCTCCTCTTACATTTGTCTTCACATGTCCTGAGCGACATTTGAAACACCTTCACATAGCAGGGCTCTGTAAAATACTCCAAAACTCCTCATATTGGTCACCTTTGACCTCATGCATTGTAAGGATCCCGTTTCTGTCTTTGCATTATGAAGCGCAGCGGTGGATTGACAGGTGGGTGTGTGTTTATTGAGCGTGTGCTGTTGAGAAGGTCGGCTCTGGCGCTCTGGTGTTGTATATTACCTGCAATGTTTTGTTTCCTCCGTTCTGACCTCTGAACCCATAAATCTCTGTGAGCTGGGATACCTATGGTCACGCTGGCTAAGTGATTGATTGTTGGCTTGAAAGCCCATCCTTTATACAGGCTTTCTGAGCTGTTTGTTATTCAGCTTGTCTCTCTGAAGGGGAGCAGGCACAGAGACGGCCGTATCGTATCGTCCTCAGCGGTCAGTGCGGAGAAGTGCTTCTTCTTTCAGATACTGCGCATACACAACACACACAAACACACACACACCAAATTAAATTGGAGAGTTTACGTGTTTGTCTTAAAAAACACACATGCACTCTCACTAGTTTGTCAACTAACAATTATAGTGGACCGCACATTCCAGGGCCCACTTTATGGCTTGGGCCCCTCTCTGACCACAACAGTGGACAAAGGTTTGCTACATTTTGATTGGATCTTGGTGGACTAACATAAGCAAACTGTCCAACGCCATCAGATAAAGATGACAGGACAACAGCCAGACTTCTTATAGAGGGCGAGAAGAAGACCTTTAGTACAAAGCCTGGCAAGGACAGGACTTCCTATTTGGCCAAAATGTTGTTTCTGCCCTCCACCCACCTTGAGACTGATTCCTAAGGTTTGGCCTGTGACCGACCTTAAAAATTCTTTAGGACCTCCAGATGCAGCAGCAGAGGGTGAAACAAAGAGAGAACACAAAGATCCATCCAAATCCATTCATAACTATTTTTTCAAACCTTAAAGGGGTCATCGGATGCCCATTTTCCACAAGTTGATATGATTCTTTAGGGTCTTAATGAAAAGTCTATAATATACTTTGGTTAAAAATTCTCAATGGTAGTGTAAAACAACACCCTTTTTACCTTGCCAAAATCAGCTCTGCAAAAATCATCTCATTCTGGTCGAGGCTGCTTTAAATGCAAATGAGCTCTGCTCGCCCCGCCCCTCTCTTCTCTCTGCTGCTCTGAGAGATTGTTTACTTTAGCCACATTTAGCACGTTTAGCCACTAAACTTGCTAACTAGCACATTATTAGAAAAGGCGATCGCAAAGATTCATAAAAAACCCTTTATACTCACTTCTGCTGTAAGTGAAGCTGAATCACGAATGATTTGCGCGAACATAGACGGATACTTGTAGATCGGGAGGCGCATTCCATTCACAAACAAACGTAATCCACTGCATCTTCAGTGGCTCAGATGTCGGGAGTAAATGACGACCACTATGTTCATTATCACATCCAGCAACACAACACCTCAATCACTCAATCGGAGATATTCTTGTCTAACTTACATCCCTGCTAGGGCATCAAAACATAGAGGGCGGACTGTTACAACTGATCTAAGGTAAGACGCTCATGTCAATCAACTGTCGTGGGAGCGGCCTCTGGTGGTGTGACGCCACGATAACAGGCATCTGAGAATGGCTCGATTTGAAAAAGGGGATACTGTTTTTACAGATTAATTAAAAACCACTGCATCATTTTATGGTAGATTTGTACATGCACTGCCAACACACATTCATGTTCAAACAACCTGTAAAAGTGAACTTAGCATCCGATGACCCCTTTAAAACTGATGCACACTACAACCAGTGTTGGGGTAACCCATTACAAGTAACGCGGGTTATGCAATATTATTACTTTTTCCAAGTAGTAACGCATTACTTTTTAATTGACAAGAAAATATCTGAGTTACTTTTTTCAAATCCCCCCCCCCATTTACTGATTTAAAAGCTCTTCTTTCTCCATGTTGAGAGAAATCAGGAGTAAGATGTTAGTTCTAGAATAAATGTGAACATTTCATCTCACTCACAAAGGCTTTTGGTGTGAAAAGGCTTTTACATTTGCCAAAAATAGAACTTTTTATATTAAAAACAACCAAGCATGCCCCGCCCAGATTTAAAAAGTAACTAAGTAACGTAATTAGTTACTTTTTTTAGGAAGTAACTCAATATTGTAATGCATTACTTTTAAAAGTAACTTTCCCCAACTCTGTCTACAACACACACATCTTATACTTATTCAGAGAAATAAGTATTCTTGGTGACAGCAATGTGTAGTGCAACATCTTACACAAACTCAGCTGTTAATAGACAAATGAATGCATGCACGACAGTTCAATCTTTTCCCATCACGTTTGGACTTAATGTGACTTCATGACGTTGCCAAATGCATTCTGGTTACAGTTTGGAAAGTGAGAAATGCACCAGTGAAACTTTAGTGACACTTTTCTAACTTTGTGTTTGGACTATCCAAATAAATTCCACAGGAGGGAAGAAGCGTGGGCAAATATGTGTCCCCTCGCTCTGATGGAACCAGCCAATCACAGCACGGAAATGGAGAAGCGCCAAGTTGCAATCTCCTCCTCATCGGAAGGGGATAAAGGTACCCTTCCAAAAAACACTCCTTGTTCTGAGTCTGCTACCTGTGAAGGAAGGAACACAAACAGAGTAACACCAGTTCTAGGGCCCTATATGAAATCCGTTTTATTTTTTACCAAATTCCATTTTTTCCGTTTTCATTTTTCTGGATTCCGTTTTTTTTTTTCCCATTTTCATTTTTCTCAACTCTGTTTTAATGGTTAAATTAAGTTTATTAATCAAAGAGCATGTCTAATTAATTAAAATCATGAAACTTGTACAATTTCACATCAATTTAATAAAGGTTTAACAAAAATGACATGTTTAGGGCCCTATGAAATGTTTTATTTTTTCTCACCATATGTTTTATTGTTATCAAATTCTGTGTTTTAGCATGTCTAATTATTTGAATGCATTTAAATTTATTCTTAAAATAGCCTTATGAAAGGTTTTTTTTTTTCCCTCAGAAATTCTGTGTTGTGTATTTAAAATGTTCTCGTTATCAAATGAAGGCTTAAAACATTAATTTCATTTATCTTTTAATTATTGAAAATTAAGTTTTTTTTTTGCCAAACAAAGGGAAATTTACTATTAAAATTAAAACATGGAAGAAATGTTGTGAGATTATACCCTAAAAAAATATTAGCAGTAATAGTAGTAATATCTATCTGGCACAATGTCTTCAAGTTAAACCGGACTTTTATTTTGACGGGTTGCCGTTTCTACCTTTATATTTCTGTGTGTGTGTATGATATAACACTAGTTTTCCTAAAATGGAACGGTCAAATGCTCATGAAGTGACTCTCAGCAGATATTGTTCATGTATTTATGTCCTCATTCAGTGAGAAGACAGAAGCTGAAATCACAGCGAGCGTCACGCGCATTTCGGTGCGTGTAGTAAACAAAACCACTAGTCTGCTCCATTCATTAAAACAGAGACACGCAGAACATGCAGGATTCACATTTAAATGGTATTTTTGCGGCGTAATATTTACAGATACTAATCCATATTGCGTTTAAGTGTAATGACTTACTTTTAATTAATTAATTCAAACTTTGACAAATTCTGTGACATTCCGCGTTATTCAGTAAATTCTGTTTTTATGACTGATGCCGCGATTCCATCCACGTTTTCTGCATCGCGGAAATCATAGGGCCCTAGGGATTTGAGTCTGGTACCCGTGAGGGAAGGGACTGTAACAGAAACACCCCATTCTGAGTCTACCATCCAGTGAGACAGTAGCAGAAATACCTACGTTCTGAGGCTCCGGCCTGCAAAGGTGAGACAATCAGTACAGAACAATCAGTACTGAGCCTGAGTGCCGTAAGGGAAGAGGCAATAACAGCTACATCGTTCTGAATCTCATGGATATATGGATTTTTTTCCATATAATGGACTGATATGGTGTCCCGAGTTTGAACTTCCAATGTGGCTTCAAACGATCCCAAATGTGGTTGTAGTCCAGTTGAGGAAGAAGTGCCTTATCTAGCGAAACGATCGGTTATGTTCATTAAAAAATATAATTTAAATACTTTCTAATCTCAAACCATTTTTAATCTACATCGCTGCAGAAATACCAGCACAGTCTTTGCAAGGTGAACATGCAAAAATGATCAAACCCCCTTAAAGAAAAAGGTAAAACATCGATATAGGACGATTTGGAAGTTGAGGGAGAACATGAGATGGGAGTTTTTCGACATACCCTAACTGTCATGAACCAGAAAAAAAACAGTCGAGGCAGCGCAAAACAAGTAGAGCATTTGATATTAAAAAGTATATAAATTGTACTATTTTTATGAAAATAACTGATCGTTTTGCTAGATAAAACCCTTCTTTCATGGCTGGGATCGTTTACAACCGCATTTGGGATCGTTTGAAGCCACATGTAAACCGCATTTTGGAAGTTCAATCCATTATATGGAGAAAAATGAAGAAATGTTTTCCTCAAAAAACATGCATAATAAGGTTCTTCACCTTATTTGTTTCAGAGTAGCAACAGTTCATCTTTTCAGATAACGTAGCTCTGACATGGCAACACCCAACATAATCACTTGCATTTTATGCAATTTATGCCTTTTCATTCATGGTGTTCATTTAGTAGTTGTTGATTACTCTTGTCTATCTTTTGTTAATAACATTTATTTTATTACGACTTGTGTCTTCCTTGTGTTGATAATACAGTAAGAGGTTCTACAAGTTAGAGATCCCACCAATCTTTCTTATGTGATGTACTCATAACCACACATTAATTGACACGTGATGCAAGAATCATAACATCATCTGTGACACGAGTACCCATCACTACACTATATCGCCTCCCTAGGTTGGCGAAAGTGAAATTCACTACACAATATCTAATACTGTTTATCTCCTATTACAGTGACGGCAGTTGTCTCAGGATGTTTGTTCTTTCTAAATACACACACACACACTTAAATTATGTTTTCACACTTTGAGCTTAATTTGACACAACAGCTTGATTTGGAAATTATGCCTGATAAAAACATTGTTTACCGGTCATATTTTCCTTGATTTTCTTTTTTCTCTCCCACAAATCACATCTTATATAAGCTCCTCACTGGCATCCTTGCAAAGTACACACACACACACACACAATAAACAAACAAACAAATAAATAAATTAAAATTTAATTAGTATCAGTTTCTCTTAATTTTCTATATAAAAATATATATTTATTATATAAAAAAAAATTATAGTAAATATTTAAATCAAATTGAGTTATTTTGAAAAATAATAATATCACATGATAAATCATATTTATGATGTTATATATTATAGAATATTAAAATTAATTAAAAAATGTAAATTGTCTTGAAAAAGGGCAGTAAAGTATAATAATAATTATAAATACTGTAAATAATTAAATAAGTAAATACAGTGATGATTCATACTTATATGATAGCTATATTTAAACCAAAATATATAAAATGTATTTTATATTGTATAAAATATTACAATTGAAATTTGTGTCTTAAAAAAGAGAAAGTAAAATAATAAGAAATATTATGATAACTCATATGAAAGCTATATTTATATCTTAAATGTATTTTATTTTATATAGAATAATAAAACTAAAATTTCTGTCTTGAAAAAGGGCAGTAAAATAATAATAATAATAGTAAATACGATTATTCATAAGATATATATATATATATATATATATATATATATAATATTTATAAAGTGTATTTATTATATAAAATATTACAATTTGAATTTGTCTTGTAAAAGGGGCAGTAAAATATAATAATAATAACAATTATTTTTTATATGAAATATATTTTTATATATGAAATTATATATAAAATCTATTACATTTTATTTTAGAAACTATTAAAATCGTTTACTATTAAAAAGTCCAGTAATATATAATATAATATAATAATTGTATTAATAATAATAATAATAATTATTATTATTATGTTATGATTATGTACTTTATATATAAAATAAATACTTTTGTATTTAACATAAAAAATCTGGGTTTTGAACAAGGGCATTAAAATATTAATATTAATAACAAAAATCCTTGTGAAAAGTTCAAAAACACTTTTAATGTGACCTTCATATAACAAAAAGAATAAAGTGGCAATCTCCTGAAATAAAAAAAAAAATCATCTCCTGGGACATAAAAGTGGCCAAAGTTGAAGAAATTTCCACAAATGGATTTATGAATGAATTAGCATAAATTGGTTCTGCTTTTGTTTCGTGAATGGGGCTCAATGAGTCCGTGAGCTGTTAACTCGAGAGCCTCTCTGACTGATTTAGTCCTATTCATGACTCATTTTGTGAAAAGGTCCAACTCAAAACAATGAAGGTGTGGAGTCAAACAGATATAATGTCCTCTAACCCCTATTTTCACCTTGGCCTTGCTCAAACCGCTCTTCTTTACACAGATCCACTCCGCAGGAGAGCAGAGCTGTTATCCGTATCAGCCGCCATCTGGATATCGATCTCTCGACAACATCACCGTAGCTGTCAGCGTTTGATGACAGGCTGCCAGCAGTCACAACTCTCACTTTATGAACCAATCATTTCATATGCTTATTATATACTCAGAACAAACAGCTGTGAGTGTCATATATGCTGACGTCCACAGGAAGCAATGCTGCCACATATCACGTAGTCATCAATCTTTATATATCATATATCATCAGTCTTTATTCCTAATGCATGCAAATTTGTAAACAGCTCCTTTTCATGTGAAAGTTTCCTGCGTGTGTCTGAATATTTAGAGGGCACTGCATACGTTAACAGCCATCATGTGTTTGTGTTGCAGCAGGTGATGCACTGGATTTCTTAAAGCCGCTCAGGAGCAACTAGACAGCATGGTGCTGGTGTTTGTAAGGCAATTACAGATGACTGGGAAGAACGTGCTGACTCTGGTGTCTGCACTTTATCTGTGAAATTTCTCCTTCCTCTCCGATAATCATCTGTTGTTTGCTTTGGCTGGAGGCAACACAGTTATCTCAGGTGACAGCACACACACACACGAAATCCGAATGAAATCCAAGAGCTTTCTGATCCTGCATAGACAGCAATGCAACTGACACATTCAGTGCTCAGAAAGGTAGTAAGGACAGTGTTAAAATAGTCCAATAGTACAGTTCAACTGTAATGTTATGAAGCTACAAGAAGGAGCTGACGTTATCCCGGATGTCATCAAAAATATCCTTTATTCAAGTAGATGAATGAAGGTCTTCTGGGTTTTAAACAGCATGAGGGGAGGAATTAATGACAGAATTTTTATTTTTGGGTGAACAATTCCTTTAAAAAAAAAAAAACAAGTTATATGGTTGCACAATATCACTAGTCTTAAAAACCCCGCCCTCCCAAGGCATGTCAGCCAATCAGAATGCCTTAAGATTACTGATATGCAGAGACTGATTGGTTACAAAAGTTAATGTTGCTTGTTCGCTGTTAATTGAATCTAGGGCATTCAAGTGATTTTAAACGTAATTAGGACAGAAATAGCAATTAAAACTAATATTTAAGCACTCTTTGGGATCTATGTTTACTTTAAGTAGAATTAATAAAATAAAGATTTGTTGTTTTTTTAATCTAACTTCAATTCAGGTTTTTCATTCATGTGGAAATCATTAGTACTTTAAGTCTGGATGATTCATCTTCTCTAAAGTTAGTCACGCTAAATTAGAAGCATGTAAAATTAATAAGTCTCTCAATGTTTATCTTTGAATATCAATGGTATAATGGTATCTTTGTAGAATGGTGTGTTAGAAATGATGCTAAATTCATTGTGTCAAAATATTTGCATATGGCATACCATTTTACTTTTTATATACTTTTGTACACTTTTTAAGCAAAGCAAATTTTTAAAACTGATGTATATTATATATATTTAATAATAAAATAAATATAATAAAAATTATATATATATATATATATATATATATATATATATATATGTGTAACGAGGAGACGGGAGGCAGGCGGATCCATTCGCAGACTTTTATTAACACAACGAGGCAAAGACATGGTCGAAAGGCAGGCAGGGTCGAACAATGGCAAACAGGTGTTTTAGACAGCGAGACGAAGAATAGTCCACAAACAGGCGAGGGTCGATCAGCGGCGTACGTTATCCAAAGGGCGAAGCAGGAGAATGGTCAGACAGGCGAGAGTCACAAAAGGCAGGCGGCGGGCACAAACGAAACAAATAAACAAGGAAAAACAAACGGAAACCAGACACGAGATACAAGGGAACGCTTTGTATGACTGCAAGAACAATTCAATACTCAGCAAAGTGTAACAGGAAGACCGGGGCTTTTATACAGTCTCTGATTGGGCGCAGGTGGTGGGAGCAGTGGCTGATGGATAATGTAGTCCGGGGTGTAATGCAACAGTCAGTGTGTGATAGGGTGAGAGTGACATCTGGCGGTGAGCGGACCGCAAGACACCGACCAGATTCGTAACATAGCCCCCCCCCAAGGAGCGGCTTCCAGACGCTCCAACCGAAAAACAGTCCAGGGGAGCGGTGGGAGGGCCAGGAGACTGAGGCAGAACCGGCGAGGCGGAAGCCTTCCAGGGTGGAGCCGGAGGCGGAGCAGGAGGCGCAGGAGGCCTGCAGGGCGGAGGCGGAGCAGGGGGCGCAGGAGCCCTCCAGGGCGGAGCCGGAGGCGCAGGAGCCCTCCAGGGCGGAGCCGGAGGCGGAGCAGGAGCCCTCCAGGGCGGAGCAGCCCTCCAGGGCAGAACAGGAGGCGGAGCAGGAGGCGCAGCAGCCCTCCAGGGCGGAGGCGGAGGCAGAGCAGGAGGCGCAGGAGCCCTCCAGGGCGGAGGCGGAGCAGGAGCCCTCCAGGGCGGAGCAGGCAACGCCAGAGCCCTCCAGGGCGGAACCAGATGCAGAGCGGGAGGCGGAGCAGCCCTCCAGGGCGAAACAGGAATCTGCGTCACGGTCTGGGACCTGGGGAGAGCAGAGACAGAGGGTGCAGACAGGAAAAAGGGAGAAGCAGAGAGTTTAGCGGATAACGCCCCCTCCATAAGAGGTTCTACGGCAGGCGCCGACACCTCTGGAGGCATTGGCGCAGCTTCTCCGCTGGGGAAGGCCTCTGGAGCAGACTTGAGACCCAACGGGACCTCTGAAGCAGGCTTGAGATCAGAGGGGAGTTCTGGAGCAGGCTGGAGACCAGACGAGAGCTCTGGGTCAGGCTGGAGACCAGACGAAAGCTCTGCAGCAGGCTTGAGATCAGAGAGGAGTTCTGGAGCAGGCTGGAGACCAGACGTGGCCTCAGGGGCACAGTGTGCAGCCTACACACACCAGATGGCAACCGCCATTAAAGGTAGAGCAGCAGCGGGAGGTTGTGGTGGGTCCAGTACACCGGCTATCATGATAGGCCGTGATCGTGGGATATCAGACGAGGCATGGCACGGCTCTGGAAGGTCAGACGAGACGTGACTTGGCTCTGGACGAATAGACAAGACATGACGAGGCACTGGGAGGTCTGATGAAACATGGAGAGGCTCTGGGCCGTCAGGCGGGACGTGACTTGACTCTGGGCGGTCAGGCGGGTCAGGCGGGACGTGACTTGACTCTGGGCGGTCAGGCGGGACGTGACTTGACTCTGGGCGGTCAGGCGGGACGTGACTTGACTCTGGGCGGTCAGGCGGGACGTGACTTGACTCTGGGCGGTCAGGCGGGACGTGACTTGACTCTGGGCGGTCAGGCGGGACGTGACTTGACTCTGGGCGGTCAGGCGGGACGTGACTTGACTCTGGAACAACAGCAATACCTTGACTTGGTTCAGTAAGTGCTGCTGTGACTTGACCTGGTTCGTGGTGATTGGCTGAGGCCTGACTTGGCTTGTGAACATCAACTGTGACTTGACTTGGCTCGTGAAGATCAGCTATGGCTTGACTTGGTTCGTGAAGATCAGTAGTGAACTGACTTGGCTCATGGAAATCCGCTGTAACATGACTTGACTCAGGAACAACAGTCTTGGCGTCGCTGGACTTGGAAGCTTGACTGGATGTAAATGCTTGACCGGACTTGGAGGCCTGACTTGACCTTGGAGCGGCAGCTGGAGCTTGACTTGACTCAGAAGATGCACCTGCAGCTTGACTTGGCTCTGCAGTTTGACTTGGCTCTGGAAATGAAGCGGTGTCCTGACTTGTTTTTACAGGAACAGCAGCTGTAACATGACTTGACTTAACAGGGACAGCAGCTGTAATGTGACCTGACTCGTGAAGAACAGGTGTGACTTGGCTTGACTTGTGGGGAACAGCTGTGACCTGGCTTGACTCGTGGAGAACGGCAGCTGTGTCTTGACTTGACTCAGGGGTAGTCGCCACGACATGGAGCGCCACTTTAGCTGCCCATACCGTCATTAGGGGTGAGTCCAGCACGTGGGCCATCATGAGGCGTGGCTTGGAGACAGCGACCATCTTGGGGAGTGACTCTGGGATGGCGGCCATCTTGTGAACTGGCTTGGAGGTGGCGGCCATTTTGTGGACTGGCTCAGGGACGGCAACCATCTTGTGGACTGGCTCTGGGAAGGCAGCCATCTTGTGGGCTGGTTGTGGGAAGGCAGCCATGACAGGTGCAGGCCCTGGACGGGCAGGCATGGCGTGAGCAGGCCCTGGAGCGGCAGGCATGGCGTGAGCGGGCTGTGGCTTGGCTGGCGTGGCGTTAGCGAGCGCTGGCTTGACAGACGTGGCGTTAGCGGGCGCTGGCTTGACAGATGCAGGAAACATAGCTCCAGCTTGACTTGACACAGGAAACACAGCTGCAATCTGACTTGACTTGAAAACTTGACTTGACTCAGGAAACACAGCTGCAACTTTAAATGGCTCTTGTATGGCAGCTGTGACGTGACGGAGCTCTGTTTTCGCCGCCATTTTGTGAACGGGCTCCGCCGTCGCCGCCATCTTGTGAGCGCGCACCGGCGCGGCCGCCATTACACGGGCGGGCTGCACGGCCGGCGTTACCGCGATGTCGCGTTGCTTCCCCGCGACACCCACAGTGAGCGATGAACCAGAAATCTGTAGTGCAATGTCTATGTATTGTTTTAAAGTCCAGTGGGGTTGATAAATTGGCATTGAGGAGCGGTAGGGTTCTGAAAGCCCTCCATGGAAGAATATCATAAGACACAGATCGTCCATAGAAGTCTGACTAGCTAACATAACAAAGTCCGAAATGTACTCCTCAATGGACCGCTCACCTTGTTTAAGACGCACGATCTGAGCTGCTGTATTCGGAGCTGCTGGATCCTTGTTGGCTGAGTATTCTGTAACGAGGAGACGGGAGGCAGGCGGATCCATTCGCAGACTTTTATTAACACAACGAGGCAAAGACATGGTCGAAAGGCAGGCAGGGTCGAACAATGGCAAACAGGTGTTTTAGACAGCGAGACGAAGAATAGTCCACAAACAGGCGAGGGTCGATCAGCGGCGTACGTTATCCAAAGGGCGAAGCAGGAGAATGGTCAGACAGGCGAGAGTCACAAAAGGCAGGCGGCGGGCACAAACGAAACAAATAAACAAGGAAAAACAAACGGAAACCAGACACGAGATACAAGGGAACGCTTTGTATGACTGCAAGAACAATTCAATACTCAGCAAAGTGTAACAGGAAGACCGGGGCTTTTATACAGTCTCTGATTGGGCGCAGGTGGTGGGAGCAGTGGCTGATGGATAATGTAGTCCGGGGTGTAATGCAACAGTCAGTGTGTGATAGGGTGAGAGTGACATCTGGCGGTGAGCGGACCGCAAGACACCGACCAGATTCGTAACAATATGAAGAGTTCAAATGCAAAACCAGCTAAATCCATCTGACGTCCTCCTTTAAAAAAATAATTTTTATCAGGCTCTGATGTATAGGTTTCTATGTAAGTACTGGTACTTCTGATTGGGCTGAGGCTGGAAATGTATACTATGTGTTGAGAGCATTCACTCAGTATCATAATCTCATTTTTGACCAAGATGGCTTTTAGCTGGTTTTGCATCTGAACTCTTCATATATACAGTACTGTGCAAAAGTCTTAGGCCACTAGTATTTTCACCAGCTAAAAAATGGTTTAAAGTTAGTTATTTCTATCCTTTGCTGTAGTGTATCAGTAAAAAATATCGGTTAACATTTCCAAACATTCTGTTTGCCATTAATTGTAATAATCTAGTGAGATTTTTGTTTGCACAAGGAGTCTGACAACAGCCAGTGCTTCACACAGAGATCTGATCTCACCATCATCCAGTCTGTCTCTGGAATGACATGAAGAAACAGAAAAACTGAGACAGACTAAATCCAGAAGAACTGTGGCAACATCTCCAAGATGTTTCAAGTAACCTACCTGCAAAGCTACCTGAAAAACTCTGCACAAGTGCACATAGGGCAAAAGCTGCTTTAAACGCAAAGGATGGTCACATCAAATGCTTATTTATTTTAGTTAATATAAGTCCTTTGATAAAGAAAATCTGTTTATGACATTGTTTTTGACAGCATCCTCATTTTATGTGCCTAACTGCCTAAAGATTTTAACAGTACTGTAGCTTTGTAGGTATAGGACTCTTAAAGCATCTTAGAGATGTTGCCACAGTTCTTCTGGATTTAGTCTGTCTCCGTTTTTTCTGTTTCTTAAGACAGACTGGATTGAATGATGGAGAGATCAGATCTCTGTTTGCACAAGGAGTCTGACAACAGCCTGTGCGCCATACAAAAATCTCACTGGATTATTATAATCAATGGCAAAATGAATGTTTAGAAATGTAAACTGATATTTCCTACTGACACACTACAGCAAAAGACTGACTTTAACTGACTTTAAACCATTTTTTAGCTGAAGAAAATACTAGTGGCCTAAGACTTTTGCACAGTACTGTGTGTGTATATATATATATATATTTTGCAGTGATAACATGAATTATGTAATCAGATTACTTTTCCAAGTAAGTAGCACAGTAATGTATTACTTGTAAATTTACAGTTGCAATTGAAATTATTCAACCCCCTTGACCTGTAAGACTTTTTGCTGCAAAGAACAAAATTTTGTGAAAACAATTTAACAAAGGCATCAGTACACTACTGGAGAACGTTTATTAATACACATTTGAGTAAGTTGATGAATAATTTTTAAAAAATCAAATTGGATTTAAATGTTAATGTTCAAAATTATTCAACCCTCAAAAGTTACATTTGGTGGAAAAGTTAAATCTACCAATAAATGCTGCTTGGAAGTGCTTAGAAGCTTCTGTCTGCAATCTTGGCCCATTCCTTGCCTGAAAAAGCTTTCAGAACACTGATGATCTTTGGTTTTCACATCGTGACTGCTTTCTTCAAATTCAATCAAATATTTTTCAATGAGAATTAAATCTGGAGACTGAACAAGCCACTCAGAAACATTTTATGACTGATCCCTGAACCAAGCATTTGGATACATACTTTGGGATGATTGTCGTGTAGGAAAGTCCACGGATCATCAGCTTCAGTCTTTGCACCAAAGGCATCACAATTCTTGTCAAAATGGCCTGATACTTCATAGAATCCATGATGTCCTTTATACCGTCATGATTTCCATTTTCTGCAGGGTCAAATCAACCAAATTTCAAAAACTTCCCCGGCTCAAATTTTTGATTTTGCTAATATTTTATCTGAAGAAACATACACATGTATAGTGATGAAAGCCAAAAAATTAAATGCCATGGATGAATATTTACTTCGGTAGTTCTAATAGTAAAATCTGTAGACTTTAGCGATATTTGTTGCATTATGTGCCAATGGTGACCATTCAAAAAAGGGGAAACATCACTTTTTAAAAGTTTTTCTCTAAAGTTTACATGCCTGTAACTCAAGAAATATTAAAGATATTATAATGCCCTTTTAGATATTGGGTCGTAACAAACTTTCCTTTCAGCATCTTTATTTTTAATACCCTATAAGATGCGGTTCCAGAGATACTGGAATTTCAGAATGGAAATTTACACATTTTCAGTGGTCAAAAACCAAATGTGAGTCAGTTTGCAAAAATATGAGACGTCTTTTTTTTTTTTTTTTTTTTAAAAGATGAATGTCTGAAGAACAAATAATGTTGAAACTAGAGATGTATCTTGTTTCTTTCTGTCAAGACAGACTTTTCTTTTGGAATCTTAATTTCCAAGGCCCTACATCATTCAGTCCCAGAGATATGGGGATCTCAATGAGGCTCCATTTTCAGATTGTTGAATGTTACCCATTTTCAGTGGTTGAAAACCAAATGTTGGCCACTTTGTATGCAGCCAATGGTTATTTATTTAAAGAACAATGTCCGATTAAGAAATAATGTTGAAATTAGAATTGTATCCAATTGTAAAATATTAGCAAAATCAAAAATCTGAGCCGGGGACCTCTGGTTGATTTGACATGGAATGACCCTGCAACAGTAAAACACCCCCATAACAGGGCTGGTCCACTTCCAGGTTTGATGATGGAGATGATGTTCTTCTGCTACTGATCCATTGGTCCAAAAAGGTCCAGTTTTGTCACATCACCCCATAAAACATTCTTCCAGAACTCCACGTGTCTATCTAAATTAATCTTAGCATGTTCAAGTCGGCCTTTTTGTCCTTTTTGGTCAAGAATGTTATTCGGCAAGATGCCTTATACACTGTGTGTGCTTATACACTGCATTGAAATGTTTTTCCTCCTTTCATTGGGTCATCTTGCAAGTCTGTACATTGCAGGTTTTTCCTTAGTTGCTCCGATCAAACATTTTATGATATTGTGCTTTTTTGTTCAGCACCCTCAAAGGTTTTCTGGTACAACACACTATAAACTAAGAAATAAGGCTGCCAGCTGTGTCTCTAGGAACTTTTAATGTGTTGGAAAACTTCATATAGCCTTAGACTCACAATTATTTCTTCTCTATAGCTTTTGTGAGTGCTCTTTTGACACATTTGCCATATGTCCTAGTCAAACTTCAGCACATGCATGTAAGGTCTGATAGGTTTATAACGACATGAGGGTGAGTAATTAATGACAGAATTTTCATTTTTGGGTGAACTATCCCTTTAATAATACACTCAAAATGGTAAAATATCTACCCCAATTTCTGTCATTTATAAGTGTGTGTTCTTTGTATTGAGTAAAGTGGTCAATCTGTGACATTTAGATTCTCATTTGCTCAAATGTCTTTGTGCTCTGTGAATCTGCAGGTCAGAGTTCATTAGATGTGTGTATATATATGCCTGTGTTCCCGCTCTCTGACTGTCATTGTTACCGTATGGCACAGACATATGCGGATCACTGTGATGTATTTACGGATTTGCTCGTTCATCTCTCAACATGGGCTCATAAAGCACAAACAGATGGTTCACATCATAACGTGCAGATGAAAAATTAATTCACTGACGGCTTTCCAAAGAAGAGAGGATAGTAGGAGGGAGCGTCTTTACAACAAAGATGTCTGTGGAAATTCGCTGAATAAATCAGGACTTTAATGGCGGTAAGAGTCTTGTTTAACATGAGAGGAGACACGATGTGTCACAAACATGATTAAAAAGACCTTAAATGAGAAGTCCACTTCCAGAACAAAAATTGACAGACAATGTACTCACCCCTTGTCATCCAAGATGTCCATGTCTTTCTTCAGTCGTAAAGAAACTGTTTTTTGAAGAAAACATTTAAGGATTTTTTTTTCCATATAATGGACTGATCTGGTGCCCCGAGTTTGAACTTCCAAAATGCAGTTTAAATGCGGCGTCAAACGATCCCAAATGATCCCAAAGAAAGGTCTTATCTAGCGAAACTATCGGTTATTTTCATAAAAATAATACGATTTAAATACTTTTTAATCTCAAATGCTCATCTATTTTCTGCGATGCGCATGCGTAGCCTGTGTAATCCAGGTGAATACAGTTAGGGTATGTCAAAAAAACTCCCATCTCATGTTCTCCCTCAGCTTCAAAATCGTCCTATATCGCTGTTCTACCTTTTTTGTTAAGGGTGTTTGATCTTCTTTGCATTTTCACTTTGCAAAGACTGGGTCGGAACTTCTGCAACGATATAGGATGATTTTGAAATGATTTTTGAAGTTGAGGGAGAAAATACGATTGGAGTTTTTCGACATACCCTAACTGTCTTGAGCCAGAATACACAGAGGGAGAGCAAAACAAGACCAGCGTTTGAGATTAAAACGTTTTTTATTATTATTATTATTTTTATTAATGAAAATAACCAATCGTTTCGCTAGATAAGACCCTTCTTCCTCAGCTGGGATCGTTTACAACCGCATTTGGGATCGTTTGAAGCCGCATTTAAACTGCATTTTGGAAGTTCATACCAGTCGATTATATGGAGAAAAATGCAGAAATGTTTTCCTTTAAAAACATAATTTTCTGTACGGGTGAAGAAAGAAAGACATGAACATCTTGGATGACAAGGGGGTGAGTACATTATCTGTAAATTTTCGTTCTGGAAGTGAACTTCTCATTTAAACATTTCTGTACACCGTTTCAAATGGCTGAAAGCAACGTGAGATTGCAAGATGGCCAATTAAAGGCAGTTAAATAATTTAATATTTATGTGTTTGTAATAACAAAGAAGCAAAATGGATCTTAAATGCTTTATAGCAAAGCTGGATGAGATCTAACATGACAGGACACGTGTGAAGCATTGCTTGCTTTAACCTCATGTTGTGAACGAGGCTTATGGGCCGTTGAAATGTTCCCATTTAAAATGAATGCTGAGAGTAATGGAGGCTTCAGCACAGCATGGATTTGAGGGATGTAATGTAACTCCTCCAAACGTTTTGTGGTCGTTTCTCTATGTCAGGGTTGCTTAGATCACGTCAAAATCCACCTTGTGCACTTTATTAATGCATGTCCCTGCTCTTTTATGATCGATTCATTACTGGATGTCCTTGACAACTTCCATATTTATATCAAACAAATGAATTAATCGCTGGATGTATGTTTGTATGATCTTTGACCTTATCTTTTGCACTTTAACTACCTTCCGTTTTATTGTGGGTTGGTTAGTTAACTCTGGCTGTTTCTGTGTGTTCAATCTTACAGGTTGTTTAAAGTCCACATTTATCTTATTCCTGGAAAATATGGTAGGTTTTTTCTATTACATATGCCTTGTCCATCCATTAAAAGATGGATTAGTGATAGCATGTCTTTTATTCCTTTTTGAGTAACTTGTATAACAACTTTTACTCTTTCTTCCCAGTTATCTGGACTTTGATTAGGTGTAAGACAACGGTTTCGTAAGTTCCTTTTCATTGTCCGTGGGAATCTGATATATTTGCAGCCTACACATAAAAGGTAAGACTTTTTTTATTCTAGAGCATCAGCAATAGATATATTCATGGATTGTTTTCAGAAAACACTCAATCTGGGTTATATATATGTCCTTACAGTTTCACTGCAGCAACAGTGAATTTTTGAGCTTGTGCAACAGTGGTTTCCAGCCACATATGGATTTATTTATCTGCATAAATAAAAAAATAAATGCTGCATGGAAAGAGCTATATTTGAATGCAAATTTATTTATGTTTGTTTGTTTATTTATTAATTTTGTTTTGTTTTAATCAATTATTATAATGATGATAATTTGATTTAATTAAATAAAATTTTCAATTTTTACTCAAGTTGAGCTTCAAGTAGAGTTAAAAAATACAATAAATTAATACGTAAATGCTGCATGGAAAGACCTGTATGTGAGTAAAATTTATTTTCACACATACATTTTATTTATTTATTATTCAGTTTCTTTCATTAATTATTATAATGATAATTTGATCAAATTCAATAAATATTGTCAATAAGTTTCAGGTTATGTATATCCTTCCACTGTGGTTGGGCTTCATCCACATTTTTTTTTTTATTTTGTTTTACTTTATTTTATTTTATTTTATTTTATTTTATTTTATTTTTCCCCAAAAAACTGATGAATGGAGAGGAGATTAATAATTTATATTTTAAAAATCATTATATTCATTATTTATTGGCTGTTGTAAAGCTTTTGACTAATAGTACTTCACTTTTTGTAAAATCTCTGCTTTACTTACATTCTATTAAAACTGTATATTTTATATTTTTTGATCAGTTACATTTAGAACATAAAAAAAAATACTTTTACTAGAGTCTAAATTCATGTAGACTTAAAAAAAAAATACAATAAATAAATCCTGGAAAGACCTGCATGTGAATAAAATGTATTTATTTATTTAATTATTATTAATTTTTTTTCCAATTTCTTTCATTAATTTTTATAATGATAATTTAATCTAATTCAATAAAAATATATATTTTCAGATTTTATATATACATCTTTTAGTTTATTTTATTTTTTATTTATTTTTATTTTGTTTTTATTTCCCCCCTAAAAACTGATGCATGGAGAGGGGATGAATAATTTGTATTTTGAAAAATCATTATATTCATTATTTATTGGCTGTTGTAAAGCTACACTTCATGTAGACTTAAAAAAAAAAATACAATAAATAAATAAATGCTGCATGGAAAGACCTGCATGTGAATAAAATTTAACTATAAAAATAAAATTATAATTAAATTATTTTTAAATTTCTTTCATTAATTTTTATAATGATATTTTAATCTAATTCAATAAAAAAATGTCAATAATTTTCATATATTTTTAATACGTAGACTTAAAAAAACAAAAACAAAATATGTCAGATGACTGTTTTACTATTACTTGAGTCGTTTTTTTGGTAGGTAGTCCTAGACTTAAAGTAAAATTTAAGTAAAAAGGTTTGACAATATCCATACACTCATATTGGTCATAATGGTCCATAAAATAACCATTTTTGGTTCCCCAAAGAATCTGAACAGTGTACAGTTCTTAAAAGAACCATTTTTTCTTAGTGTGATGTTAAAATGACGTCTTGTTGGGGAAAAAAATTTTGAAATGAATGTGTAAAAAATCCATTCATTCACTGTATTAGTGAGTTTCCGTATAGCACTGTACATGCTGTTCATGCATTATTTATTCTAATTTAATAGAAATGAGTCATTTATTTGCATCCCTCGTACAGCAGTATATATCTGTAGCATCTTGTTGAAGCATTCATAATTGATACACTCCTGATGCCTGCCTACGTTATGATGTTCAGTTCATTGCTGTAATATCGAGCACCTCTCAGGAGGCATCACCACAGGGTTTATGGATTTAACCAATCAAACAAGAACATTCAGTCAGTCTGCACCATATCATGCATCACATCAATCGTCTGATATAAAGCAGCGCTCTGCCGCAGTGCATAGTGAGCGTCGCCATGCTAATATCTTGACTTGGCATTGCATGCAGCTGTTGCTCTGACGAGTGAATGTAAAACTCCTGCACTGCAGCAGATGGAGGAAGCGTCTCTGAATGATGTGGGTTTCTCTTCAGAGAGCAATATATTTCACACATACTCTGCACTCAAATGTAATTATGCTTTGGCAGTGTTAAAACTCATTTTTGTCTGTCCTATTCTGTTGTGTTTCTGGGTGCATGGTAATTTATGATGCATTTAAAAATGTCCTTGTTCCATCGGATTTTAGGAGAACTTGTACCCGTACAGACATTTCATCAGTCAATTCAGCTTGAGAACATTTGAGAAGAACATTGTGCTGTTGGTCTTCTCCAGGTCGCCGGTGTTGCTCCTGCTGCGGTGGACCAGCTCGTCCTCCATCACACATGATCGTGGGGAAATCTGGAGCAGCAGCTCTCCTGATCAAAGCCCAGGCAGAATGAAATATGACGTTAGGTGAGCTGTTTCCTCGAGTTGAGCACAGCACGAATACAGAGGCTCACCGTGGGCCGACAATTTCAAGCGTGTCTCTTAGACAAGCTCCAGTAGGTTTTTTTTTTTTTAGAAGTGAACGCTGCTCTTTATTATAGATGCCTCGTGTCTAGTTTAAAAGCACTCGCTTCGTGGATGTGTGCTAAAACAAAAGTGCCAAGTTGACTCAAAGATTCAGAGTTTATTATTAAACTTTTTGGTGCTTTGGATCTCCTTCATTGCGCTTATTGTTCTTTGTACAACAGATGGAATGATGGACAGGCATCGCAGATGTTTCATCTGTGTTCATGGCATCCGCTTTTCAATTTTTCAAATGCATTTTCATATAATAGGGAAAGTAGGGAAGCTTGTTTCTGCAACTGGATACAATTTTTTTTTTTTTACAGTAACTGCAACTTTGTCTCACAATTTTGAGTTTATACAGTTGAAGTCAAAAGTTTACAGACACCTTGCAGAATCTGCAAAATGTTAATTGGTTTACCAAAATGAGAGGGATCATACAAAATGTGTGCTATTGTTAATTTAATACTGACCTGAATAAGATTTTTTTTTAACGTAAATAAAAACAGAGAAAATAATAGTTGAATTTATAAAAATGACCCTGTTCAAAAGTTTACACACACTTGATTCTTAGTGTGTTGTTACCTGAATGATCCACAGCTGTTTTTTTGTTTAGTGATAGTTGTTCATGAATCCCTTGTTTGTCCTGAACAGTTAAACTGCCTGCTGCTCTTCAGAAAAATCCTTCAGGTCCCACAAATTCTTTGGTTTTTCAGCATTTTTGTGTATTTGAACCCTTTCCAACAATGACTGTATGATTTTGAGATCCATCTTTTCACACTGAGGACAACTGAGGGACTCAGGTTCAAACGCTCCCTGATGCTCCAGAAGGAAAAACCGTGCATTAAGAGTTGGGGGTGTAAACTTTTTGAATTTGAAGATCAGGGTAAATGTAACTTGTTTTGTCTTCTGGGAAACATGTAAGTATCTTCTGTAGCCTCTGAAGGGCAGTACTAAATGAAAAAAATATGATATTTAGGTAAAATAAGAAAAATGTACACATCTTCATTCTTTTCAAAAGTTTTCACCCGATCCCAGCCGAGGAAGAACGGTCTTATCTACTTTCATAAAAATAATACAATTTATATACTTTTTAATGTCATGCTCGTATTGTCTTGCTCTTCCCGACCTCTGTTTTTTTTCTGGTTCATGACAGTTAGGATATGTCGAAAAACTCAAAATTGTCCTAAATTTAAAAATTGTCCTATATCGCTGTTTTACCTTTTTTGTTTTTTGATCTTCTTTGCATGTTCACTTTGCAAAGACTGTGTTGGTACTTCTGCAGCGATGTAGGATGATTTTGAAATGCTTTTTGAAGTTGAGGGAGAAAATATGATATGAGTTTTTCGACATACCCTAACTGTCTTGAGCCAGAATACACAGAGTTCAGGGAGAGAAAGACAAGACGAGCGTTTGAGATTAAAAAGTATCTAAATTGTATTTTTTTAATAAATCAAAAATTACTGATTGTTTCGCTATAAGACCCTTCTTCCTCAAATGGGATCGTTTGCAACTGCATTTGGGATCGTTTGAAGCTGCATTTAAACTGCATTTTGGAAGTTCAAAATCGGGGCACCATATCACCAAATCCTGAAATGTTTCCCTCAAAAAACACAATTTCTTTACGACTGAAGAAAGAAAGACATGAACATCTTGGATGACAAGGGGGTGAGTACATTATGTGTAAATTGTTGTTCTGGAAGTGGACTTCTCCTTTAAGTAACATTTGACATAATATCAGCACATTCCTGAAAATAAAGGTTCAAAAAGTGGGTTTTTTCACAGCAATGCCATAAAAGTAGTAGTTTTGGTTCTTTTAAGAACCTAAACAGTGTACAGTTTTTAAAATAACCATTTTTTTCTTACTGTCATTTTAAATATCTAAAGAACCCTTTTTTTCACAATAAAGAATCTTTAGCACAATAGGAACATTCCGTGGTGGTTAAAGGTCATGAAACCACAGAAAGAACCTTTACTTTTAAGAGTGTACTTTAACTACCATTTCTCATTACTTTTTACACCCCTGCTAAACATTTTTTGAGGAACTTTGGAAACCGAACAACTTTGGTGGCCATTGATTTCCTCTCGTCAGGAAAAAAGTCTGAAATGAATGTGTAAAAACTCCATTCATTCATGCCCCCGTAATGCACTGTACATGCTGTTCCTGTTCTCATTTATTTCATGGACTGAAGTGGGGAGAAAGATTTCCACTCCAGTAAAAATAAGCTTTAGTCTTTTTTTCCTCTTCTCGCTTTAAAGGGCTTTACCACGTTGGCTCATCTGGTAATAGTTTCTTTCCTTGTGGTGGCAAAAATCAATCCTTATTATCTTCAAAGGCGTGTTGATGTTCATGTTGTTTTGGTTTTGATGATGTTCAGAAGACAATTAGTAGCCTGAAGTCCTGAAGATGATGAGTTTGTTGAAGACGCACTGTGCCACTACTATATTTTCTCCTCATCTTACATTGGACCATATCACACTGTTATTGTGATTTAAGTTTGACAGAATACACAGCTGCCGCCAGTGGAAAAAGATGCTCTTTGCAACTGATTGGAGTAGTTACGATATCTACCAGTAGGGGCTAATGGGTCCACGCTAACCAGCTAAACCTTGACCCACCGGTACTAACCGGCAGGCCAGCATCTTCATTTAAATTAGCATATTTTCTGCTTTATTCTCCCTGTGAAATTGAGTTCTCAAGGCATCAAATTCTCATTCAGGAATCTTAATCTTTCTCTCACACACACGCTGGCTGTTAGTTTTTCCTGAAACATGGCATTTTGGCATTGAAAACTTTCTGAAATTTAATGGCTGAATTCCCTGAGCATTACAAAAGAAAAAATGAAAAAGCTTAAATCCTTGCTCCAGTTAAAACGGTTGAATGCACTTTTCCGGTTAAAGCGGCTGTTTGCTTATCAAGTGGATTTTCGTACTGAATCTCGGCCTAAGCTCGGAGATGCTCTTGTCAGAATCACGGGAATGTCTCCAATTAAAAGCATTACCCAGTCATTACATACTGGCTGGGCACAGCAGGCTCACTGAAGGCTAATTAAATACAAACGCTGCTCTGTGTTCTTGATTTACACTCAAAGAACACTATATTGTGATGATTCTTTGCTGTGCATTGGAACAGCGTACCAATCATATTTATATTATGTAATAATATAAATGCATTTACGTAATGTCATTTACTGATGCAAAAATCACTGTTAAATATTATTTGAATCTAAAAGCGTTAAGAAATTGCCAACATGTTTAAGGTCAATTAGTATTAATAATATTTATACTACTATAAAATGCTATATATACTTTGTTATATATAGTATATAGTATTATTTATCATGAACTAACAATGAACAGCATTTTTACAGTGGTTATTAAAAATAAAAAATAAATGCAATAAAAATTAGACAATTAAATAAAAATGAATAATGTTAAATATATTGTTATTTTATTAATGTTTGTTTATAATATATTAATGTAAAAATAAATGTAAATAATACAATGCATTTAGTTGCATTTACTTAATGTATTTTTTTATTGATGCAAAAATCACTCTTAAAAATGATTTGAACCTAAAGTATGACTAAATTAACGTTTAAGTTCAATTAATGTATCAATACTAGTATAAAATGATGTATATAATATATTATACAGTATATAATATTGCTATTAAGCATTATGTATCATTAACTAAAAAGGAACAGCATTTTTACAATGCTTTCAAAAAAATAAAAAAATTAAATAAAATGAAATTTAATAATAATATTAATGATAAAAATGTTTACAAATGTAGTTTTTAATTAATGTTTGCTTATCATGTATTAATGTAAATAATTAAATAATATAATAAATTGTTACATTTACTTACTGTATTTTTATTGATGTTAAAAACACACTAAGTATTATTTGAACTTAAAGTATTAAGAAATTGATACTATGTTTACGTGTACAAATATGTATTAATACTAGTATAAAATGGTAGATATAGTATTAGAATATTACTATTATACATTATGCATACTGTATCATGAACTAACAATAAAAAGCCAGTTTACAGTGCTTTTTTATCTAAGTTAAGGTAAATAAATAAATAAATTACAATTAAAAAAATTAAATTAATGTTAACCATGTTATACCAAGTATATTGTTCATTTATTATGGTTCTTTCATAATATACTAAGGTAAATAAATAATGTAATAAATCTAGTTGCATTTACTTTTTTTATTGATGGAAAAATAACTCTTAAATATTATTTGAACCCAAACAAAGTATTATATAATTGATGACATTTAATTATTATGTATTAGAATACTGTATCATGAACTCGCAATAAAAAAGACAGTTAATAGTGCTTATTAATCTAAGTTAATGTTAATAATGTTTACAAATATATTGCTAATGTACAGTATATGTAGAAAAAAATAACATTACCCCAGATGAATGTAAGCAGTGCTAACTGCTGTTTATTACAACTAACTGATCAACATGAATGCATTAAACTTTATTGCAATTTGTATGTCTGAAGTTGCTCTTATTGTGTGTTTGATAGAACTACTTTACATAAATACTATGAATACTAATGAGATGAGTTTGTGCTGTGATCTATTTGTTATTATAAATCTTTCATTTGTCAACTCTGTCTGGACCATTTCAGCAGCAGATTGCATTGATTTTCTGGGACACAGAGGGATTTTATTTGTCAGCTGAAATAGTTTTGTGCGATTCGTGACTGGGTTGATCTTTAGCATCGCAGGCCCTTGATTCCTGAGAGCGATATTTCACACAGGTTGGGCATAATTGAATTCATTAGGAACTTCATCAAGTGTATTCCCCAGTGAAGACGAGCGAGCCCTTCTGCTATATTATCTAGAAGATCCATCTTTAATTGTATTACCATTCACAACTCCATTATTCTGCTCTTTGATGTTCTGCAGACGAAAAAACACAGCGATGAGGATTTCCTATTTACCAAAGCACCTTCCGTCAGATTGCGAGATGCCCTGGAAGAATGGAGGAGACTTCCTTTGAAATGTGTGGAGCACTATATGGGAAAGATGCATGTGAGTATGAATCATAAGAAAACGTAAAAAGAACAAAGAAAACTTGAAAGCTACAGAGATGATGTTTACATCTACTGTATGAGAGTCATGTATTGCCATATATAACAATAGGTATTTTTGTGAGAACTTTCATGTATGTAATGTTCATATATAATCAAATACAGTATGTTAATGTCTATTTTTGGATAATCCAATGAATGCAATACTTAAAGCGCAGCATCCATTTGATTATTTTACACGAACTGAAAGATCAGTTTATTCACGAGTGAGAAAAAGTTCACGTTATGAAAACTTGCGGCTTCACAGATGTGTTTCTGTGTGGGTGTTGGTTTTTTTGACAGGCTTCTCGTTTAAAGAAAAAGTTTTTGTCCTCTCAGGTCTGGTGGGGTGAAGCCTGTGGCCTCATGTGGCCAAAAACTGCTTAGAAAGACATAGAAGTGGAAAAGCTGAGAGAGCACAGGCTCGGTTTGGAGTGACGACAAAAGAGGTTTAAAAAAAATCAATTACTGGACGTCCGAGGGGAACTAAGAGACTAGAGTGGAAATTATTTCTGATCCAGCTTTGGACTGATTCGCTCATCCCTTGTGGCTTTGGGGGTTTTTGTGCATATTTGAGCACATTTTACAATAATGCCACCCTACACAAAATAAAGGAGTTCGATTAGCTCACATCAAGAACTAGAAGACAGTGTAGTCATTTGTTCATTCATTCATTCATTCATCAATTAATTCATTTAATCATTCATTTGTTTAATCATTCATTCATTCAATCATTAATTTATTCATGTAATAATTAATTCATTTAACCACTCATTCATTTTATTCGTTCAATTATTCATTCATTCATTCATTCAATTAACCATTAATTTGTTTGTTGTTCATTCATTCAATCATGCATTCATTCATTCATTTTATTCGTTCAATCATTCATTCATTCATTCAACCATTAATTTGTTGTTCGTTGTTCATTCATTCATTCAGTTATTCCTTTGATCTTTTAATCATTCGTTTAATTATTCATTCATTTCATTTGTTAATTCGTTCATTCATTCATTCGCTTAACCATTCATTTGTTTGTTCGTTATTCATTCATTCCATTCATTCAATAATTAATTAACTAATTAATTTAACAATTCATTCATTCAATCATTTAATCATTCATTCATTTATTCATGTAATAATTCATTTAATCATTCATTCATTTTATTTGTTCATTCATTCAATTAACCAGAGTTTGTCTGTTGTTCATTCATTCATTCATTCAATCGTTCATTTTATTCGTTCAATTATTCATTCATTAGTTTAACCATTAATTTGTTGTTCGTTGTTCATTCGTTCATTCGTTCATTCATTCCTTTGATCCTTTAATCATTCATTTAATTATTTATTTGTTGTTTAATCATTCATTCATTCATTTTATTTCATTCGTATATTCATTCGTTCGTTTAACCATTAATTTGTTTTTTCGTTATTCATTCATTCATTCAGTGATACTTTCATTCATTCAAGCTTTTGTTCGTTTGTTCATTCATTCATTTGATCTTTTAATCATTTAATCATTAATTTGTTTGTTTAATCTTTCATTCATTCGTTTAACTGTTAATTTGTTTGTTCATTCATTCATTCATTCATTCATTTAATCATTAGTTAGTTCATTCATGTTTAATCATTCACTCATTTGATCATTTAATTATTCATTTAATCATTTTATCATTCATTTATTCATTCATTTGTTTGTTCATTCATTAATGTTCATTCAGTCATTCATTTAATCATTCGTTTGTTGAATCATTTGTTCATTTGTTCATTCATTTATCATTTATTTATTCATTTTTAATATTTTTTTATTTACTTTTAATATTATATTCATACTATTTAAAATATAACAGTTTTCATATTTAATTTGCTTATTTAAGGATTTGTTGATATTTATTTTGTACATTTAGAGTTTAAAATTTATTTCTTTGAAATTCTCCCTTTGTTATCCTCAGAAAAACATCATACATGTTAGGAACATCATTAATTTATTCATGTAATAATTAATTCATTTAACCACTCATTCATTTTATTCGTTCAATTATTCATTCATTCGTTCAATTAACCATTAATTTGTTTGTTGTTCATTCATTCATTCATTCATTTAATCATTCAGTCATTCATTTTATTCGTTCAATCATTCATTCATTTATTCAACCATTAATTTGTTGTTCATTGTTCATTCATTCATTCAGTTATTCCTTTGATCTTTTAATCATTCGTTTAATTATTCATTCATTTCATTTGTTCATTCGTTCATTCATTTGATCCTCAGAAAAACATCATACATGTTAGGAACATCATAATGTTGAGAAGAAAATATGTCATTTTTGGGTGAACCACACTACTGTTCAAAATGTTTGAAAATAAATGTTTACTTATATGTAGCAAAGATGCTTTAAATTGACCAAAAGTGTTCTTGGGTCATAGAATCTTGAACAAAATGCATCACGGTTTCTTTAAAAATTTAGTTTTCAACATTGATAATAATAAGAAATGTTTCTTGAGCAGCAAATCAGCATATTAGACTGTTTTTTTTAAAGGATCATGTGACACTGAAGACTGGAGTAATGATGCTGAAAATTCAGCTTTGATCTCAGGAATAATTTACATTTTACAATACATTCAAATAGAAAACGTTTTAATTTGCAGTAATATTTCACAATCTTACTGTTTTACTGTATTTTTGATCAAATAGATGTAGACTTGCCCTTGGTGAGCAAGGAGAGACTTGAAAAAACCTAAAAGAATCTCAAGCTTCTGAAGGGTAGTATATATCTTTAAGCGTGAGGTTTGGCGATGTTGGCAGGTACGGAACGGCCCTAATCAATAAGTTTTGGCAGGTTTGCAGCATCACTCATAAGAACTACTGCAGGAAGTGTGTGTTTATGTGTGCGAGTGTTATCATCCCAAATGAGCAGCAGCACTCAGAGCGGTGCAGTCATGTCAGTAAAGCTGAATTGGATGTAACATGAGTCATTAATCAAAGTGAGCGAGGCAAATAGAGGAGGGATGTGAAGCTGAAATGATTAAATGGCTCTCCATAAGGTAAGCGTCTCAGCAGAAAGACTGCGGCGTGACGCGTGCTGTGGCACATTCCTCACGGCTGCCCCAGACCACACTAATCAAACCAACATCAAGCTCTTCATCAGCGTCAGTCTAAGCCTCCTTCCCATCTTCCTCGCTTTTCTGTCTCTTCTAATTGCGTTTCTTTTCTGCTACAACCTTCAAACATTCTTGTTTTCATCTGATTTGCTGAGTTGCAAACACTGGAAAGTGTTTGTTTGAAACATGAATATTTATATATACATAGATATGAACATTTTGATAGTAATTATACTTATAATAATTATATTTTATAATAATAACAGAATTCATATTTTATAATAATATTTAAAATGTATATAATATCAATGTATATTTGTCAGTATGTTGTGAATTTAATAATAATAATAATCATTTATATTAATATTTTGATATGGTATAATTATACACATTGATTATCTTTTTTATCACAGTTATATTTATTTTTTATATAAGTAATATTTTACATAATATAAAAATGTATTAATATCTTGATCTATAATGAATAATAATAGTATGTTTTATAGAATATGAAATAATTTAGCTTAATATTGTGTGTATATAATAATAATAATAATAATTCATATTTGATAATAATAATAGCATTCATATTTTTATGTAATATAATATATTCATAATTTATATAGTATGAAAGTATATTTTATATTATTTCAAAAGGCCAATTTTCAGTCAAGGCTGAACAATAAAGTATAACTAACATATTTGTCCTAATATTTTGTGAATTTAACTATAATTTGTATGAATATTTAAAAAATATCATAATCATATAAATCAATAATAAAAAAATTCTATAACAGCAGTATTATTTGTATAGGGATAATGTATAATATATATTGTATAATATAATTTGGCTTAATATTTTTGGTATAAATAGTACTACTACTAATAATAATAATAATAATAACAACACATTAACATTTTGATAGTCATATTTTATAATAATAGCATTCATATTTTTATATAATAATAATAATTTATATAATATGAAAGTATATTTGTCTTAATATGTTGTGAATGTAATAATAATAATTTATATTAATATTTTTATATGATATATTAATCAAACAAATCATATAAATAATAAAAATCCTTTAGACAATTGTATTATTCATGTTTATATAGTGGTAATATTCATATTTTATATAATATAAAAGCATTAATATCTTGTTAATATAATAATAATTGTATGTTATGGAATATCAAATGTAATTTATAATTTGTGTGAAATTTATAATTATATAATTTATTTGTGCGTATAATAATAGTAATTAATAAAATAAACAATAATAAAAATTATTTATTTATTTTTAGATGCCATTAATATTCACATTTTATATAATGTAAAAGAACAGTTTAACAATCATTCTATAATAATAACATAAAAACATTTACATATTAAAATTATAGAATAATATATTTATATACACACACTCTCTCTCTCTCTCTCTCTTTAATAATGATAATGTTTATTTTGAGTAATAAATGAGCAAAATTTTATTCTCTCTATTCATTTATTGACATGTTAGGCTTTTTACATTTTTCAGTTTTCTCTATCCTCAGCCATAAAAAAACGACATCCAAAAAAACAAAAACAAAACAATCACAGCTCCTCTGGAGTAGATCTCATGCATTTTTCATCAGCTGTATAGCAAAAACTTTTCCGGCCCTTCATGACCTCCTCGCTTTCACACCTACATGCAGTCTTTATCATCAGAATCGACAGGATTGATTCACGCGGGTTTAATGGATTTCTCCCGGCTTTGAACACGGGTTCATGTTAAATCTTTTATCTAGAAGAGCTAATGGGGAAGAGAGACCGAATGTGACGACGTGCATGTGTACAGCGCTTATGCCTAAAGATCCAGAGCTTCTGAACAGTAACACATAACGCCACTGAACAGGCGACATAAAGGGGAATTTCAGTGCAAACATACAGTACATCAAAGTCCTGTTTTGAACACTTATTTAAAAATCTTGCAGTTGCTGTTTGTTCAAAAGGTGGCGTTATAATGGTGACGATGCATGTGAATACATGTATTGTAAATGAATTGGCATGAGTTGCATGATTTGGGTATTTACTAGTTAAAATAGAGTTTTTTGGAAATTAATGAAAAATGTACATGCTATAATTGTTGCTTGCAGCAATATGTACTTCTGCAGATCTGTTTGATAACTTCAAACTACACACTTCAGCTTTAAAGAGTTGAGCAAGTTCTCTAAAGTAAACTATTTAAGTGATTTTATAACTTTTGATTTTTTTTTCCCTCTCCTCAGCTGGCTAAAATGTAAGCCTTTTTTAGCTGCTCTAAAGATGTCATATTATGAAATAATGAGTGTAGATTCTTGTGCTTTCTCAAACAGGTCATGTAATGCAAAACGTAGCAGCATAAATGAGAAATACTCTCTGTCCTAAACTCTGACAGACAGAAAAATCTTTTTGGCAGCACCTTAATGAAAAGTGTTAAAGGTGGATCGCTCGTTTTTTTTTTTTTTTTTTTTTTGTCTGCTACAAATGTCCCATCCAAATATGATTAATCATGGCTCGTCCATATGCAGTGGAAGCTATTATGGTTAGCGGTTGCGGGGCTTTTGGCAGCAGAGGCTCGCTGAATTCTGAGCAGATCCGTGTGCTGTGTTTTGAATAATGCAGTGAAGGACGCTGACAAACTCAGCCACATTACATTCCTGCTGCAATGAACACAACCAATCTCCTGAAATGACACATCCTCTTATATTACTGCCGCTGCATGCCATCACAGGCACTTTTTTTAATTTTAATTAATTAATTTTTTTTTACATTTTTGTATTTGTTTCTGTGCCATATAAAATGTAGGATGGGACTTCATCAGCAATTCATCATTTGAATGTAGCTTTGGATAAAATGAATTGATTGGATTGTGAAAAGTGGACAAAACTAAAGCCAACCTAACTTTGGTTAAGATTTAGCCAATAGTGTTCCTGGTCTATCATCCATCCATCACTGCATGTTATCCATTCATCCATCTGTCTGTCGCTGCATGTAATCCATCCATCCATCCATCCAATGCTACGTCAGCAATCTATCCATCCATCACTATTCCATCCATCCATCCATCAGTCATCCATCCATCATCCACCCATCCATCCATCTGCCATCCATCCATCATCCATCCATCCATCATCACTATTCCATCCATCCATCCATCTGCCATCCATCCATCTGCTATCCATCCATCACTGTGCCATCCATCCATCCATCTGCTATCCATCCATCACTATTCCATCCATCATCCATCCATCACTATTCCATCCATCCATCCATCCATCCATCCATCCATCCATCTGCCATCCATCCATCATCCATCCATCCATCCATCCATCCATCCATCAGTCATCCATCCATCATCCATCATCACTATTCCATCCATCCATCCATCCATCCATCCATCAGTCATCCATCCATCATCCATCATCACTATTCCATCCATCCATCCATCCATCCATCATCCATCCATCACTATTGCATCAGTCATCCATTCATCCATCATCATCACTATTCCATCCATCATCCATCCATCCATCAGTCATCCATCCATCCATCCATCCATCCATCCATCCATCATCCATCCATCCATCATCCATCCATCCATCCATCAGTCATCCATCCATCCATCTGCCTTCCATCCATCATCCATCCATCCATCTGCCATCCATCCATCCATCCATCACTATTCTATCCATCCATCCATCCATCAGTCATCCATCCATCCATCTGCCATCCATCCATCATCCATCCATCCATCATCCATCCATCCATCCATCACTATTCCATCCATCCATCTGCTGTCCATCCATCATCCATCCATCCATCCATCACTATTCCATCCATCCATCTGCCGTCCATCCATCATCCATCCATCCATCCATCACTATTCCATCCATCCATCTGCTGTCCATCCATCATCCATCCATCCATCACTATTCCATCCATCCATCTGCCATCCATCCATCATCCATCCATCCATCCATCACTATTCCATCCATCCATCTGCTGTCCATCCATCATCCATCCATCCATCCATCACTATTCCATCCATCCATCTGCCATCCATCCATCATCCATCCATCACTATTCCATCCATCCATCTGCTGTCCATCCATCATCCATCCATCCATCCATCACTATTCCATCCATCCATCTGCCGTCCATCCATCATCCATCCATCCATCCATCACTATTCCATCCATCCATCCATCCATCCATCAGTCATCCATCCATCCATCTGCCATCCATCCATCATCCATCCATCCATCTGCCATCCATCCATCATCCATCCATCCATCCATCACTATTCCATCCATCCATCTGCCGTCCATCCACCATCCATCCATCCATCCATCACTATTCCATCCATCCATCTGCCGTCCATCCATCATCCATCCATCCATCCATCACTATTCCATCCATCCATCTGCCATCCATCCATCACTGTGCCATCCATCCATCCATCCATCCACCCATCATCACTATTCCATCCATCGTCCATCCATCACTATTCCATCCATCCATCCATCATCCATCCATCCATCCATCCATTCATCCATCCATCATCACTATTCCATCCATCCATCATCCATCATCCATCATCACTATTCCATCCATCCATCCATCATCCATCCATTCATCCATCCATCATCACTATTCCATCCATCATCCATCCATCCATCATCCATCCATCCATCAGTCATCCATTCATCCATCCATCCATCATCACTATTCCATCCATCCATCCATCACTATTCCTTCCATCCATCCATTCATCCATCCATCATCACTATTCCATCCATCCATCCATCCATCCATGAGTCATCCATTCATCCATCCATCCATCATCACTATTCCATCCATCCATCCATCACTATTCCTTCCATCCATCCATTCATCCATCCATCATCACTATTCCATCCATCATCCATCCATCCATCCATCCATCCATCAGTCATCCATTCATCCATCCATCCATCATCACTATTCCATCCATCATCCATCCATCCATCCATCAGTCATCCATCCATCTGCCATTCATCCATCCATCACTATTCCATCCATCCATCTGCCATCCATCACTACGTCATCCATCCATCCATCCCTATATGTCATCCATCCATCTTTCTATCTGTCTGTTTCTTGCTTAGTTTATCTGAAGGTGTTTTCTGTGTGCTGTGTCTCTTAGGTTCCTATAGCGCATTATTTCAAATGTCTATCTGAGAGAGCAATTAACAGAAGCAGGAGCAAAGCCAAATGGACTGTGTGGCCAAGAGCTGAAGCAGCAGTGAGAGGATGGATTCAAACACGTGAGTTACTCTATTAGCTTCTGCATTAATATGACCTCATGCACACTTACTGCTCAGGTCATCGGGGACATTACCTGCCGCATTCACACATCTGACTTAACATTTTGTGCCCAGTGAATAGTCCAAGCCCAGGAGGAAGTCCACAAAATCTTAAGGCTTCAGGCCTCACCTGACCTTTGCTATCCCTTCAGCATGTTTACAGGACATGTTTAGCACAGCTCTGTTCACTTTACTTGCGTATTGAAGTAGAAATGGTGCACTGTGTATAAGCTAATGCATGCAGAGCCCTGTTTGGCCATTGCTGATTACAGTATGCCAGCGCTGTAGTTAGCCGAGAGCGCTTGCGGTTTGTTGTGCTCTCGCATCGCCTGTCCTTTGTTTTAAAGGTCTCTGCGGTGCTGCTTGTTAACTGCTTTCCAACATTCTGCCAAATCCCCATCAACATCCCTAATATCAGGCGACATTTTAATGCCTGGCAGGTTTTCTGGAAAAAAAAGTGTGCCAGGCGTTGCATACAAAGTTGTTCTCTGCACTTCTGAACTCACTCCTCAGAGATTATTTAATGAAAGTAAGACTGAAAGTATTGATTTACAAACATTTTCGTAAATTAAAGTAATTCAGAGAAAGTACATTTAAAGAAAGTAAAAACAATAGTTGAAAGCACACTGAAATGAAGACATTTTTTCCATTTGGTTTCCCAACTGATTCTTTCACTATAATTACAAAAGAATTTGGAGTGCACATCTATTATTGTTATTATTATTATTATTATTACAACATTAAAATGTATTTCATATATAAAAATGAAATGTATGTAACAAAATAATTAATTTAAATAATAAATTTTAGTAATTATTAAATCATTTTGAATAATTGATAAATATAAAATAATTACTAATTTCACTAATAAATAAATATAAAATAAATCACACGCACACTTATTTTAGTAATAATTTTACAATCATTTTTCTGTGTATATAATAAATTATTAATATATTTTCATGTATATAAAAGCAATGGGGAAAAATGTAATTGTTATAAAATTATTCATTTTAAATGTAATTATAAAATGATTGGTCATTTCAAAAATAATGAAATAAATATATTTAATGATTGATTAATAATGTAAATAATGCATTTAAATAATTATGAAATAATTTTAAAGTAATTAATAAATATAAAATAATTAGTATATTTACTTGATACACACACTAATCTAATACATTTATTTATTTATTTATTTATTTTTCTGCATGTCCATTAAATAAATTTATAATAAACATATATATATATATATATATATATATATTATTATTATTATTATTATTATTATTATTATGCAAATTAATATATAAAAATATAATAGTATAATCTAATATAATATAATATATATCTATAATAGTACTTTTGAAATAATGAAATATAAGTGATAAAATATTATGTAAATAATTATTAAATAATTTCAAATAATGATTAAATATAAAATAATAACGAATTTTATATATATATTTATAATTTTACAATCACATACTTTTTTCCCTCCTTTTTCTGCATATATCCATTAAATAAATATGTAATAGACTACATAATAATAATTATTATAATAATAAATGGAATACAAACAATAAATGTCCATTAAATAAAAACTAAACTGAACTTTCAGAATCTTTTTTTTCTTCTTTTTTATTTTTTATTTTTGTTGGAAGTAAAAAATGAGTATAGTTTTTGTACACACACACTCACACACACTATATATATATATATATGTGGTATGAGCGGTGAAATGGTGTTTATTACAGTAATTTTACCACAGGTAAGGGTTGTTTTTTTTTTACCCATATGGGGAATGTGAATCTGAATTTAGATTCCGAGCTATTTGTTTTATAAAATATGGTTGTTTTCCTGTCGTTCTGTTCTCGCATATATATAATATAAGAATCATTGTGAGCATGAATGCGCCTTTCTGATGCTTTATGAGGCCAGTCATGGTCGCTTCTCATCTTTTCCTCTTCATTTTATTCCTTCATCCCTCTTCCTGACCTCGCTCATGAAAATTCATATTCCTGCAGCTCCCGTAGGCATCCAGCCTCCCTGAAGCAGAACACGCAGCAGCGGGGCTCATGGGAACTGTAGGCATATGACACGTCAAAACCTGAGGCTTTTTCATGGATGGATGATGCACTTTTTCATTTCTCCCACTGTCTGTCTGATCTGCGGGATGACTGGCTCTGTGGAAGGGCAGGTAGGGGTCACGGATGCTGTACTGACGCAGCAGAGCTCTGTCACTCTGTACCATGAGGAACAAGGAGTTATTTTGTGGTTGAATGAATGCCATTCGTTGAGCGTAGAAATATATAGTGACAGTCTGTGTTGCAACATGAATTAATGAGCTGAAATGCTGATTTGAGTGGACGAGTCTTGATTTCAATTTTAATTTAGGCAATGGCAAGTACCAATTAGAAATGAAGCAATCATACTTATGACAAACTAATTAGATTAGTTGAAACTGAATATTTTGTGCCAAGTGTCATTTTTCTAATGTAAAATGCTCGACTCTGTTGAAGGATGAATGTGCTTCGTTGAATCAAATCCAAATAACAAATCTTACAAGTGCAAAAGACAGTCAAAGCCAAGCAAATCAAAACAACACACTCGCATATCTAACCATTTTACATTTTAGCAAACTGGTAGCTAATTTGAATTGTATTCATACAATCTCATTCGTACAATTTTGCAATTTGCTTTGCCACACTGAAGGTTAGGTCTAAGAATTATACATTTTTGTACAAATCACATCTGATTAATTAATGTGACAATGCTGCCTCACAAAGAGGTAAAGGTAAAGTTGTAAAATACAGCACGAAGGCATTTTTTGAACAATAACCATGTTTATTCTAGCTGTCTGTGTATCATATTAATTCAAAATCATTTATTAATGAATCTATCAGGCCGAGCTGATGATCTGAATCTGATCTGCGTTAAATGAGGGAGACATACAAAACATGCAGAGCAGTGTGGAGTTGAGAACCACTGATTTAAAATATGTAATTGTATAAAATCTATGTCATTTAATTTAATTTTTTTTTTTGCAGAGTAGTTATTTGAGTTTTAAATATAACACTATAATTTTATATAATGCAATATTTACTTAGTTCAAGTTTGATTTTTGGCCCTTTTATAATAAAAGGTTTTAGCGCCTCTGATTTAAAGCACATATATGTATGTGTGTAGTTTATTTTTTATTTATTTTTTATTATTTTTTAAGCTTATTAGTTGTTTGTTTTATTAAAAAAATAAAGAATATTAAATTGTATCAAATAATAAATAATAAATATTATATTATAATAAATAATACATATTATATTATATTTATAGTTTATTTTTCATGTATTATTTTTTTTTTTAACTTTTAGCTTTTTATTTTATTAAAAATTAATCATACATTTATCAAAATAATATTAAATATTTATATAATTATTTTTATATTTATAAATATATATAATTATTTTTTAATTATTATTTGTAAGTGTATTAGTTTTTTATTTTATTAAAAAGTAAATAATTTGATCAAACATTATATCAAATAATATTATATTTTATGTGTATAGTTTATTTTTCATGTATTGTTATTTTTTACATTTTTTTTATTTTATAAAAATAAATACATGTTATCAAAACAATATTATAATACATATTAAGTTTATTTTTATTTTATTACAACTTAAATACTATCAAATAAATAAATAAATATAATAAATAACATTTATCGTATTAATAATAATATCATTACATTTTATCAAAATATTATAATAAATATTGTGTATCGTTTATTTTTCATGTTTTATTATTATTATCATTTAAACTTTATTAGTATTAAAAATTGTTTATTTTGTTAAAAATAAATATTACATTTTATAAATATAAATATTATAATAATATTATAATAGTTTTTTATATTATTATATTAAGTTTATTCATTTTTATTTTATTAAAAAATAAATAATAATAATAATAATAATATCAAAAGAAATTATAGTAAATAATATTTTATGTGTATAGTTTATTTTTCACGTATTATTATTTTTATTTAAACTTTATTAGTTTTTTATTTTATTAAAAATAAATAATAATTTTATTTAAAAATTATATTTATATTTTATGTGTATAGTTTTTTATGTATTATTATCATTATTATTATTAAGTTTATTAGTTTTTCTTAATAAATCATATTAAATTGCATCAAAATATTGCTATAATAAATAACTTTTATTTTTATTTTATTAGGTTATTTTCCATTTTTTTAATTTATAATTATTATTAATAATAATATTTTTGTACTTTTTCACAATTTTATTTATTTCTATGACTTTCTCAGTCTGTGAAAACACAAAGTTACCTTTTGTTTCCATTATCGTTTATCGTTCCATTATCATGGGAACCTTCAAAAAGCTCATAACACACTCAAAATGTGCCTGATGGCATTTGGGATCTCTTTTAATGGAATAAACTGGCATGACTTTGAGTCAAACAGCAGCCAGCTGTTCTCTTGGACCGGCCACGTACAGAGCGACTTGTTGCAGTTTCACCAAATCCTAGTGTTCAGAAAAGAGCATCCAAAAACCAGAGCCCAATGTAGGGATCATGACATCACAGAGACCTGAGGGTGGACTCTATTTATTTCGGCAAAGTTTGGCACGGACAAGCGGCGCCCACGTACAGTTTGTGTTTGCGATGCGGTCATAAACAGTAGTGAGCTCTTGTTCTCCTCTTCATTACGGCGCCGCTTTGATGTCAGAAGGTTCCGCATCCGAAAGCCAGAAGACTCGTATTATTGCCTGTTATTTCAGCTGGCGCTTACACCTCGAGGAACCAGAAGGGCTTCGGCACAATTCCGCAGGATGAAATGTTTTTATTGATCTCGGCAGGAGAAACACTCCAAATGGTTTCTTCTGTTCTTTTTATTATTTGCTGCCATGACAGACACATTGAACAAAGCAAACAAACTCAGCGAGGGAATACGATTTCACTCTCAGTACATCAAACAGGAGACGACAGGGCAAAAAGCGTCTGCGTGCGAGTGTGTGCGTGTCTTCGGGTTTTTGTGTGTTTGAGAACGTCAGGGCCAGAGGACAGAAAATACTGACTGGGCGAAGCAATTCTATAATGATAAATCTACTAGAATGTAATGCAATATTTGCAATTGCCCACAGATTGTGTGGCTAGAGCAGGCCAGGGATAAACAGCCCATGCTAACCATCTAAACCCTGACCTCTCGAGCTAGACCAGCATGAACCAGCCTGGAGCAGCATGGCACTCATTTCTCTTCAGCGGGGTTGAGAAAGTGCATCTCGCAGGATCGTGAAAATCCCATTCGCGCTTCTTGAAGCAATAATGACTGGTGCGGTAAAAACATATGGAGCTCTCGATAGCTGATATGTTTGCACTGCGAGACTGGATGGTTTCCAGGAACCCGAGAGTTTGAACAGATGCAAAAACTACCGAGACCAGATAAAAAGCGGCCGGTCTTAAGAGCGAATCCTCTCGTAGGTGGATTTCACCATGTGTTCAGATCAATTAATTGATCTTATGAATTCGCGGTTATCGTGTTGCGCTCACATCGTGTCGGAAATTACCATAAATATGAGTTTCATACTGAAACTGTTCACGTCCTCATTGAACTCGTAATTACAAGTTAGGATTCTGTGAACGATCAGACGTGTTTCACATGAATTGCAGCAGCCGCAGCAGTTAAAGATCGCTTTATTATAGACAGTGTACACTCTTCAAAATAAAGGTTGCCATAGAAGAAGCATTTTTGATTCCACAAAGAACCTTTCAGTGAACAGTTCCTAAAAGAATCATTTTGAAGAACAGTTTAAAAATCTAAAGAACCTTTTTCGACTATACAGAACCTTTTCTGCATTTGAAAAGTTCTATGGATGTTCAAGGTTCTTCATAGAACCATTGATGCCAGTAAAGAACCTTTACGTTTAAGAGTGTATGCCAGATGTGTTGTCTTTGTTTTTGGTATTTTGCAGGATTAAATTAATAATAATAATAATAATAATAATAATTTATTTGTATAGCACTTTTCATACATAAAATGCAACTTAAAGTGCTTCACAAGCATAAAACAGATTTTTAAAAACATCAACATGGTACAAAAGATTCAACAAGTACAAGCAAAACATTAACAATAAGAATAAAAAAGATTTAAAAAATAAAAATAAATTAAAAAAAGGAAAATAAGGAAAAAATACACACTTCACACACTATTATGCTCATAGGCAACTTTAAAAAGGTATGTCTTAGTTAACATAGTTATTTTTTTTTGGAACTTCACAAATTTAGCAAATGTGATCCTGGATCACAAAACCAGTCATAAGGGTCAGTTTTTTGAAACTGAGATTTATACATCATCTGAAAGCTGATTAAACATTGATTTATGGTTTGTTAGGAAAGGACAATATTTGTCTGAGATATAACTATATGAAAATCTAGGGTCGGTTGCATGCAAGGTTAAGACTAGTCTGAAAAGTTAGTCAGCTTATGTTTTTCTTTAAGACTGGTCAAAATTTTTAAAATTCTGTTACATAAAAATGTTAAATCCCAAAAATGAGACCGATTACCCCTGCTAGTTGGTCAGACTAGTTCATAAGACACTGTCTTACCTTAGAGGCTAAGTTTATGCGCACTGGCCCCTAGAATCTGAGGGTGCAAAAAAAATCAAAATATTGAGAAAATCGCCTTTAAAGTTGTGCAAATGAAGATCTTAGCAATGCATATTACTAATCAAAAATTAAGTTTTGATATATTTATGGTAGGAAATGTTCAAAATATCTTAATGGAACATAATCTTTACCTAATGTCCTAATGATTTTTGGCATAAAAGAAAAATCGATAATTTTAAACCCATACAATGTATTGTTGGCTATTGCTACAAATATACCCGTGCTACATAAGACTGGTTTTGAGGTCCAGTGTCACAAATGGCATTGCTAAAGAATATCATTTTAATTTTTGTGGAAAAATCATTGTTTTGGTCAGTATTTTTGTCCTGTTTTTCTTTTTTTAAACAAAAATCTAACAACATTCATTAATGTCTGTCAAAACATGCTAATCTTACTCAATTTTACTGCTCACATTTCTCATTTTAAGGATATCTCAATTTTTTTTTACACTGTAAAACAAGACATAAGTATGGAAGCCTGTCTCTGCCACTGAATAAAAAATATAAAAGGTTATTGCAGCTTTTTATCTCGCAATTTTGACTTTTTATTGTGAGATATAAAACTTGCAATTGCGAGTTATAAAGTCAGAATTGTGATTTTTTTTTTTTTTTTTTTTTTCTTGCAAATGCTAGAAGCAAATGCAAAGTTTATATTTAGCAATTCTGAATTTTTCATGCAGTTTTGACTTTTTTTTTTTCCAAAATTGTAAGGTGTGAACTTGCAGTCGTGAGTTACAAAATCCAATTTTAAGGGGGGGGGAAATAATATGACGGATATGTTCTCAGAATTGCAAGTTTATATCTAACATTTCTGACTTAATAACTCACAATTATGAGATATAAACTTGCCATTCTGATAAAAAAAAGTCACAGTTATGAGTTTATATCTCGCAATTCTGACTTTTTTCTCTGTTTATTTCTCAAATTTGAGAGTTTATGCAATTCTGAATTTATAACTCGCAATTGCAATTTTTATGTCACGCAATTCTGATTTCATTTCTTAGATTTGCGAGTTTATATCTCACAATTCTAAATTTATAAGCCAGAATTTTGCAGAATTGCAATTTAATGCAATTCTTTCTGTCGCTGCATGCAGAAACGTACAGAGTGATCAATGTAATCTGATTTATTAGCAAATGATTCTTTTTAACTGATTCTTTGATAGTGCAACCAGCGTAGTCTGATTCATGAACAAAAGATTCTCATGAACAGATTCTTTTACTGAATCATTCAAAAAGAAATCTTAGAAGAAAACAAAGTATTAATCTTATGCTCAACAAGGTTGTATTTGTTTAATCACAAATACAGTGAAAACTGTAATATTGGGGAAATATTTTTACAATTTAAAATAAGAGTTTTCTATTTGAACATTTTGTAAAATGTAATTTATTAATGCGATGCAAAGTTGTAAGGATATTAATAAAAACATTATTCTTCCGCCAAACAATTTAGTTCCTCAGAAAGGGTTGTGGTTGCAAGAAAGTGGTTGCCAAGCAACACACAGATGTAAATAAAGGTGTATGTTTGTAGAGTAATTTACAACAGATTTGAACACAGCTCAATCAATCAGAATCAATGACCGGAACTGTTCGGTTTTAGAATAAAAATTTTGCCATCATCACTAACAAAATCATATTCTATTTTGGAGTTATGAATGTTTCCAGTAATTCTGAAATCACATGAATATAGCTGAGTGTTTTTTGTTTTTCCAGGACCTAAAATATGTCAGATGACATTGTACAGCCAATTCTCAATAGCAGATGTTGACCATAAATGACATATCAGATATTTCACTTTGAAGTCTGTTTTAGCTTCATTCATGCAGCCTCAGGTGATGTTTTACTGCATTCCATACAGCCTTTTTCTGTTTCTGTAGGAAACCCTTATTCAGAGAGCTTTACAGCCTGTCATAACTGTCTCTTCCACCTCACAGCATCCAGAGAGAGTGGAGAGAAAGAGAGAATGCCGTTTTTCAGGAGCGGTGTCGATACAGCGGAAGTGAAAGAGAATGGCTAATACATCTGACGTAATGACTAATCGATTACCGTCCTTCCCGGTGTCGTTTTGAAAAGGCTCCAGAGCCCATAGACCATAAGCTGGGTTTTTAAAGTTCAGCTTCTGCTCCTGTCGGTTGTCCACAGCGTCAGCAAGAACTCCAATGTGCACGTTGTCAATAAGCATTAAAATGAGTGAAGAAACGAGTGTGGCGTATTGAGTGTGAGGGCGGCCCGACTCAAACAGAAGGAGCTCTTAATGTCAGTCCTGTCTGCTGTAGGAAACTCTGAGTTTAAGAGTAGCAATGCTTCAAATCCACCGAGCTGACTCATTGCATGACAAGCTAAACAACTTCTTTAACCTCTCTAAACCTCCACTCATTTAGGTGGTTTAGGAAGTGACAGGCTTATACAACCAAAATACATTTACCAGCATTCACTATGGCAGCGCAAGAAACCCACACGCCATATGTGCGTCCTTTTCTGTTCATTACGTTGCATTAGCGCTAAAAGCTTCCTGCGAAGTGATGGAGACAAAAAAAAAATGCCCAATTTGTCATTTTTCTTCCAACCAAAAATCACTAGAAGCCATAATTATGACTCCAATCTCGTAAATACAAACTTCCCTTAAGGGCTTGAATGCAGCATTACATCAGTTGATGCTCTATAAACCTCAAAAATGCATACACAAATACAGGGTGAAATCGAAGCTGTCACTGGATTTGCCCATTTCAAGGTTAGTGGCGTCAAGAAGAAGAGAAGCCTTTCTCGTTTGTGCTATGCAAAAACACATTTGGAAGAGTCTGGCAAAGGGTGCTATGATCTGATGAGACCAAAATTGGCCTTTTTGGACTGAACTCCAAAGCCTCGTTCAGACTGTCAGCCCAAATCCGTTTTTGTCCATATCTAGATGGAATTGGATTTGAATAACTGACTGTCCACACAGTCATATCGCAACTGTTCAAATCTGATTTGTGTGTCCATAAGCGCTCTTTCGTTTTACGGAATGTGCGTTGGTTTCTAGGGCAATGCCGTTGCGTTGTTATGCCAATGCTAAAATCAACAATAATAGCATTACAGTTTGCAATATAGATGCTGTCTTGTGATATGACAACGTTGCCGTCGCGTTTGATTATATTTCATCTTCTAAAGCAGCGGCAGAAACGCAGGAAGCTGGAATGTGCGACTTTATTCTGTGCTGCCGTCTCCGCTGGTTTCAAAACTCAAAGAGGTGCGTATACTAGCTGTATATTGTCTTTTCAACACAAGCTTGTTTCTGCAAAGACGTTTGTTATGTTTTCCACAAAAACGTCTGATGTGTTTACGTTTTACGTGGCATGAAAACGTGAAAAAGCAGAAATCCGATTTGAATAGGATTCCAAACCACATACGAATGTAGCTCGAAACGGATTTGACCAAATCAGATTTCATGTAGTTCGTTGCTGTTCAGACTACCTAAATATGATCGGATTTCAATCGGATTTGCATACAAATCGGATATGGGCTGACAGTCTGAACGAGGCTCAAGTGCTATGTTTGGTGAAAAATGTTTGCTACTGTCCACCATGTTACCTTTACTGGGTAACACAGTTGACAAGTAACTTAGTTGACATTTTTAGTGTTTTGGGACTATACTCAACATGGAAGCCTAAAACTACTGAGCATACATATATATTTTCATAAACAAAACATAAGTTTTAGTTAAATTGTCTTGTTAAAATTTACAGCAATTGCAGGGGGTTCTTGTGGGTAACTTAGCTGACAATGGTTTTTCGACACAAATAAAAAAAAGTTATATCACAATATAGACTTATTATTGTTGAAGCACACACCCAAATGTCTTGACAACCTAATCTAACTGAAGGCAAAACTATGAAATTAATTTATATTTGAGGTCATTTTCAGAAATTTTCAAAATGCAGAGTAGAATGTGCAACTTTACAAAATCGGACAGCTGAAAACCAGGGTTGTATGTGATATGAACATCATTATTGAACAAAAGATATGGCTTTTTTAACATAAGGCAGCTGCTAAACTTAAGTTTTTAAGTTGAAAGTGGTGAAAACTTTTTACAGTATGCAAAACTTTTTCAAAAACAAAGAAACAAATTCTGTCAGCGCAGACAGCCTTGTGGGCAGCGCGCTGACGTGTAGCGCCATTGTGCTCTGGGCGTCCCAAGACTAAAATGCAAGTCTGAGCTGTTTCAGCTGAAAGAAACTTGCACTGATCGATCTTAAAATATGTCAGTGCTTTTGTTTTGTCTGAAGATGCACACCAGTAATGTTTTTGTCCAAGGCACGTTTATAAAAAATCCTTAAATATACTAATTGAACTATGGCCTAATCCGTGAAACTAGGCCTTGTTGTTTTAGGACAATAGTTTTTATATCAGTCAGAGAATCACTTTAAGTGTCCAGAATAAGTTGTGAACCGGGTCAAATGGATTGGATCACCACAATATGGATACTTTTCGTTTGAAAAAGTGCAGTTGACCCAAAAAAATTAAAATTCTGTAAATTAGCTGTCTTTGTGCACTTGATGACACTCCCCTTTTTATGCAACCCTTCATTCTTTCCACACGTTACCCACTCACTTTATCACAGTAGACCACACCCCTTTTTGGAACCCTGGTGTGAAAAAACACTGCTGAAGCAAGGGGTTTCATGACACTTTAAATTACTCACCTTCGTGTAATTCAAAACCCACAAGACCTTCGTTCATCTTCAGAACACAAATGCAGATATTTTTGAAGAAATCCAAGAGCTTTTTGAACCTGCATGTTAGGAACAATTGTAATTTTATGAAGCTACGAGGATACTTTTGTGCACAAAGAAAATAAAAACTCTTCCATCTCAGTCTTTGAAGTGTGTTCACGAAAAGTGATCCTATTTTTGTTTTCTTTGCACACAAGAAGTATTTTTGTAGCTTCACAACATTACAGTCGAACCACTGATGTCACATGGACTATTTTAACCATGTCCTTACTACCTTTCTGGGCCTTGAATGTGTCAATTGCATTGCTGTCTACACTGTAAAAAAACAATTTGTTGAGTCAACTTAAAATAATTTGTAACGTGGCTGCTTGAAATGTTAAATAATACTAAGTGACAACTTAGATATTTGAGTTGAATTAACTTGCTGGGTTACTTAACCATCTGTTAAGTTTAGCAAACACAAATATCTAAGTTGTTACTTAGTACAACTTAACATTTCAAGTTGACTAAACTTATTTTAGTTGACTGAAATTAAAATTTTAAGGCAGCAGCGTAACAAATTATTTTAAGCTGACTCAACAAATTGTGTTTTTTTATTTTTTACAGTGTATGCAGGCTCAGAAAGCTCTTGGATTTCATCAAAAATATCTTCATTTGTGTTCTGACGATGAACAAAGGTCTTACAGGTTTGAAACGACACAAGGGTGAGGGTGAGTAATTAATGACAGAATTTTCAGTTTCCATGTAAGTACACCGAAAAAAATGTTTGAGTTAGAAATTACTAGTAAATTTCACAATTAATTACATAGAAAGGTCAAGTATATTGAAGTAAACATGACATTTTGCCATAGCAAGACTGTAATAGTATTTTCTAATAAAACATGCTCCAATAACCTTTGCTTTGTTTACAAAAATAATTTTTTGCAGTGTGCTAGTATAACACTTCATCAATTTATTCCTGACTATTGATCCATTGTGTACTGAATGCTCATTTTTCAGCGTGGCCGATTTTGACCCATGTGGCCTTCTCTGCATTTCGCCTTTCTCCCGTAACACCTGTCAGATTGGTGCCACCACAAGCCTCTTTATTAAACTCATCTGTCAAATGGCACATCTTAAAGAGCAAAAGCAGCACAAAAGCAGAGCCACATCTCTCCATCTGTTAGGTAAGCATCGCGAATCATTATCTCGCCATCTCTGCTTGACTTTCTCTGTATGGGAAGTCAATGTTATTGACACACAAGCTTACAGGAGCTTTCTAAACCATCTCTTCATGGTGTATTATTCCCAGCTAAAGTCGAGAGGTGAACGTGTCTTTGCCTAATGGGCTGTTTTCCGAGTTGAATGCGTCTTTTTTGTTTCTGAATCTGATGTCTGATACAGTGTGTGAGAGATTTAAAAGGGGAGGCTGCTTTTGAAGTCTGTTATTTAAAAAAGAAAAAGTACACGCAGTGTGTAATTTTTGTGGCATTAGCAGCACCAAATTGCAATGTGTTTGTCTGAGTGGCTTTGGCTCAAGCAGTGGTGTGAGATTAGAAATGAAAGGGGACACCGAATTGATCAAAAGTCACATTAAAGACTATTGTTGCTAAAGCTTTCTGTTTGAGATAAATGCTGTTCTTTTGGACTTGCTATTATCAAGGAACTCTTAAAAAAAAAAGTCAGATCAGCTTATTAGAATGATTTCTGAAGGATCATGTGACACTGAAGACTGGAGTAATGATGCTGAAAATTCAGCTTTGCATCACAGAAATAAACTACATTTTAAAATATATTCAAATAGAAAACAGCTATTTGAAATTGTAAAAATATTTCACAATATTGCTGTTTTTTCTTGAATTTTTATTAAAAATCATGAGCAGAACAGATTTTAAATGCGTATTTTATGCATTCAGGCCCAAGCGTGTGTCGTCAGTCAAACATGGCTTTATTCTGGAGAGGAAGTTTTGAATAGATGCTTCAAGCATGATTTCAGCAGTCGAACTGAATCCCTTCAGCGCCGGCTTTCTCTCTGCAGTGTGCTGGAGAGGATATGGATGTTTTGTGAGTCCCTGTGTATCATTTGTATTGGTAAGAGTCTGTCTGTATCTCTATCTGCTTCTTGTCTTTATCTGCTGTCCTGTTATTTCCTAATTCTAGCTGTCTGGCTGTCAGATTTCATAATTTGTGATTATTTGTACTTTTATTTTGACAATTGAACATCATGATGAGTGAAAAGTCTCTCTGGTTTTTAAGCACTGGTATGTGATGTATTTTTCTGTGAAAAATCTCTTTGTTAAAACCTCAAATCCTCCTCTTCTTTCTGTTCCGATGTGTGTTTTTTATTTTTTTTGCTTCAGTCCCAATTTCTTTTTGCCATGTCTTGCAATCAAATTGCAAGTTTATATCTTGCAATTCTGATCGTTTTCTCACAATTGCAAGTTTATATCTCAGAATTGTGAGACGTAAATTTTTTTATACTTTCATGTTTATATCTTACACTTCTGACTTATTAACTCGCAATTAGATGTTATAAAGTCAGAATTGCAAGGGTTTTTTTTCCCCTTGAAATTGGACTTAATAACTTGCAATTGCAAGTTTATGTCACAATTCTAAAATATAAACTCGAAATTATGAGGAAAAACTCAGACTTAATAAGTAATTGCCAGTTATTAAGTCAGAATGTGAGATATAAACTCAAAATTATGAGAAAAAAGTCAGAATTATAAATATATAAACTTGAAATTATGAGAAAAACTCAGAATTGCACGTTTATATCTCGCAATTCTGACTTTAGAACAAGTAATTGTGAGTTATTAAATCAGAAGTGTGAGATATAAACTCAAAATTGCAAAAAAAGTTAAAATTGTGAGGAAAAAAGTCAGAATTGCGAGATATAAACTCGAAATTGTGATAAAAACGCAGAATTGCGAGTTTATATTTTGCTATCCTGACCTTATAACATGTAACTGCGAGTTAAGGGAGACGTGCAAGATATAAACTTGCAATTTCGAGAATTTTTTTTTTTTGCGAGATGTAATATTTAAATTATGAGAAAAACTCAGAATTATGAGTTTATGTCTTGGAATTCTGACTTTTTCCTGACAATTCTACCTTTTTTCCCGGTTTATATCTCAGAATTGCGAAATGTAAACTCGCAATTGCAAGTTATAAAGTCCAATTTTGAGGGAAAAAAAATCGTCTATTTTCTTGCAATTTTGAGTTTACATCTCACATCTGACTTATTAACTTAGGTGTTAACAATTAGGTGTTATGAAGTCAGAATTGACTTAAAATTAAACTTAATAACTCACAATTGCATGTTTACATCACAATTCTGAGATATAAAGTCACAATTGTGAGGGAAAAAAAGTCAGAATTGTGAGATATAAACTCAAAATCTCACAATTCTGACTTTTGTCTCGCAATTGTGAATTTTATCATGCAATTCTAAAAAAAAAGTCAGATTTGCAAGCAGTAAACTTGCAACTACAAGAAAAAATTGTGAGATAAAAAGTCGCAGTTACCTTGTTTTATTTTTTTATTCAGTGGTGGAAACGGGCTTCCATACTTTGGGAAGTTCCATTCAAATTATTTTTTGCTTTTTAAAAAAAAATAACAAGATTTTTAGCTCTAGTACAAAAAACAAACAACAAAAAACAACAAAACTCGCAGTGCTTACAATGCTTTGTCTCAGTGTTTAAGCAATCCATTAACATTCCCATTAATCTCACCATCTCTCGGCGTACATGATTCAGCATGGGAAGGAAAACTGTAAATAACAGGAGCAACAGTAATTTGCTTCCACCATGACTCTTTAATTCCGAAAATCCCAAGTTTCCCGCTGGTATTACAACACTGCGGCGGCGCTCATGTGCGCTCATCTCGTAAATGCAATCATTCCGTCATGACTTAAAGGCAGCGCCTCTCTCTCTCTCTCTCTTTTTCTCTCTCCAGATATGTTCCTGTTGCTGCTTGTGTGTGCCGCTCACCTGCTGAGCGTGAGATTGCTCTCAGGCTTTGACTAATTGCTTTTCTTCAGTGCGAGCGCGAGAGAAAACCATTCGCCTCTGTGAATTTGCTGAAGCTCTGAACGTGTGGGATCTGGTGGCACCTCCTTCCCAGACTTCCTCTGTCCTGGCACAGATTAATATCTGGAGTCATGCAGTGTACAGAACCTTAATCCCAATTTGCAGGGAACATTCTCAGAACGATGCCAGAATGTTCGCCAAAGTAACGTTAATAGAATGTGCATTCAAAGTTACCTGTTCTTTAATTCTTTCCCTGCCATTAATGGAAATTTCTTTCATTTGTGACCCTGGACCACAAAACCAGTCATAAGGGTCAGTTTCTTGAAATTGAGATTTATACATCATTTGAAAGCTGAATAAATTTACATTGATGTATGATTTATTATGATAGTATTTGGCCGAGATACAACTAAGTTTTGATATATTTATGGTAGGGAATTCACAAAATATCTTCATGGAACATGATCTTTGCTTAATATCCTAATGATTTTTGACATAAAAGAAAAATTGATCATTTTGACACATACAATGTATTTTTGGCTATTGCTTTGGCTATATAAACATGACAGAAGAGTTTTTTGGTGTTTTTTGCGAAAGGTCCTTCAGCCAGAATTCCAACTTGGGATGCCCATAGCGCAACAGCATTTTATGTTGGTGCACTGCACTCTAAAAACTGCTTTTTTTTTTTTTTTTTTTTTTTTAACAAAATTTAGCCACATTCCAGTGTTGATAAGAAAAAGAATGCATGAAGCTAGAAAAAAAACTGTTTTATTTAAAAGCAGAAACTCTGTCCTTTTTTTTTTTAATATATTGTACTTTCAGATATTCATACAACAAAATATATTTTTGTGAAAACAAAAATTCTGGCACTGGCTAGCAACTTTTTAAAAAAAGTACTAGTTGGTAAAGAATTAATATTGTTCTCAAAACATGAACACATTTTTCTTGGAACCTTTTTTCTGAAACGTTTTAGTTGGACAGTTTTTGAATGTTACTACTTGTTTCAGAATGTTCAGAGAACATTCAAAAGTAACATTTCCATAATGTTTGCAGAATGCTTAAATGGAATGTTCGTATAACATTCAACTGAAAAACATTTTCACAACGTTCTTAGAATACATTTGTTAACACTTTACTGTAGGGAACAATTCTCACTATTAACTAGTTGCTTATTAGGATGCCTATTATTAACATATAGGCTGTTTATTAGTACTTATAAAGCACCTGTTCTGGATGACCATATTCTACATCCCTAATCCTACCCAATACCTGAACTTAACAACTACCTTACTAAATATTTATTAGCAGCAAATTAGGAGTTTATTAAGGCGAAAGCCATGGTTAATGGTTTGTTAATAGTGAGAATTGGACCTTAAAATAAAGTGTGACCATATATTTTTGTTAGCTGAGATTCTGCCCTACCTCATCTTTCTTTTATGTCTTTTCCCTTTTTCTTCTGTATGCCCTACTCACTCGAGTCCAAGACAACTTGTGCCCTGTCTCCGGACTTCATCGGCCCTGTCAGGTTGAAGTTTTACTTCAGCGCTCCATTGGGAATAAAATCTGAGTCTGGATGCCCAGGAATCTTCGGATGCCAGAGACCGATAATGAGTTGACACACAGCCCGCCGTAAGCAGGTGATCCTCACATTTCTCATGTTTTTGAGTTTGCTCTCCAATGTGTGCTTTTTGTCTTTGTTTTGTTTTCTTTCTCCATCTGCCACACCAGCATTGGCACAGCAAGGTGAATCTCCCAGCGTCCCTCACACGGGCAGAATGCCAATTAGATGTGCCGAGTCATTGGCAGACCCACGAGGAATCTGCGCCCACAGAAAAAGCTGGGATACACATAATTTATAAGATTCTGCCCATCGTTTACATGCCTGGGTTGCGTTTCCCAAAAGCATTGCCACCAGTGGTCTCTACACACAACTTAGCTCATGATGCTTTTGAGAAAAGCAGCCCTGATCTTTAAATATTCTGGTCAGTGTAATGATGTTTTAAGCTTCTAGCAAGAGTATACTGCTCTCAGCTTTTAATATGTACAAATATAAGCTTTTTCTGAAGGCCCAGAGTTTAAAATGACATCTTAGTGGCATTTTTAAAGTGATAGTGTCAGTAAAACAGCTATGTCATAATTATTCAACCCCTATTCAACATTGCTGTTTTAAGTTACTTACTAGTATAGCAGGGTACAAAATTGGGTTAAAACATGATTATACCTTTAAAAAATGACTCTAATGACACTTAATTAGCTTAAGCACATACTTAAGTTTACTTCATGCATGTGCTAAAGTCGAGAAGCAATTATGGCCAAGTCAAAAGAGCTTTACAAAAGCTAGAGAGAAGTATTTTTTTAATTCTATCAGAAAGGCTATGTCTGCAAGAACATTTCAGAGACATGAGTTACAGGAGACACAGCTGACAACATCATTAATAAGAAAACCTTCCAGGGTGTTGAAGACAAGCTTAGTATAATCTTGGGAAATAAAACCTTTGATTAGGGCGGCTGAGAAAAACCCACCATGTTCTGCCAAAGACTTGCAAGATGACCTAATGAAAGGAGGAAAAAACATTTCACTGTAGAATATAAGAAGAACACCTAACAAGCATGGCTTTTATGATCTCCACTCTTGACCAAGAAGGACATAAAATGTCGGCTTGAATATGATGAAATTAATTTGGATAGATCTCCGGTTTTCTGGAAGAAAGTTTTATGAAGTAATAAGACCAAGCTGGAACTTTATGGACCCATGGATCAGCGGTATGTCTGGTGCAAAAAAGCGAAGCTTATAAGCAGAAGAGCACCATCTACGTACATGGAGGTGGACCAGCCTTGTTATAGGGGTGTTTTGCTATTTCAAGAAGGGGAAACGACTGTATGAAGGACATCATGGATTCTTAAGGCCATTTTGGTGATGCCTTCAGTGAATAGACTGATGATAACTGGACTTTCCTGCAGGACTTTCCATCCCAAAGTATACATCCAAATCTACTACACTGTAAAAAAAAAACAATTTGTTAAGTCAACTTAAAATAATTTGTAACGTGGCTGCCTTAAAATTTTAAGTTCAGTCAACTCAAAAAAAGTTTATTCAACTTGAAATGTTAAATTATACTAAGTGACAACTTAGATATTTGAGTTGAATCAACTTAAAACTTTAAGGCAGTTGTTACTTAGTACAACTTAACATTTCAAGTTGACTAAACTTATTTTAGCTGACTGAACTTAAACTTTAAGGCAGCAGGGTAACAAATTATTTTAAGCTGACTCAACAAATTGTGCTTTTTATTTTTTACAGTGTGGAACTTGTTTCAGGGATCAGCTGTAGGATGTTCTTGAGTGGCCTTTTCAGTCTCCAGATTAAATCTCATTAAAAATATTTGGTGGAATTTGAGGAAAGAAGTGGCAACATGAAAGCCAACATAAAGATTCTCTACAAAATTTGACCTTTGGGGTTGGATAATTATGTGCAACTATCTAATACATTAAAAATGCTTAAATATAAATAATATATTAAACAGACCCAGCCAGTAAGATTTTTAATGTTTTTTAAAATAAGCCTATTCTGCTCACCAAGCCTGCATTTATTTGATCCAAAATACAGCAAAATCAGTAATATTGTGAAAATGTTTTGCTATTTAAAATAACCGCTTTCTATTTGAATATATTTAAAAATATAATTTATTCCCGTGATCAAAGCTACATTTTCAGCATCATTACTCCAGCCTTCAGTGTCACATGATCCTTCAGAAATCATTCTAATAAGCTGATTTTGCTGTTCAAGAAACATTTTATTATTATTATCATCATCAATATTTAAAACAGTTGAGTACATTTTTTTTTCAGGATTCTTTGATGAAAAAAATGATCCAAAGATCAGCATTTATCTGAAATAAAAAGCTGGAGTAATGATGCTTAAAATTCAGCTTTGAAATCACAGGAATAAATTACATTTTAAAATATATTCAAATAGAAAGCAGTTATTTTAAATAGCAAAAATATTTCAAATTTTTACAGTACTTCGGATCAAATAAAAGCAGGCTCAGTGAGCAGAAGAGACTTCTTTAAAAAAATCATACTTTCCAAAAACTTTTGATTGGTAGTGTATGTATGTACATAAATACATCTAGCATATAAACAATGAGCATTTCTTTAAAGAATGAAGTGAAGTTAGGATGACAGCAATAAACTTAATTGGATCAATTTACTCTAAATAGAACAACAAAAACATTACAACTGAGCTGAAAACACATAGCTAAACAGCAGCATCTGAATATAGTGAATACATTGCTATAAAAGTGAGGCAAAATGCCACAGAGACACGCTTCACTGAATCGTGTCTTTTTGAATTGGGTCATTTACATGAACCATCTGAACAAACCAATTCACTTCTAAATGAATCAGACGTTCCAGTGCTAAATTTGACAGAGGGGATGTTTTAGGAGAGCACATTTTGATTATTGCCTCAGTTCGCTCAGCTGTGAAGACGAGTGTCATTAGTGTCTCATTTAAAACAGCTATTTAGCATTATGGTAAAATAACGCTAAATTTAGTTAGCCTCCCCCCAACTTTGACACAGTACAAATGGAATTGCATAAAAAACCTGCAGATTTTTCCACGAAAACCAGCACAGAAATGATGAAAAAAGGTCAGCAGATCCCGTCTGGCGCTGCTTCGGAAGAGTGACTCATTCTTGTTTCTATACAGGAGACACATGCTGCACTTTCAACTGATTGGCGCCTAGACGTTTCTGAATCCTGAGCGAGTCATGTAAAAGAAACCTTGATGTTCACAAGTACAGATCCTCTATAATTATCCATAATTATGCTGATTTCTAAGCCGTCTCATTCTGGCCAAATTTGACGTAATTCTGTGTATCCTTCAGGGAAAAGGCAAACGCTCAGTCATACAAGCAAGAGAAATGTCTGATAAACAAAAGTCAAAATATGACTAATGATCCCCTCAGAGTTTTACAGAGCTCTGGAGTAAAGATGCCACCGGACAGGTAACAATAATCGCATTCATGCAGCTTGCATCGGTGTGTTTTCTGCAGATGCAGCACTTTGAACAGGTAATTACAGAGCAAACGAAGAAGATGAGTTGACAACTGTGCGTTTCCACTCGCGGGGTGGAGGATTTGTTTATATTTCCAAGGAGAGAGATTTGAGGTGCAGGCATAAGCACATTCACATTCGCTGACCTAGAAAACTCTCTCTAATGATGCCAAAGGCAATATGATTTAAACAAACAGTTCAAACAGCCAGATCAACAGCACAACACATTCACTCTCAGCCTGAAACCCGCAGGAATTTCCATACTGGTCTAAGATGGTTCGTGCTGGTCTTGCTGGTGAAAAAGAGTTTGATTTTCGTTTTGTCTCTTTTTATGCGTTCACAAAATTGGGGTTGCTGGGATTTTTAAAAAAAAATGTTTTTGAAAACCCTAGTACATTTTACATTACATTTACATTTAGTAAAAAAGTAATATATTAAAAATGCATTTATTTTATACTAAGTATAGTTAAAGTCTATCAAAATATTTACTGACTTATCGCTCGAGACTTACTGATATAAAAAATTGTAACTAAACTTCATTTGGAGTACTGCTTGTGCACAAAGCACATTTCTTACTATTAAGCCTAAAATGTGTTTTAATGTCACTATTGATAAGGACTGTATGATCTTTAAATAAAATGGGTCTTTAAATGCAAAATATTTCAAGTTTACTTGCAATTCCAAACTTAAGTATATCTTAAGTTGGACTTCAGCACTACTTCCACACAATTACAGTGCATTAAATGCAAAATTAGTTGTTCCAATTTATCAGATTTTAAATATAGCACTTTAGTATACTTAAAGTACAACTGCAGGGTATTTTATTAAGTATATAAAATGTATTTGTAGTATACTTAGCATGAAATAAATGTATTTTAAATACATTTTAGTATGTGTGAGCCTGTACCACAAAACCAGTCTTAAGTAGCACAGGTATATTTGTAGCAATAGCCAACAATATTGGTCAAAATTATAGATTTTTTCTTTTATGCCAAAAATCATTGGGATATTAGAAGATCATGTTCCATTAAGATATTTTGTAACTTTCCTACCATAAATATATCAAAACTTAATTTTTGATTAGTAATATGCATTGCTAAGAACTTCATTTGGACAACTCTAAAGGTGATTTTCTCAATATTTTGATTTTTTTTTTTTTTTTTGCACCCTCACATTCCAGATTTTCTGTCCTAACAAACTATACATCAATGGAAAGCTTATTTATTTAGCTTTCATGAACAAATAAATTTATACATTTCAAAAAATTGACCCTTATGACTGGTTTTGTGGTCCAGGGTCACATTTATTTTTAACAAAAAATACCAATATTGTCAAATATTTTTACAATTTAAAACAGCTGTTTTTTTATTTTAATATATTTTAAAATGTAGTTTATTTCTGTGATGCAAAGCTAATTTTCAGTGTTGTTACTCCAGTCTTCAGTGTCACATGATCCTTCAGAAATCATTCTAATATGCTGATTTACTGCTCAAATTGCACCGCAAATTCCGAAAAATAAAAATGTTTGAAAAATGTTGAAAAGTCACTTCAGGAAAAGTACAAGCAACTGGAAGAAGTTTTGTTACAAAACACCTCTGTGAAAAAGATTTTTCTTCTGTCTTTGTCGCTAAGAAATGATTTATAGAAAAAAAAAAAAAACTATAGCATATTCTCTTAGTTTTCACTGTTCTGTTGAATAATGAAAAGTTACACTCTTCAGTGGAAAAACAGAACTATTTTTGTTCAGTAGATGCTTTGCCCATAACTCTTGTTGTTGTTCTTAAAAGCATGAAATTGGGTATTTTTTCCTTGTCTACTGTCTTTGATGTCTCAGGATACTCCCTGGTGAAAGGTTTGGGACTCTGTGTTCTTGTGGCTCCAGAAGCCGATCAGCATTGTCACGATGCCATTTTCATGACATTGACGGATCAAAAAAAAAAAAAAAAGCGCTCGCGAGGAAACATGGCGTCACACGCAGGTCACGTACTCCCGGAGGCTCATGCTCCAGCCGACCAGCAGCCGTTGAGATGTACGCGAATGCGTACGGATGGCTTTCTCCAGGTATGTTGAATTAAAGGATGATTGAAATGTATCAGATTCGTTCAAGGAGCGTCGCATACACTTTGCCCTCGTTAACAGCCCGTCGAGGCAATAGGCCACCGGTCTACCTGTGAAGTGTTTTGATAGAGTCACGTCATGCAGAAGTAGCGTTTCCATCGCGGAATACAAATGCGCCGCGAGTTCCCTTGATCCCTTTTTCACAGTCATTTATAAGTAAATGGGCCTTGTAGAAGAAAGTGAATATGAAAAGGAATTGCAAAAGATCCCCTCTGGGTCTCGCCCGAGTAATGTAATATCTATTCATGAAAGAGGATAAGCATCTGATAGGGGCAATCAAGAAGAGTCAGATTGGAGCCATGACTTTTCGGCAAGAATACACGATTCGATGCAATCTTCGGCTTCCCGTTCGGGTTGACGGCTTTCAGAATAGAAATGAGTCTCGCCGTACATGCACACGTCAATCTGTGTCTTTATCCGGAAGCTTTATGAGGACGTCCAGTCATACCGAATGAGGTCGCGCCGGTGTGTTCATCACTAATGCATTGCCCAAAGGGGCCGAACAGGCAAACCCTGTACATCTGCATACATTAACACGTGCTTCCACTGATAAATAGCGGTGGCTGCGTTGGCGTATCCAGCCCTGAATGAATCGGCCGTCTGGCCAGATTAGTTCAATGCGCATAACAATCCGTACGGGTGCACTCGTGAATGCGGGTTATAAATACCTCAGTGTTGCTCTCCGGCCTCTCATCGGTACTTGTTAATCAGCCAGGACCTGCTGAGGTCATTCAATTGAGTTGCGAGCATAATGAGAACTTCATCATCGGCAGCGGAGTGCAGTTGGCTGGAGCTTGTCCTCGGGGAGGTGTGATATTTGTAATAATTATTTGTGCGCGTGTCAGAGCGCATATGCTGTAGCGCGGGCCAGAGTTCTCGCTAATGCGGCGAATCCTTGGAAATCCACCAGAGAATCGGTATTTGTTTCCTCACCGTTGAAGATGTTCCTCATTTGTTTGTTAGATGTCCTGCACTTCTGTGCATGTTCATTGGTGATTATCTATAATCAAATACTTGCATTTGTACAAAAATGCAGACACACTATGTAGGCTACAAGAAATAAAAAGTAATGAAGATACCCACCCAGCAGGCACTGGACGTCTATATAACGTCAGGTTGACGTTGGACATGATGTCAGACAGACGTTGTGTTTTGGTTGAGAATGAAAATCGTGTTGACGTCAGTATTTGACGTCAATTTGACGCTGACTTAATGTTGGATTTTGGTTACACAACCTAAAAACAACAAAATGTCAAGGTCAGCTGACATTGGTATTGGACATCAATTTAACGTTGACATTAAATGTTGAATTTACATTGAATTTTGGTCAGCCGACGTCGCAACCAAAATTTAACCAAATATCAGCGTCTTATGACGTTGTGTGCCTGCTGGGCATATCCACAATGCAGAAGTAAGCCTATGGTTGAGACTTCCGGTTTATTATCAGCTATAGGGAAATAATAGGAAGATAACAATGCAGTAAACGGTAAAACTGTTTGCACTACAAACCATTGTGCTCATAATAAAGATAATACGTTAAAATAATATGGTAAAACACACCAATTTGCAATATCAAGCAGCAAAATGAGTTTTGTACAGCTAAAAATAGCTGGATATTAATGAGACCGGAAGCCACACTCATAAAAATTACAAATGGCTGTGCCCGCTCTTACGGGAAGAATAAGGTGATAGGTTTGAGAAGTTTCTGTATTTAAAATGGGAGCTTAATTTCATACACATTGGCATCAGTGGTTCTATTAAGAACCTTTAACATCTGTGGAAACTTTTTATTGCACAAAATGTTCTTTATAGTGGAAAAACGTTCTTTAGACTGTTGAAATGTTCGTCACACTAAGAAAAAATGGTCTTTTTTAAGAACTGACCAATGAAAGGTTCTATGAGGAACCAAAAATGGTTCTTCTATTCCAATGTTGTTTGGATCTAATTTTGTATTATTACATAACTTTAACTGTACACTCTTAAAAACAACCCAGTGCTGGGTGAAATATGGACAAGCCCAACGATTGGGTTGCTTTGACCCAGTGGTTGAGTTAAATGTTTAACTTAGCCTTCTAATATTACTTAAAAATTACTGTATTTTTTGCTTAAAGTCAAAAGTTTTTGAACAGTAAGATTTTTAATGTTTTTTTTTTTTCTTTTTTTTTTTTTTTCTTTTTTACTTTTTAAAAAAGTCTTTTCTGGTCACCAAGCCTGCATTTATTTGATCCGAAGTACAGCAAAACAGTAAAAATCTGAAATATTTTTACTATTTAAAATAACTGCTTTCTATTTGAATATATTTTAAAATGTAATTTATTCCTGTGATTTCAAAGCTACATTTTTAGCATCATTACTCCAGTCACCTTCAGAAATCCTTCTGATATTCTAAATTTGCTGCTCAAAAAAAATATTATTAATATTATTATGTTGAAAACATATGTTGAAAAGATTTTTTTTTTTTTTTTCAGGTTTCTTTGAATAGAAAGTTCATTTATCTGAAATAGAAATCTTGTGTAAAATTATACATGTCTTTATCATCACTTTTATATCAATTTAAAGGAGAGGCTAAATAAAAAAAATAGCTTTGATCACAGGAATAAATTACATTTTAAAATATATTCAAATAGAAAACTGTTATTTTAAATAGTAAAAATATTTCAAAATTTTACAGTTTTTACTGTACTTTGGATCAAATAAATGCAGCCTTGGTGAGCAGAAGAGACCTCTTTAAAAACATTAAAAATCTTACTGTTTAAAAACTTTTGACTGGTAGTGTATAGTAATTTTTAAACAATAGTTGGGTTAAATAAAACTACCCACAATGTTGGGGTAAACATTTAAACCACATGCTGGTCAAAACAACCCAATCGCTGGGTTTGTCCATATTTCACCCAATGCTGGGTTGTTTTTAACCCAGCGTTTTTCCGAATATATATTTAAGCCAATAATATCATTGTATGATATGTATCATTGTAAAATCATTGTATTTTTACCATAAAAAAACAAAAACAAAATCTAAATAAAATATCTAAAATTTCTTAAAAGATTATTTTACTTAATAATTAATAATGCATACAATATTAAGACTTGTTGTCATAGATTTCATCACGTAAGTGTGCTTTGTTTGATTTTCCACTTTTTTTTACTGGTTCATGCTTAAAAACAAGTGCAGTAAGACAAAATACACAGAAAACAAGTCTTAATATCTAATGCAGTAAATGAATTGTATCTTTTGAGATTTTTCAGATATTTTGAGGAAGGTTATTCAGGCAGGTTTGTGGATGGCTGCCATTGCCAAAATTGATTTTTGAGGATTAGGTTCTCTTTTAGTAATAGGATTTGAAGATGAATATCTGACGTCAGCGTAGATCAAATTTTTTTTTAAATACAGGAAATTCCTAAGAGTTCACAAACTTTTCAGCATCACTGTATGCGCAGGACCTGCTGATTTTTATGTGTTTTCTGTGCTGATTTAGGGGGAAATTGCATGCTGCAGTGTGCTGAACAGGAGTGACATCATTTGTTCAGGAACGCAAAACATTTGCATGACAAAATTACAGTTAACCATCAGTATTTGATGAAGAATGTACAATAGCTGCCTTATAAGCAGACAACATAAGCGCATGTTTGTCCCGGTGAGATATCTACCTTCAGAAACAAATCTGCTTTTGGCAGTTTAGCATTATGGGTAAACAGGTGAGCAATGATTTGTGAAGGTTATAGCCATGTCACCAGACTGAAATATACCAGGTCTAAGACGTGTATTATGTGAAGACCTCCAGCTATGAACATATTTCTTCTAGATGTTCAGTTGACAAGCATAAAGGAGGACGATTTGTCTTGCATTTCTCCTCTTCTCTCCCTCCAGCCCCTCTCCCACACACAGGAGTCGTTCATATTGGAAAAGCTCCGTGCAGAGTCTCGCTTGGGTAAGTCTCGGTCCTTATTCTGTTTTCCTGGTGTCTGTAGGAAGGATTAAGGTTATTCTTCAGCCTCAGTTAGTTGATGATGCCATAGCTGGAAATTCATCTCCAGTCATGGCTTGTACAGGCGTCTCTGACTTCACATTCACAACTGCTTGTTACTTCAAAGCCCGACAGATCTGAGCTCTCATATTCCATCAGTCCCTTTTCAGAGGACGCAGTGTTTTCAGATATTTTCATGCATTCCCTATCAATATTTCTTCAGTTTCTGAGGTCTATTAGCTGTGACCTCTCCTGTCAGCAATTGGAGGCAAATGCACTTCCCATTAAAAATATATTTTTGCAAATTAATGCCCCTTTTATAACTACTGATAGTGTGTCAAAGTTAGTCACTGTTGCTTTGGTGACTTATCATTTAGTTAACTTTGTTGTTGAAAGCAATACCCACAATTTGATAAATAGAAAAAAATATAAATTTGTGACCCTGGACCACAAAACGTCAATTTTCCGAAACTGAGATTCATACATCATCTGAAAGCTGAATATATAATTATTTGATGTATGGTTTGTTAGGATAGGACAATATTTGGCCGAGATGCATCTATTTGAAAATCTGCAATCTGAGGGTGCAAAAAAAAATCTAAATATTGAGAAAATCACCTTTAAAGTTGTCCAAATGAAGTTTTTAGTAATGCAAATTACTAATCAGAAATTATGTTTTGATATATCTATGGTAGGAAATTTACAAAATATCTTCATGGAGCATGATCTTTACTTAATGTCCTAATGATTTTTGGCATAAAAGAGAAATTGATCATTTTGACCCATACAGTGTATTTTTGGCTATTGCTACAAATATACCATGCTACTTATGATGGTTTTGTGGTGCAGGGTCACATTTTATTTGAAACCGGTGTTATTTTTCCAGTTATTTTGTCCATATAAGTGATTCACATTAGTTAGTCACATGGCATGAAATAATGGCAAGAATTCATGTTTTTCTAGAGATTTTCCACTTGCAGGCTGCATGCAGTAACATACAGCGTGATCAGTGTAGTCTGATTCATTAGCAAACGATTATTCTGAACCGATTCGTTGCAGTGAATCAAAAATATACTTCACAGTCTGATTCATGAAGAAAAGACTCTTATGAACAGGTTCTTTTAAATGATTCCAAGTCAAACTTTAGAAGAAAAGAAAGCATTACTGTTTCAATTAGTCTAACGAATCATTCATGAGCTCACTGAATCTGTCAGAGTGATTACTGAATCAACAAGTTCAACAAATTCAGTGTTGGAATATTTATAGTTATATGATGGATGATTTTGGACATTATGCCTAATTTAAAAAAATATATATATATATAATAATAATAATTACATAATTTTAAAAAATGGAAGAAGTCTCTTATATGTGACCGTCTTAAGTAGCATGGGTATATTTGTAGCAATAGCCAGTAATTTATTGCATGGGTCAAAAATATTGATTTTTCTTTTATGCTAAAAATCATTAGGATATTAAGTAAAGATCATGTTCCATGAAGATATTTTGTAAATTTCCTACCATAAATATATCAAAACTTAATTTTTGATTAGTAATATGCATTGCTAAGAACTTCATTTGAACAACTTTAAAGGCGATTTTCTCAATATTTAGATTTTTTTGCACCCTCAGATTCCAGATTTTCAAATGGTTGTATCTCAGCCAAATATTGTCCTATCCTAACCATAAATCAATGGAAGGCTTATTTATTCAGCTTATATATATAAATAGGTTTTAGGTATTAGGTATAAATCTTATTTTAATTTTAAAAGAATTGACTATTATGACTGATTTTGTGGTCCAGGGTCTCAGCAAACCTGCATTTATTGTTGGTTACAAATACAGTAAAATGCTAATATTGTAAAATATATTTTTTTCAATCTAACATAACTGTTTTCTGTTTGAATATGTTTTAAAATGAATTTATTCTTGTGACACAAAGCTGAATTTTCAGCATCATTGCTGCAGTCTTCAGTGTCACATGATCCTTCAGAAATCTCTCTAATGTGCTGATTTGCTGCTCAAGAAACATTTCTTCTTATTATTATTAATGTTGAAAAGAGCTAAACTGCTTGAAGGAACATAAATATGACAATATTGTGATGTTTAGATGATTAACTATTCCGTTAATCAGAGCAGTAAGGGGAGAAACACTTTTAGGCCTCAGTTTATGTCCCCGACGATCCATTATGCATCCGCCACACATTCACACACACCGCACAGCAATGTAATTTGCAGCAAATATGTGTGATTATGAGCTAAGCAAATAAGAGATTATTTATTTATTTATTTTCCGCTAGGAATCCATCAAGATATTTGATTAGTGTCTTAGATGAGTGTCTCTGCTGAAATCACCTCTCGTGCATCTTTGGCTGCTTTAAATGAGCCTGCCTGCAATCAAACTATAGGTCAGTATTATGGTCATCACCACACGCCATTTGCAAGCATCATCCAATTACATCGGCGGTGTTTCACATCAGCGTTTACAAGTGAAGGCGAACTCTCCTTCCCCTCTGATCGCTGCCTGTGAAAGTCGGAATGGCATCTCGCTGATTGAATAAAAGCAGCAGGGGCACTTTAATTACCCCGATTCATAGAAGCCTTCACAGAGATGGAACTCTGTTTATACACCTCCAGCAGCAGTAATTACATTGGCTCGCTGAGGTGTTTGCTGCCTTTCAGCCTCTTTCTCGAAGCATCGAGATTGACAGAGTGAGGTGACATACTAGTAATAAAAGCTCTGTGAGTTACCAATGATTCAGATGCTGGGGAGGTCGCATGTTAACTGACTAATAACACTGTGTGTTTAGTATACATGGTTTAGGGCTCGGCGGTGCAACCAAAATGTTATATCACGATGAGTAATATTTTAAAAATAATTTTAAATTAAATAATGTCTATATATTAAATAAATTGTTCATGTCTACATTACCATTCAATTTTTTAAATGTTTTTAAAATAATTCTCTTGTGCTCACAAAGGCCGCATTTTTTAAAATTAAAAATACAGTAAAATTGTGAAATATTATTACAATTTAAAATAAATGTTTTCTATTTGAATATATTTTAACGTGTAATTTATTTCTGTTCTGCAAAGCTAAATTTTCAGCATCATTACTTCAGTCTTCAATGTCACATGATCTTTCAGAAATCATTCTAATATGCTGATTTGCTGCACATGAAACATTTCTTATTATTATTAATTTGAAAAGACCACACAACATGCTTTATTTAGAATTCTTTGATAAAAGTAAAACAAACAAACAAACAAAAAAACAGTATGTATTTGAAATATACATCTTTTGTAACATTATAAATGTTTTTGCCTGCCACTTTTGATCAGTTTGATACTGAATAAAAGTATTACTTCACAAAAAAAAAAAAAAAAACAAAAAAAAAAAACAAATTAAAATTAAAAATCTTACGGATAGCAAACTTTTGAATTCTTAAAATAGATAATTATTATTAAAGTTTATAATAAATAATGTGGTAATGGCAATTTTTTAAATAATCCAGTGGTTTACAAATTAAATATAGTTTTTTTTTTATTTTGTCATTTTATTCAGAAATTGCCAGACACAAACCCAATTTTTTGTTCATAATAAGCAAGTCTCTAATATTTATTGTAATATTTTTCTGATATTGCAATATTTATTGAAGCCTTTCTATTTTTTCTGTTTCAGAGTAAAAAGTCATTATTTCTCAAAATTAGAATATTTTCATGTAATTATGACTTTGTCACAATGTGAATTTATCTCACCCATTTGATTTTTATTTTGTAAATGCTATTTCATTTTTTTTAAATAACTTTTAATTAATATTTTTTACATTGTACAGTGCAGTTGTACATGGACTAATAGTCATAGGTTGAACATTGTGCAATTAAATGAATGCATTTTTCTCGCTGATTTATTATTGTTGTTCATATTTCACCCCTAAATGTTATGTCTAGGCATTTGTCATAGAGCTTATACACTAACAGTCAAAAGTTTTTGAACTGTAAGATTTTTAATGTTTTTTTAAGGAAGTCTCTTCTGCTCACCAAGCCTGTATTTATTTGATTCAAAGTACAGCAAAAACAGTACAAAAAAAAGAAATATTTTTACTATTTAAAATAATAGTTTTTCCATTTGAGCATATTTTAAAATGTAATTTATTTATGTGATTTCAAAGCCGAATTTTTTTTAGCATAATTTCTTCAGTCATATGATCCTTCAGATCAAAACATCCTGATTTGCTGCTCAATAAAAATAGTGAAAATTTTAAACAGTTGAGTACATTTTTTCAGGATTTTTTGATGAATAGAAAGATCCAAAAATCAACATTTATCTGAAATAAAAAGCTTTTGTACCATTATACACTATACCATTCAAAAGTTTGAAGTCAGTATAATATTTGTTGATAGAAATTAATACTTTTATTTAGCAAGGATGCTTTAAATTGATCAAAAGTAATGATAAAGACATTTATAATGTTACAAAAGATTTCTATTTCAGATAAATGCTGTTCTTCTAAAAAGAGTAGAAACCTAAAAAGCTTCAACTCAGCTGTTTTCAACAACGATAATAATTATAATAAATGTTTTTGAGTAGCAAATCAGAATATTAAAATGATTTCTGAAGGATCATGTGACTGGAGTAATGATGTTAAAAATTCAGCTGTGAAATCACAGGAATAAATTACATTTAAAAAATGCTGAAATCAAAAACAGTTATTTTAAATAGTAAAAATATTTCTAAATGTAACTGTTTTTACTGTACTTTGGATCAAATAAAGACAGGCTTGGTGAGCAGAAGAGACTTAAAAAACTGTTCAAAAACTTTTGACTGGTAGTGTATGGTCTCTTCTTCTCTATATAGATGGTGTTGCCCAGAATAGTCTGCAAACTAGACCAGATTTGATGCTGTCTGCGTGAGACCGCTGAGCCCTGATTGAGGCTTAGGGTCTCAAACGTCCCGCTAGATCTTCATCTGACACTGGAGCATGTGATCCCAACCTGCATTATTGTTGAAGCTTTCTGACTCATGTTCTCATTTTCTAGGCAGCTGGAGATTGAGCTCGAACTCTGGCCTCCTCAGAAATCGCTCTCTTTACCTGTGAATCAAGAGCGTTCAAGCCATCAAACGAGAGGCATTTCCAGCAGTTACGCAATACATCATAAAGACTCCTGCTACAAATGGATGAAATTTAGCAGCTATCATCGCTACATGTAAGTGAAATGAACTACTTCACTGATATTTCCAGCTTTGAGAGCGTCACAGTCCTGAGTCGACTGCAGCAGGAGCTGATCAATCGCATTCGGATCCGCAAACCTAAGTTCTGTCTCGTTTAGCAGTAAACTCCCAAACGTCTTCCAAACGTGATTCGCCATGCGGGGTTTCAGTGATAGTCAACTGTGATCTGATTTTCCTTGTCATCTGCCCTTAGAGCATTATAGTCAGGGCACTACTCCCGATTATGGGACGATTCATGCTAGGGGGTCTTTTTTTGTGATGCAGATCGAAAGCATTAAATCAGATATGACATAGAATATGCAAGTTACTTTCTTCAAAAGAGGATTTGCTAGAAAAAACATCTGACTGTCACACTTACCTCTCTTTGTAGTCATAATTACTTATATATGAAACCACATTAAATAAAAAATAAGTAAACGAAATGAAATATACAGCATTTTTTTTATTATTGCGCATAGAAACAGATGAGATTACATAAATGGGCTGCATATTTTATTGGCTTCTTCTTCTTCTTCAAAAGAAAAATTGGTGTATATATTGGTGCAAATATTTGAACACACTAATATAATTTATAATTTATGTTTGTCATAATATTATTGCTACTACTACTATTATTTATTTTTTAAATAATTGATATTTCTTAAATTAATAGAATTTATATTTAAATGTTTTATATATATTTTAAAAATAATAATAAAATAATAAAAAAATTAACTAAAATATATTTTTAATATTTACTTAAAAATATATAAATGATGCATATTTATATACATTATTTATATATTAAATAATATATACATATATTAAATAATGAATTAAAATATAAATAATAATTAAATTAAATAGCAATATAATTATTTATTTTGTTCTTTCAAACATTTCTGAGTAATACTTTCAGCAGTGTAAGTCAGACATCAGTATCTCCCTCACTGCAAATTATGAATATGACCCTTTAAATAGATTACATTTATTATTGTAGTCATTAAAACATTCATTTATGTATGCTTCGAGCAGGCAGTCAAGTGAAAAATGGCAATAACTGAATATTTAATCTTTTAACAGGTTTCTGTTGCGGTGAAGGGCTGCTTTGGGGTCGGCGACACACAGTGAGTGTGTCAGTGTCTCTGAGCGTCTCGTCGTCTTCTTCATCCCCAAACACTCATTTACACTGTCAATATTCAGCAGGTGGGCAATATTAGCATTGCACTTGTTGCTAAGTAACAGGCAGGATTTCCTGTTTGCTACAGCTGCTGTCTCAGACAAAACACCATCAAGACGTCACAAGAGCAAGTCTGTTTGGGTTCAAGTTTCAAAATCGTCGTCTAGAATTTTGAGGAAATTAAGTGAATTAAAAGTTGGGTTAGATTTCTCATATTACAGGGTTCCTTCCACAAATTAAAGCCCAAAAAAGTCTTAAATCACAGCAGAAAATCCTAAATTGATACCGTTGGTCATGGCATTAAATGTTGAATGCACAAAAAATAAAAAATAAATAAATAAATAAAATATATACAGTGCTGCCTAAAAGTTTGTGAACCCTTTAGAATTTTCTACATTTCTGCATAAATATGACCAAAAAGTTCATCAGATTTTCAAGTCCTGAAAGTTGACAAAGAGAACTCAATCAAACAAATGAGATGAAAATATATAGTTTGTCATTTATATATTGAGAAAAATAGTCCAGTGTTAAATATTTGTGAGTTGCAAAAGTATGTGAATCTCTAGGATTAGCAGTTCATTTTAAGGTGAAATTAGAGTCTATCTGTTCATCATACGTTATCAATCAATAGGTGACTATCAGGTGCCAGTTTTAATTAAAGAACAGAAATCTATCAAAGTCTGATCATGTTTGTGGAAGTGAATCATGGCATGAACAAGGGAGATCTCTGAGAACCTCAGAAAAAGAGTTGTTGTTGCTCATCCGGCTAGAAAAGGTTACAAAACCATCTCAAAAGAGTTTGGACTCCACAAATCCACAGTCAGACAGATTGTGTACAAATGGAAGAAATTCAAGACCACTGTTACCCTCCCTAGGAGTGGTCGACCAACAAAGATCACTCCAAAGCAAGACTTGTAATAGTCTGCAAGGTTGCAAAGAAACTCAGGGTAACTTTTAAGCACATAAAGGCCTTTCTCACATTGGTTAATATTAATGTTCAAGAGTTTATCATCAGGAGAACACTGAACAACTATGGTATTAATGGCAGAGTTGCAAGGAGAAAGCCACAACTCTCCAAACAAACAAACAAACAAAAAAAACACTGCTGTCGGTCTACAGTTTGCTAAAGATCATGTGGACAAGTCAGAGGGCTATTGGAGAAATGTTGGGTTTTGGGTTTAAATGAGAGGTGTTATGTCTGGAAAAAGAAAAACACTTCATTCCAGCATAAGAATCTTATTCCATCTGTGAAACATGGTGGTTGAAGTATTATGGTTTGGGCCTGCTTTGCTGCATCTTGGCCAGAATGACTTGCCATCATTAATGGAACAATGAATTCTGAATTATGCCATTGGAAAATGTCAGGACATCTGTCCGAGAACTGAATCTTAGAAGAAGTGGGTCATGCTGCAAGACACCGACCACAAGCACACAAGTCATTATACCAAAAACTGTGTTAAAGAAGAACAAGGTTAATGATTTGGAATGCCTGAGTCTAAGGCCAGACCTTAATCTCATTGAAATGTTGTGGAAGGAACTGAAACAAGCAGTTCATAAGAGGAAACCCACCAACATCACAGGGTTCAAGTGTTTTTGTACTGAAGAATGAGTTAAAATTCCTACAAGCTGTCGTGCAGGACTGATCAGCAGTTACAAAATACGTTACCTGTGGTTATTGCTTCAAAAAGGGGTCACACCAGATATTGAAAGCACATACTTTTGCAACTCGCAAAAATTTAACACTGGATCATGTTTCTCAGTAAACAAATGACAAAGTATATTTTTGGTCTTATTTGTTTGAGTGGGTTCTCTTTGTCAACTTTCATGAAAATCTGATGATGTTTTGTGTTATATTTATGCAAAAATGTAGAAAATTCTAAAGGGTTCACAAACTTTAAAGCAGCACTGTATACATATATATTTTTTTCTCAGTATTTTTGCTTAGTTTTATAATACCAATATCTAAACATACTTAAATCAAGATACATTTATTTGGGATGCAAACTGACCATATGAAGTGTTGTTTTCTGAGAAGTTTATGCTTAAAACACAAACAAACATCTATCAGTGGGGTGTGAAAACTTGTTTTCCCTTTGAATTTGATTGATTTTTCTCAGCCCACTGGCCAATATTTATTCTTTTTTTAATCATAAATTCTTAAGTAAATGCATCTCGGTTTAGGAATCTTTAGACATTTGCACTTGAAAACAAGACAAAAATACAGAGGAAGAACATCAATTTCGTGCAGTGTGATTATAATTTACAGTAAAAGTTATTTCTATATTCTAGTGGTTGGGAAAAGAGCTATTCAAGCTCCTTTTTTTTATTAATTAATTAAAAACTAATCACGATTTGTCAGTTTTTGTATTTTCAAATACAGCTTTGCTAATACAATACAGATAATAAAGTATGTACAATATACATTAAGCAATCATATTGACATACTATGTTCCATTAAATTTCATTTATGTATTTATTAACTTTCTTACTTAGTCTTAAAATGGTCTTTAAAATTCTTTAGAAACCCTGATTTAGAAACATGCTCTTTGTAATTAAAAAAAATGTTAACTTATGTATTTGGATGATGATTTTACCTATAATTTTTTTTTAACCCAGAAAATGGATTCATTGAGATCTGAATGTATTCTGCTAATGCCACAGCTCAAGCCACAAGAATTTAGACTAACTTTATTATGCGTTTTCAGCGTTGGTCTCAGATTTGTAGACAAAGAGTCACTGTATTTTTATTGCATGTACTCCTATTATAAGTTCTATGTTTTCTTAATAAGTTAAGCTGGACACACACTGTATAACTGAGACACACTTAGCCAATTTTAGCACCTCAAGGCACTAATATACTGTTTGAGAGTGGATAAGATACAAAGATGTATCTTTGATGGTTCTGCTCCAGGGACAAGTTGTTGTACAGTGGTTTTTCTGACAAATCTACAGTTTTGTGTGACATGCTAGTCCAACAGCTGATTAGTTGCACACTTTTTGTTTTTCTATACAAAACATCTCCAAAGTCTGAAGATGTACATCATGGAGTCTGACATAAAAGACTGTTGATGCTCCAGTGTTTCCTTGAGATTTGACCCATTTTACCCTCACTGGGATCATAACGTATGAAGTGATCAGAAACGCTCGTAAAGGACTGAAACAATCCAGGCTTAACATCCCACTGAGTGCATAGTGAGTTTTATCAGGGGGACTGGACAGTTAACAAGCAATTAAGGTAAACATATAATTTTACACCTATTTGCAATCAAAAGCTGTGCAATTACGAGACAGTAAAACCTCTTCAGCCTGAAAACCCCCAAACTGGATTTTAAAGAACAGATGTGTCTCGTGCGGCTGCGGAAACACCTGATTAAGGACTGAGTTCAGAAAGCTGCGCATAAAGATTCCCTCGTCTCCGCCATAGTAATTTTCTCATAATTAACATTTTAGCAAGGTCAGTGCCTCTGCGTGCCACTTGATTTAACAGCGCTCGTGTTTAAGTCTTTTGAAAAGAAGGTGAAACACTTCCCATGTTTCTTTTGCTTTCGAAGTCAAAGGTTGCATGTCCCATTAAACTACTGTATTTTGATTGAAACACACCAAAATTAGATGGGCATGCCTTTATCCTCAAAAACCATGTAATACCATCTAATTCTGTAAAACTTAAAGGCTGTCCTGGGCTGGGCTGACAATATCAATGAATATACAGTCAGTGATGTTTTCAGTTGATGTCTGAACAAAACATCTCTAAACATTATTTGTAGCGCACCTGCCATCCAATAATCATAATAAGCTTTGTGCTTTGTTACTTTGAATCAAAGCCTCAGCTCTCAAATTCTGTCAGTTTTATCATGAAATATGGCATATGGCAAAAACACAGTATATATTTTCAGTATTCTTTTATACAGTCAAACCAAAATTATTTGGACACCAGATATAATTATTACTAGTGGGTGCAGGACACAATGGTTCATTTATATAAGTGAGAATAGCAAAATAAAGTAAACTGTGACATATTATACCCAAAAATTCTTCATACAGTGTACTACCAGTAAAACTGATACAAATTTGGGGCCAAAAATTATTCAGACACTTTGACCTGACCATGTTTTGTTTAAGTGTTGTTTCTTTAATTGCTAATGCCACCTTTTTATACCACAGACTGAACAAAATGAATGATTGCTTGGTAATTGGTCAATAAAGTATTGATAGTTGTGTAAATATTGTCATACTAACAGTTGTCTGAATTTTTGGTTGATTGTAATCCATTGCATACCTTTCTATCAAAGCTATCTGACATGATCAAGATTAGTTTGTACTGACACAGTTTAACTCATATTTTTTTACCATTTTCTAAACTATAATGAATAAACTGTGATAATGTGAGAAATGTTGAATAAACATTGGACTGTATATATTTCAAAATATACAAAAAATGGCCAGATAATGTATTAAAATATGTTTCCAAATATTATGCAAATATATTTTCTATGTATTTTTGGCCATAAAAAACCCAAACAAAAAACGTATCTATCTATCTATCTATCTATCTATCTATCTATCTATCTATCTATCTATCTATCTATCTATTTATCTATCTATCTATCTATCTAGCCTAAATGTAGGTTACTGTAAGATTGGAAATATATTTTCTTGCCCCTGAAATACATTTTGAAATAATTTTTTGTACATGAAGGTTAAATACTATATATATTTTCAATTATAAAATATATTTTATTCAACCTCATATTTCTTAAAATATGTTTTACGCAGGAAAAAAAAAAAAAAAAAAAATATATATATATATATATACTGGTTTGATTACATCTGTAAATATATTTTCTATGTATTTTTGGCCATTAAACCCCCCAAAAAGAAAAAAAAAACTTATCTATCTATCTATCTACCTATCCATCTATCTATCTATCTATCTATCTATCTCTATCTAGCCTAAATGTAGGTTACTGTAAGACTGGAAATAGATCTTCTTGCCCCTGAAATACATTTTGAAATATTTTTTTGTACATGAAGGTTAAATACTATATATATTTTCAATTATAAAATATATTTTATTCAACCTCAACTGTTTGAAACACATTTAGCATATTTTTTTAAATATGTTTTACACAGGAAAAAAAAAAAAAATATATATATATATATATATATGTATATATAGTGGTTTGATTATTTAAATTATATAAATGCCGTTTTGGCGCTCTTTGATGTGTTGTGACAGACAGACCGCTGTAGCGCCTCAGTAGAAGCTGCACGTGAACCGATCATGTCTTCCGCTTCACCAAAGTTGGCACGAAATAAACATGGATTTAGGTCAAAAGGTAAGTTGAAAGAAACGGTGCAACATACTGAAATGTGTCACGTCTCATGGAATCGCCTTCAGTGTTCTCAACTGCGGAAAAACGGCAGTAAAACAACTTGTAAACAATATCTCACCTAACGTCACATTTACCTCAGAAAAGCCATTCAGTGTCCAAAGCTCGTCGAAGCAAGGTCACATTTAGCGTTGCTTGGTGAAATTTCGTGTGCAAAATCCGGTCATTATAATAGAAATCTGCGCGTTTGGGAGTTTGTCGTGAAGCTGTTAAAATTACCCGCCATTCGCTGATGTTCAGAGTTACGTCACTAACAGAAAGCTGATTTTGGGATGACTTCTCTGTGAGTAGTGCTTCATTCACATCTGCTTTTGACAATAGACCTTATCTGCTCCCAAAATGTATTTGAAATATCGTTATTTTCTTTGTACATTTAGTCAGCTAGAAAAAAACTAGAGAAAAAAAGAACTCTAGAGAGGAGTATTTTACTAAAATATACAGTATATTACATATTCATTACATTTTTAGTGGTTTGATTATTTACTACATGAATACTTAATGCATGTTCGAACAGAAAATATGTAATGAAAACAGGTAGCAGCTGTTCTATGTTCCCATTTTACCAAAAAGCTGGAATAGAAACATAAGCATTAAAAAGCTGATATAAAAACCCACTCTGTGTGCAGTTAGGTTCGTTCATCATATCTTAAAGAGCAGGTCATATTGTATTTTAAAGTGTCCTAATGTTGTGTCGGAGTCCCCTACAAGAAGTTTAAAGGAGAAGTCCACTTCCAGAACAGCAATTTACAGATAATGTGACTACCCTTGACCCCCCTTGTCATCCATTTCTTTCTTTAGTCGTAAAGAAATTGTGTTTTTTGAGGAAAACATTTATGGATTTTTCTCCATATAATGGACTGATATGGTGCCCTGAATTTTAAATGCGGCTTCAAACGATCCCGAATGCGGTTGTAAACGACCCCAGCCGAGGAAGAAGGGTTATTTTCATTAAAAAAAAAAATACAATTTAAATACTTTTTAATGTCAAACGCTCGTCTTGTCTTGCTCTGCTTGAACTCTGTGTATTCTGACTCAAGACAGTTAGGGTATGTTGAAAAACTCCAAACATATTTTCTCGCTCAACTTCAAAAATCATTTCAAAATCATCCTACATCGCTGCAGAAGCACCGACCCAGTCTTTGCAAAGTGAACATGCAAAGAAGATCAAACACCCTTAACAAAACAGTAAAACAGCGATATAGGACGATTTTGAAGTTGAGGGAGAACATGAGATGGGAATTTTTTGACATACCCTAACTGTCATGAACAGGAAAAAAAACAGGTCGGGAAGAGCATATTAGCGCAAAAAACTTGATATTTTGAGCACTCAATTGAAAAAGTACACGTAATACTTACAGGTTGTGGTTCAGGGATGCTTGTTGGTCCAAATAAAAAAAGGTACGGACTTATCTTTCATAGACAAGCGTTTAGCAAATCCTGCGTTAAACTCGCCAAGATTAGAGAAGCAGTCTTCGGTAAGATGACAAGCACACAACATAAGGTTAGAATTTTATTGCTGTGGTATCATGAAACACAGCGTCTTCTTGACATAATGTAAACACACTAACTAGCGGAAGTGTTTGTGGGCAGGTCAGAGTGTTCGTATTTCGCGGGCAGGCAGGGAATATGCTAATATGCTACTTAGTGATGTATATCGGTAACAGGCAGTAGATTCGAAAATATGACAACTCGTTAAGGCGGCTTAGAGTCGACTTTTTTCATTTGAGAGACAATATCTTTATTCGTCATGCACTGTTTTGATTAACAACTTTGCAGTCAGTTTACATTGAAGGATAGATACACTGCAAACTGCAAAAAAGAGATTTTTCAAAAACCCTTATGACCTGCTCTTTAAATAGCAATTCAGTTTAGACTCTTGTTAATTTTAACCTTTAAAGGTTAAAATTATGTGGTTTTTGTATCAGTCTTTCTAATGACAATTATGTTTCTATTCCAGTACGTTGCTAAAGTATGAGCATTTAAACTGTGGCTGTCTGATTTCATGCATTAAATAAGATAAAACTAAAAGGTTAAGAAAAAAAAGATTATATTATAGTACCTACTGACAAATTGGTTTGTCTTACTATATTATTTTAATGTATTATCTTCATTATGAACATACTGGTTTGTATGCAAACAGTTTTCCTGCATGTTGTTTTTCTTCTCGTTATTTCCCCATAGCGGCTAATGAGCACTGAAGAATAAGGTGGATGTTTACAGCTTTAGCTGAGAGATTGTTTTCCTTAGGAGAAATTGACATGTACTGTACCTGATATTTAACCAAATGAATCAATATCAAATTAAATCAAGAGCTGATGACTTGTAATTGAGTCAATTTGTGAAATCTGTGTCAATACCCAGCCCTAGTGTTGAGTCACTTCTTAGTTTGGTCTAAAATCTTGGTCCTGAAGCAGAACTAGTAGAGATCTGACATGGATGACTCAATTCCACCATGTTCTGCAAGCTTTTCATCTAATGTTTCCCTTCGGACCAGTCTTCATTAGTGGATGTTTTCATCTGTGCTAACAAGCTCATCCGTTTCGTTTCCAAGTCTGAATAGATGCAGCCCAGAAACACACACCGGCCCAGAGGTCTTGGCTAAGGGCTTTTTACTTACCGCCAACTTTTTAATGAGATGACCACTAAATGTTCCCTCCATACGGGTCTGTTTTGTTTCTTAAAACTTGGTTTGGAGCATTGGATGTCACACTTTGGACACTTTTGTGCATGTGCATAATATTAGTGATGATCCCAATGATGTAACTGGCAAACGAGAACCTCATCAGATTTCCTCATTAAGCCCGAGTTCCCGTTTAAATTAACGCTCTCAAGCTAATCGTCAAGCAGGTGCCGCGTGGAGGCCAGATGCAAATAGTATCACCTGAACTAAAACAATAATGAAATTACCATGATGAATAGTCCTGGCTTTAAAAAGCATATGGGTTTCTCATAGCAACCAGTGTTTTCCTCTTAATGACATTACACATTACTCAGATTGATCTGTTTCGAGGTTTGTGGCGTCTCATTGTCATAAACTAATTACAGAGCGCGCTCGTCTGCTATGCTAATGGCTCGACGTATTCCAGTCACACTAAATAAACACCACGGCATAATTGCATCCGTGAGGATTGGCAGACGTGATTAATATTATTCGGAGCGCTGGATTCTTATGCTAATTGAAGATCACGTTCTGTAGTTGCGATGGCACGGCAGTCTCGCAGGTGCGAAAGTGATGGAGTGGCTTAAAGAATGGAGTGCCAAGTCTGGTTGCGTTTAAATGAAGTTTTGCTTTTGTTAAATGTCTTAAAGGCCTCTTGGAACCATTTAATGTGTTGGAATTTTTGGCAGTGAATTGTGATTGGCTAATCAGAGGCAGGTGGTTTAGGGGGTGGGGAATTCTTATTCTAGAAGGCATTTGATTGGATGAGAATTGGCATTGAGTGCAGAATGTCATTAATATTTAGAAGAAGGTTTTATAAGTGGAAATCTGTTAAAAGATGAGTTTGCTTCCATGGGGATGACCTCAAACTAACAGACGTGGACTAAAAGCCACAAACCACCCATTATTGCTTTTCCAGTTAAATGAACTCGAAACAAACTTGAGAAAACAGAATTTTGTCATGTGGTTGTGAAAAGCAAGAATGAATTATGGTCTTGTAAGGCTCCGGGTGCAAACCAGCTCGATGCCATTTTTCTAAATATAAATTATTTTCCCCACATGTAATAAGTCATACTGCTCGTACTAAACAATAATTCATTGAACAATAATTCATTTTGTTTCTTGTTTCTTTATTGTGTACATATATACATTTATACAAGTATTTATATTAGTGGTGGGCATAGATTAATTTTTTTAATCTAGATTAATCTCACTGTAATCTTGGAATTAATCTAGATTAATCTAGATTAAAATGGCTCATTTGAATTCTGCCGAAGGCATTCAGAATATGTGTGCTACCCAAATAATGATTAAAAGTAAGTCTTTGAGAACGGGTTTCTCAAGCCAGGTGGCGCATTAGACCAGGGGCTCATCTCCTGTTTCCAAATCAGAATAAGTTCACTACTAGTAGTAACAACTAGCAATCATCAAGAAGCAAACATAATGTGGTGGTAATTTGTGGTGTCGTGGTAATTAATAGGCTAAGTAATTAAATTAAATTATGTCATTTAAAATTACATAACGTAGCCTACCTATAAAGCGAAGGAGCACGTCACGTTTGATGTGGTAATTTCACAGTAGGCATACACACAGGTTCGAAGACTCGTTCTCGCCCCCTACAGTGCAATTCAGCTAGGTATTAGAGGCTGACATTTTTTCGGGAATCCCGCGGGATGGGAAACAAATTCACCAGGTGTGTTCAACTTCATCTATCGCTACAGACGGCGATCAACGAGAGTAGCCGAGAGCAGTCGCGGGCGGAGCTGAAAACGGAGCTGTCAAGTCGGACACCTTCTGCTCTCGTTAGTGACGCTCTCGCGATGTTTGCATGCACTATCACAGATGAAGTGAATTAAATGCAATATTTATCAAATACACAGATTTTTCAAAAGCGTTTTTATGAGCAACAGAAACACGTTTCATATACTGCTTAATACAGCGCCATCTGAACAAGAATAATGATCAACATAAACATATACTATTTAAATACTAATAAAGTGGGGTTATATATGCTTTTATCAGTGTTTTATGATAAATGTGACTCAATATAACATTGCGACTACAGTAAAAACACTTTTACTGCTCTAAAAACAGATTTGTCAGCATTATCGGACTTCAGGATGTTAGAATAAACCCAAAACACACGTGATCGTTGTCATGCGGTGAATCTGGCCAATCGTGAAACAGTCATGTGGTCATCAGAGCTCCTGCAGCCGCTCTGAAGAAACTGTGCCGGCTGAGTCAGCCGGCTGCTCTCGAATCGCTATCGCGGTACTTTGATGCCACACGTGACAGTCACGAGGCGTCGGCGCCTCCTCAAGTCGGACAAAATTTCTAACCGACATGCACTGCTTTAAGTCAGAATTTGATCGAGCTGCGCAGCGCTGCGTTAAGTCGAACACACCTACTAATAATCACGGGAATGGGACGGGACAGGAAAAAATGTCAGCGGGAGTGGGCGGGACCGGGAATCGTAACGCTATGAAACCCAGCTTCATACACAAATATACCTTTTATATAAATAAACTATATATTGTAATTTTAAACTTAATTCTAGTTGACCTGTCTCTTTATGCTCTCCTTCTGTATGCTTTGGTGTGGCTGGTTAAGCAAGTGAGTTCATGACGGACAGATCGTTAACGACTGGTCTATGTGGTAATACAGGACATCCAAATGCTCACCTATCATTCATCGACCATACGGGTTTTCATCTGAAAGATGTATGTAGTAGCAACTTTACATGGCCGCTCAATCTAATGTTAACCTAGAAAAATGTGCGCTATTGAAGTGTCAGTGCGAGTGTGGAAGCTGAATAGTAGCGCGGTACTGCATGACAGAGGCGCCGGTGCGGTCACTTGCTCTTAATTTTTAATTTTTGCTCTTTAATTTTAATTTTTCTCGTCATTTTTGGTCATACAGATAAGAGTAATAGGCATCTTTCGAATCTGTAAAGACTCAACGTTTTTTTTTTTTGTGTGTGTGCACTCAGAAAAACAAGGAAACGTTGCGCTTTTGTAAACTATAATTAAAGCAAAAAGGACGCGCTTTCTGCCTTCTGTCTCTGTGAACTTGAGCGCGTCTCTGTATACATTCGCGCTAAAATATCAAGGTGAAAGTCATCATAGCTTGCGTAGTATAGACCCAGCTCCCAACCCAACTTTGAGAATAGATTAACGGCGATATTTTTTTTATCGCCGATAAGAGTCTCACGTTAACGCAGCACGTTAACGCCGATAACGGCCCACCACTAATTTATATTTGTTATTGAATTAATACAGTATTATTTATTTATATATATATATATATATATAGTGATCTATTTATTGAAATTTAATTAGTTTAATTTAAATAATTAAATAATTATTCAGTGTTTTTTGTAATTGAGCATAACATAAACAAAACATAAAATAGCATAATTATGTTAACAATATTTATCTTATGTAGTAAATATATTAATATATATTAATTTATTTATAGATTATATTTATAGATTTTTATAGATTTTTTTATTAATTGTACTTGAACATAACATAAACATAACGTAAAAGAACATAATTGTGCAATATTAATATCTTATGTATCAATATTGTAAATATGTGTATATATATATATATGTGTGTGTGTGAGTGTATGTATATGTATTATTTAACAATATAAACAAAAAATTATTATTTACAACTTATATTACTTTATATATATTCTTTTACATTATTTATTATGTATTTTATATTAATTGTAATTGAGCATAACATAAACATAACACACACATATATATATATCACAAAGACTTTTAATGCCACTCAAATCATCACAAGGCAGGCGTCTCCTAACTAAAGTCAACATGATTCTGTCTGTTTTTTTTTTTTTGGTCTTGGATGTGTGTGCAGTGGCAGCATCTGATGAAACCTTGTGTAAAGGGGCATAAATGAAAGTGCTGTTTCACCCTGAAGGACGGAGTCAATTATTGTGTGACTTTTTTTTTTTTTTTTTTGTAAACCACTGATAAAAATAAAAATCTTTTTATGGTTGTTTTCCTAGATTTTTGTTAAGATAAGCAGAGGGATGGTGGCTGGTATCACCCGAGGGAGATCAGGTGTGAATTACTAGCAGTGATGATATTCAGCTTTTCTCTCGCGGCTCTAGGATCTTTGACGTTAAAACGTCCGCCTCGCAACCTGCCGAGAAAGTTTACTGACATCGACATTCTTGACGTCTACATCTCCGAGCTCTTACAAGGTTATCCAATGCTCCTATCTGTGAGTTTCAGATCACACATCCCTACTTCTGTTCCCAGCATGCCAACTGCTGCTGAAATAAGAAAAAAATGTTGGTAGGATCACAAAGTCTTGAGAGATTTGAATAGGTACTGTAACTCTCTGTCCTTGTGTGTAGATGTTTTCATGAAAACATACCTGAGAATCTCAACTATGTTTTCATAATTTCAACTTAAGAAAGAAAGAAAAAAATTTATCCATGTGTAGGTTTTTGTTTTTATATTCATAAGATATGATATAGTTCAAGGATTAGTTCACTCCAGAATAAAAATTTCTTGATAATTTACTTACACCCATGTCATCCAACATGTTCTTGTCTTTCTTTCTTTAGTCAAAAAGAAATTTGCAAATTGAGGAAAACATTCTAGGATTTTTCTCCATATAGTGGACTTCAATGGGGATAAACATGTTGAAGGTCCAAATTGCACTTTCAATGCAGCTTCAAAAGGCTCTGCACGATCCCAGCTGAGAAATAAGGGTCTTATTGAGTGAAACGATCGATCATATTCTAAAAAAAATAAAATAAAAAAATTATATGCTTTTTAACCACACATGCTCATCTTGCAGAAGCTCTGTGATGCACATGCCTGTCTGTGACTTAATGCACTACACAATTATGTTGGAAAGGTCACGTTAAAAATGGTTGGGTAGGGTGAAAAACTCCATCTCATTTTCTCCTCCAACTTCAAAATTGTCTGACATTATTTTACCTTTTTTTGTAAAGGGCGTTTGACTGTCTTTGCACGTTCACTTTGTAAACACTGAGTTGGTGCTTAATGCATCACACCTTTCCAGTGTGATTCCGTAATGCTTGAAGTTGAGCTAGGGTTGGGTATCGAGAACCGGTTTCATTTTAGAACCGGTTCTAAATTTCCAAGAACCGGGTATTCGATAAGACACGTGCATTTCGATTCCGCTTATTGATTCCTGCGCTCGCATTTTAATGTGATTTTAAAGTTTAAAATAGGGCTGTCAAACGATTAATTGTGATTAATCGCATACAAAATAAATAATATGTGTGTGTACTGTGTGTAATTATTATGTATATATAAATACACACAAATTAATCTATATATTTAAGAGAAATATGTTATGTACAAAATATTTTTATGTATAATATAAGTTCTACAAAAAATATAATAAATACATATACTTGTAAATATTTCTTAAATATATACATGAATGTGCTTGTATTTATACATAATAATTACACATAGTACACACACATTTATTAGGCAAACTCAAACTTTTATTTTGTATGCGATTAATCGTTTGATAGCCCTAGTTTAAAATCAAACGATTTCAGTAAAAAGGTTGTTCTGGGCTGGATCTGACTTCTCTTTTACATTTACCACACAATATGCACAAAAAAAATCAGTATGTCATCATAAACACAGCCGTTTCTTGTCTTAAGTGTAAGTAAACAGATGAGAAAGAAACAAATGTTTAACAATATTTTTAGATCTGCGTGTGTTCACTGTTAAAGAGACAGCTGCCTAATAAACATGCTGCCTGTCCTTAATGTTCATCCAAGAACGAAAAATCATTCACTGATCTTGACTGAATGTCTTTCGTGAACTTTAATGAGGATTAATCTACATTTTATGAAAAGAAAATTATGCAGTGTTTTTAAACTTTTGATTTAAAAATGTGTACCTGCAATTTGTTCAGTTGTATTTTTTGCTTGTTCCTATTTCATTACTAACTGTTTACTTGTCTTTAACAATTTAATGTTTGACATTTATATTAGTCTAGTTTTTGCTGTGGTATTTTTTGTTAAAACCATAGGCAAAAGTTCCTCTTAGGCCTAAGTGTTCTGTAGGCTGCTGATTTTTGCTCATGTTATTCAGCTGCAACAGAAAGCTTTGAAAAAAAAAACAGTTTAAAAATGTTTGACTTAATTTCTTTTATTGACTTTTTTATGTTATTGGAATCTAAACTAGGAATCGTTAAGAATCGGAATTGATAAGTGGAATCAGAATCAATAAAATTCAAACAGTACCCAACCCTCTAGTCGAGCTAGTGCAAGATGAGCGTTAGTGGTTAAAAAGTATATAAATTTGTATTTTTCTTAGAAAATTACTGATCATTTCACAAGATTAAACCCTTATTCCTCGGCTGGGATCGTGTAGAGGCCTTTAAAGCTGCGTTGAAACAGTTTTGACCTTCAACTCAATGAATCCCATTGAAGTCCACTATATGGAGAAAAATCCTGGAATGTTTTCCTCAAAGACCTTAATTCTTTGTGACTGAAGAAAGAAAGACATGAACATCTTGGATGACAGGGGTGAGTAAATTATCAGGAAATTAATTCTGGAGTGAACTAATCCTTTAAGCAATATCAAATAAGCAAGAGTGCAGTTTTCCTGATTTAACACGTGAGTGTGATTATGTGATATTTTATACATCAGTTCAAAAAACATTATTTAGTTAGCTACATTTTAGAATGCATATGGTGCATTTAAAAAGAATTGTTTTAAAATTGTTTATCAAAAACTCATCTTTCATCAATGCAATTGCATTGTTTTGTTTTTCCCACCAATTATTTCTCTCTCAGAAGTTCTAAGAATTTTCAGTGGAATTGTTAGGAAACAAAATTGTTAGATTCCTCACGATTCCCATTCGTATGTAGCGCGTTTATTTCAGTAGCTTCAGTCAATAACCTGAGCTGAATTAAAAATCTCGCAGGTGTGTTTGACAGTAATACCAAACCTTGACGTTCCTGGTCAGTTCTTTTGATGCATTTTTTATTATTATGTTTTGGCTTCGTTTTTGCCCTTGAATCACTGCGTATCACTTTGGTGTTTGTTAGAACACATCCAACTCTTTTAGATTACGAACCCGGCCTGGTTTGTACTTTCTGAAGCTTGTATTTCACGGCTTTAATAAACTTCATACGGATCCTAATCCCGGAGGCATTCGCAGAGCGGTGAGATGCTGTTATACAGGAAGACGGCGAAGGCAGGAAGGGAAGGAGTGAAAGAGAAATCCCTCTGCAAGAATAGCTCCAGAGCCGAGCGGCTTTTCCTGCTATAGGAAACCTGGAACGGGAGGGTGAAAGCCTCGCTAAAGCATTTGCTGACAGAAATTCAACCGTAATGGGAAAAAAGCGCACACTTCTCTCAGACATTCCATGCCACTTTTCAGGACGCTCAACCAGACTTCCTGTTTCCTCCTGAGCTACTTCCTGTGGATACCAACAAATGGCGCTTCAGATTTGAAAGGTTTTCTCCTCATTTGGCACTGTTTTACTGTTATTCTTTCACAAAATAGAGGATCTTTATCTCCATCTGCTTTCTCTCTCATTCCCTCCACTTCCTCTTCCTATACATGTCCTGTATCAAGCATTAATGTTGCTTCTGGACTCTATCATTCGTGTTGTCTCTCTTGTCTTTCAGCACAAAAGATGTCAGAGTTCATGGGAAGGAAGCTGAACCCGTCAGTGCAGGTGTGTTGGATGAGGCGCAACAGCATGATTATGGATGCAATGAGTATTAAACTTTTTTTTTGAAGTAATAAGTAATTTTATGTTTTTTAAGAGTTATTTTACTTTTATCATGGGGAAAAAAATAATAATATATTATAATAATTATTTTTTTTTTTTTACTTTTAAGTTTTTATATTTATTCTATTTTTGTTTGTTTTAATTTATTTTTAAAAGAATGGCTATTACACTTTTTTTAACTAATCTTTTTTTTTTAAGAGTTATTTTACTTTTATCATTGATTTGATCCATCCATTTGATTGATTGAGTAATTTGAATGTTTTTTTTTTAATAGAATGAGTACTATTATTTAGCAAGAAATAAATTATGCTTTAAATTTGTCAAAAGTGATGATAAAGACATTTATAATGTTACAAAAACTTTCTAGTTCAGATAAATGCTATTTTTTCTGAACTTTCTATTCATCAAAGAAACCTAAAAAAAATAACACAGCTGTTTTCAACATAATAATAATTATAAATGTAAATATTAGAGTGATTTCTGAAGGATCATGTGACTGGAGTAATGATGCTAAAAAATTCAGCTTTGAAATCACAGGAATAAATTACATTTTAAAATACATTCAAATAGAAAACAGTTATTTTAAATAGTAAACATATTTCAAAATTGTACTGTTTTTGCTGTATTTTGGATCAAATAAATGCAGGCTTAAAACATTAAAAATCTTACTGTTTCACTGGTAGTGTATATATAATTTTTTTCTTGATAATTTTTTTTTTATAAGATTTTATATTTATTTTATTTCTATTTTATATTTTTTAAACATTTTTTTTTTCCTTTTTAAATGAATAGTTCAGCTAAAATGACGATTAGCATTTACTGTACTTATTTCATGAATCATAAAAGTTTCTGATAAATATTAATATCTTTTGGTTGTATCACAATGTTTGTCTGAAAAATCTGCACAAAAAGTACCATAAAAATAGTGCCATATACGAGTAATCTAAATTAATTTCTAAGTTCATTGTTTCTAATGTCTTGCGACCAAAATGCCACTGACGTACCAAACTTGGTGACTTAGTTCTATGTGAAACCTAGCCTAAATCTGTCGAAAGGCTTCAGACGTCTTGAAATAGATCATCTGGACCACTTTTGTGGTGCCTTTTTAAGTAAATAATGACAGAATTTTTATTTTTGAGGTAGTAGAGTTAAAAACAGCAACTTGCATTGTGTCCACATAATGCATGATACCATCATGTGGCTGTTTCTGTTCTCATTGGCTTAATTGTTGAGCTTGAGGCTACAGGAAATGGGGATCTGTTTCCTGGAAGATATTAGGCTATAGTCTTTTTTTTTTTTTAATTCAACATGTGATGAGTCATGTAGATTACTGGATGAGGCTGTTTTCATTCTTGGTTTGACTGATTGGTTGAAAGAAGGAGCCTCGTAGGTCCATTTTCACATTGTACATTTGGTTTGAGTCATGGTGTGTTTGCTTTGTCAGCAGTTTACTGCATGCAAAAATGCAAATTGTATATCATAAGTACCAATTTCCTTTGGCGATTTTTTTTTTTTTTTTTTTTTTTACCACTTGTTTTCATGCATGTTGTGAATCCTGTCCCAAACCAAAGAGACTCAGGTGGAGTTGCTGGTGCTCAATCGAATTCTGAAAACTGCCTGACTAACCAAACAAACTGAACTGACATCAAAGGGATGCTTTATCAAAAAGACGGATCAAAACCGGATGACATCAAAAAGCTGTGGTGTGAAAGTGCACGTAAAGGTGAAGCGTGTCATTCGGAATAGCAAAATGAATCTTTCTTTAACATTCAGTTGTACAAGAACAACAGTTTACACACGGTTTTCGATCATGATAATGCATGTTTAAATTGGTATGGAAAAATGTGACCCTGGACCACAAAACCAGTCTTAAAGGTCAATTTTTTTAAAAATTGAGATTTATACATGGTCTTTAAGCTGAATAAATAAGCTTTCTATTGATGTATTTGTTAGGATAGGACAATATTTGGCTGAGATACAACTTTTTGAAAATCTGAAATCTGAGGCTGCATAAAAAATGTTAAAAATTGAGAAAATGGCTTTTAAACTTGTCCAAATGGAGTTCTTAGCAGTGTTGGGGAAAGTTACTTTTAAAAGTAATGCATTACAATTTTTTGTTACTCCCTAAAAAAAGTATCTAATTACGTTACTTAGTTACTTTTTACGGGAAGTAATGCGGTACATTACTTTTGCGTTACTTTTTAAATCTGGGCAGGGCATACTTGTTTGTTTTAATATAAAAAGTTATTCAGCTCTTCAGCAATAAAAAAGAACAAATGTTAGTTTATCTTGAGTAATTTTTGCTTATTAATATGATTGAATTGGATCATCGAAGATCAGCAGCAAAAACGTTGGTCAATAAATCAGGATTAAATAAATAAAGGATATTTGTATTATTTAACATATTTAATTATTGCAGGGTATGCATCATATTCTGAGTTGCATTTAATTGTTTTTATTCATTTTGAGGAAACTGAATGTGTTTTTTTTTTTTGTTAGTGAGATGAATTAATGCATGTTCACATTTACTCTAGAACTAAAGTAACATCTTACTCCCGATTTCTCTCAGTATGGGGGCAGGAGAGCTTTCAATCAATAAATGAGAAAAAAAGTTTACTAGTTACTTAAAAAAAGTAATCTGATTACGTAACTCGCGTTACCTGTGATGCGTTACCCCCAACACTGGTTCTTAGCAATGCATATTACTAATCAAAAATTACATTTTGATATGTTTACGGTAGGAAATTTACAAAATATCTTCATGGAACATGATCTTTACTTAATATTCTAATGAAAAATCGATTTTTTTTTTTTACCCATACATTATATTGTTGGCAATTGCTATAAATGTACCTTCGACTGGTTTTGTGGTCCAGGGTCACAAATATGAATATTTTGTTTAATTTGCACTTTCTTGTCAATTTAGAATTAATTTCATCCACGTAAAAGTGGTTAAAAGTAAACAAATTTAAATTCAAATTTGAAATTTTAAAGACCCCTTCATCAATATACTATGACTAAAGCAGTGTTTTAAAAAAAGGAAACATTGCTGTCTGCCTTGTCATTGGTCAGAAAAATAGATAGACACGCCCCTAACTTTTCTTATTGGTTGAGCTGGTTTTGCTGTGTCAGACTAGTTGGGTTTAAACAACCACAGCAGTGGAGTCACAGTGTCTACACTGTTGAATGAGTCTCTGCTTTGGGATAGAAGTAAGAAAAACATTGGAAGAAACATTGCTATCATTAAAAGTTGCTATCATGCTCTTTGTAAAGTTGCATAGTTATCTAGGCCTGATTGTGTTTTTAAAACATTATTTATTGTGGAAAGCTGGCATGTTTGTGCTGACAATCCTCTTGAGTTCTTTATTGAGGGCAACAGCTGGCTGTTCCCTGTGCTCGTATCTCACACCCAGACACACCCTCCAGTGGCACACTGATCTCTCTGTTTCTCTCTCTCAGTCTGTGCCTTTTTTTTTCTCCCTCCACATGGACTCTCGGCCCCACATGAGTGCACAAAGAGAAGTCTATTTCCCTCCAAATTAGATTTGCTGGAGGAAAGAGGTTTGCGCTATTGAAGCTCACCCAGACTGCAGTAATATTTAGTTTTCGTGCGTGTGTTTGTAGTTCTGCGACATAACTAAAGCTCACCATATAGATCGCATAATGACTGGCGTCAGTTTCAGTGTTCGCAATCTAGCAAACTGGATGCTGGGAAGTCACATTTGACCTGTTTGTGAAAACACTGTAGACTCTGGACTAAAGATGAACTTGAGCTCATGTTGTCGGAGGCTGAGATTTTGGGTATGTGTACATTTATATGAAGTTATTAAAATTTAAAATTTAAAACTGTTTTAATATTGTAAGTAAATTGTAAGTTATATAAATATATTAATTAGCATTCTTTTCATACATCAATTTTTATTCTTAACCCCTTAACTGTTACCATCCTGCTAGCGGGACGCCTTCACTGTATTACAATTAAATCTAATCATGACAAACTATATATTGTTGGAAAGGTCGTTGAAAAGACTCCTAAATAGATATTTTATTATTGTTATTTTGTTAAAAATTATGTAGGAACAGTAATAGGTTAATTTAAGAGTGCACCTCAAAAAATGTACATCAGAAGACAGAAGACTTTAATTTTACAGCAATTTTGGATTAAAAACTATTTTGAAAATATTTAATATAATTTAAATTTTTTTATGTACAGTAACTTTAAACATATAACATTTTTATAGTTTCATTTTTTGAAACGATTTCACTTAATAATCTGCTGATTGACATGGAACTTTCACATCTATGTTCAAAAATGGGGGATGACAGTTAAGGGGTTAAATATAACTTGTTCATGTATATTTGTGAAAATTGAATTGAAAATGAAAATTGTTGTTATTTATTTTTTTATGAAACACAGAAGGATAATTTCTGAAATATTCATGAAGCTGTTTTGGATATGTTAACAGTTCGTGGTGACTACATTTGTCCAAAAAAGGCTTTGATTGTGTTATTTTCCTATTGCAATTAAAAATAGAAATAATATAAATACATCCGTAATTTTACACAATTTTAACACATTTTTAGGAATGTTATATAATTTTTTGTTTCTGATAAAAATATTTTTATTTATTTATTTTTTCATGAAAAATACATGGTGAGTTGCTGATTAAATATTAAGTTTTTTTTTTTGCATACATCAGCAGTTCACAATTTTCATGTCTTTCCAAAATAAATAAATAAATAAATTAAAAAAAAATAAAAAAGCTCCTAAAATGACAAAAATGGCATCAAAAAAGTACTAGAGAAATTGTTGAAGTTAATGCCTTAATCGAACCTAATTTTTCTTCAAAAATTTTTGAAGACTTAAGATATTAGTAAGTTGCTTATTGTTTTTTTACATATCAGAATTTTCCTCTTTTGCTGAAGTCTGGCTTCGGGGATTTAGATATCTTGTTTGCATTCATAATTGAAGCATTATGCAAGAAACAGTATGCAATATAATTTGCTAGGCAATTGACAAATGGATTGAAATTAACTGAATGTAATCATGCACACATTAGCCGTTCCACTGAGATGTGTCTCTTAAATGCAGTTTATAATTGCATGCGATTATCTTGAAGTGGTGATGAAAATCACAGAGGTTCCCCTAATGGGAGAAACCGTGAAGTGAGATTCCCAGATTTACTTTCTGCGTTTCGTGGAGCGTAGGGAGCGTCTGTTGTGGATTCCTGTGAATGGCAGTTGTCTGAAATAGCTGCAGGTGTGGGTTGCGTGCTGTGAGGAGAGAGCTGGCCCACTTTTGTTGTTTAATATAGACAGGTGGTGTAGTCTGAAATGAGACTGCAGCTGTTCCCCAGTCTCTCGACTTAATGCACATGTAATCTCATGTAAGCATGTGTGTGTGTGTGTGGATGTGTGAAGATGTTGCAGGCAGTTAGGCAGCCGTTTGCCCCAGCAAAGTCCTGGGTTTCCCAGTGGAGGTTTTGCTCAGTCACAGCTGGGGTCTGCGGTGGGACTGTGTCGCTTCGTGCTGATGCTGGTGGCCACCACTGCATTCTGGTGTGATAGTCCACTGGGGAACAGGCCAGTTAGTGAACGCAAGGCGGTGTGTTAGTGTTAGTTAATCTGAATCTGGGATGCAAGTTCTGTTGTTACCAATAGAGTTCAACAGAACTAACGACCATAGTTAGCTAACGATGCTTTTGGGAAATGCACGCCTGGTTGGTTCAGTTAATCTGAAAACTGAATCTGACTGGTGTGATTGAAAGAGCCATGGTGACTTATTGAATATGTGGAAATCATGCTGTGTCATTCACTTGAATCTATTTTTATACTTTTTATGCTGGATTGTTAATAAAGTGTTAATCTAATAATAATTCTATATTTTAAATTTTGAATTTGATAAGGGATGTTTTTTTAAAAAAAAGTTAATATTTCGGTAACACTTGACAATAAGGTGTCATTTATTAACAACATTAACATAACATGAACAATGAACAATACATTTATTACACTATTTATTAATCTTTGTTAATGTTAATAAAAATACAGTCGTTCATTGTTAGTTCATGCTAGTTCATGGTGCATTAACTAATGTCAGCAAACAAAACTTTTGATTTTAATAATGCATTAGTAAATACTGAAATTAACATTAAGATTAATACATGTTGTAGAAGTATTATACATTCTTAGTTCATGTTAACTGATGTAGTTAACTAACGTCAACTAATGAACCTTTATGTACCTTTTGTAAAGTGTTACCAATATTTCTTAAATGTGACCCTGGACCACAAAACCAGTCACAAGTAGCAAGGGTATATTTGTAGCAATAGCCAAAAATACACTGTATGGGTTAAAATTATACATTTTTTATGCAAAAAATCATTAGTATATTAAGTATCATGTTCAATTAAAATATTTTGTAAATTTACTACCATAAATATATAAAATCTTAATTTTTAATTAGTAATATGCATTGCTAACAGCTTTAATGGACAACTTTAAATGTGATTTCCTCAATATTTAGATTTTTTTTGCACCCTCATATTCCAGAATATTGTCCTATCAAACCATACATCAATGGAAAGATTATTTATTAAACTTTGACCCTTATGACTGTTTTTGTAGTCCAGCGTCACATATATTATATTTATTTTAGCAGTAACACTTTAATAAATAACAAATATTATTGCATTTTTATAATACTTAGCATTAATGTACATTCCATAATGTAAATAAAATGAGTCTTTAGCTAAAATTAGTAATTAGTGATTGACTGTTAGATTAACTGTTTTGTTAATATTTTTACATTTTGTAAATATTTTTTGAAGTTTTGATACTATTATACTAATTTTCCTCATTTTTTTTCATGTTGTTGAAGTTCAGCACTTGTCAAAAACAACATTTGCTCAAACTAAATTAGTGAAATTTGTGGAAAAAACAGCTAGTATGATTTTTGTTTAGTTTTATCCAATATTAACTAGTGCACTTCTGTTCAAAAGTTTAGGGCAAGTAAGATTGTTGTCTTCAATGCTCTTCAAGGCTGCATTCATATGTTAAAAAGGCAGAAAAAACTGTAAAATTGTGAAATATTTTTGCAATTTGAAACAAATGTTTTCTATTTGGATGCATTGCAAACTATAATTTATTCCTGTGATGCAAAGATGAGTTTTCAGCATCATTACTCCAGTCTTCAGTGTCACATGATCCTTCAGAAATCATTCTAATATGCTGATTTGCTGCTCAGGAAACATTTATTATTATCAATAGCTGCTTTTCCACTGTCGGGCCGAACGCTTCTTAGAACGGTCAGGTACGGTTCCAGTTGTGTTTCCACCTGAGCCTGGTACAGCACAGCATGATTACAAACCGTTCTCGACCCGGAATTCTCGATAGAGTGTGTGTGCTAAGCGGAAATGTGCCATTTGATCGAACAGCCAAGTAAACAGCTACGCTGCGTTCATAACTGTCAATAAATGTGGTATTTTTTAGAAAGGTTTTACCTTCTGTGTCCGTCTCCGTTGGCATGCATATCCCCTCAGCATTTGTTGGTAATGTGATACCTGTCGTCGCCTACTGTTTATTTTATTTTTTTGCGCCAAGAGTTGTGTCCTTTTTTTCTGTTATTTATCAAAGTAAATATTAGATTTAAAAAAAAGGAGTCCCAAAAACAGAAATATCTGATCATTGCTCATATGGCTGTTTACATTACAATTGCGTTACCAAGGCAACGACTGACACATTTGTATTTACATTCCAAAGAGTTCCGTTATCAGCACCACAGTGGAAAATGAAACTGTATCTGTGCTGACTGGCCTGGATCGGCACGGAACGGTTAAGCAAAGAGAACGGTTTGGCCCGACAGTGGAAAAGCTGCTAATGTTGAAAATAGTTATGTTGCTTAATATTTTTGTAAAATTTGACCCCAAACCTTTGAACCATAGGTAGTACAAAACATAGAAATGTACCTCACACTAAGAATATTTTCACAATTCACTCTCCGAAATAAAGGTACAAAAGCTGTCACTGGGGCAGTACCTTTTTAAAAAGTACACTTTTGAACCTATTAGGTTCCAATATGTACACTTTAGGTACTAATATGTATTACTAATACTAATACTACTAATATGTAATTAATTATTTCTAATATATACCAAAATAAAACCCTTTAGGTACAAACATGTACCTTTTGAAAAAGTACTGCCACAGTGACAGCTTTTGTACTTTTATTTTTGTGAGTGTTTATTAATCCCACAATTAGGTTTCATCCCTGAAAGATGTAGCCTGTGTGTTTTCAACCTCTTAATCTGGAAAATCCCCCTCTAAAAATGTCTGCCTGGCCTCAAGGGGAGGTCCATAAGTGAGATTTGACGTCACGCCGCTGTCTCTTTATAAAACATCTTTGTCGTTTATTGATGCACGTGCGTTCATGCGCACATTGATTTCTAGCCAAAATTGTGGCGACCCGCTATTTATTCTGTCTGTTTTTGTATCGCATTCCTATCGAACATCCGGTTAGTGTAAAAATATGAGCGTGTCTCAGTTTGCCCAGCATGACGGCGCATTACAGAACAAATTGGCCACTTTGGGACATATCTAAATGACTCCCTCCGCCCCGCGTTCACTGCACACACTAAATAAACGCTGCTTTTTGAAACGGGGCCATTAGTCCTGAGGACTGACCATTACCCACACTGCAGCAGTGAGTTTTCAGCGCTCCCCCGCATCGCTCCGCTGATTTATTACCGCCAGTGATATTGACCTTGTGCTTGTATGGGTTCAGATTTGTGCTGGTCACTTGCTTTATCTTGGCTCTAACTGAACTTTTAGGCATGGAGGGTGAGGTAAGTGTGATGTTGCAATGCTTTTTAATGAGTTAGCTTGGATCATAACTTTGGCAAGATTTATATGCTCCTCTTTGTGCTGTTTGGTGACTAGGAGTCGTATGCAGGATAAAGTGCGAAAGCCTTTTAGCCTATACATCCTGCTGATTCTTTTAATTAAGCACCTTCTAAAATCAATCTCACCCTGTTGAACTGATGAATGATGCAAACCTGTAAAAGACTCTGAGATCCCTTGGGGAGATGTGTGTCTGTGAGGGGAAAAAAAAAGCTTGGCTAATGTCTCTATGTGCCGGCTTCTTGCATAGCTAGATTTAAAAGAATAGTTCAAACAAAAATAAGAGTTTGTTTACAGTTCAAACCTTTATGTCTTTCTGTCTTCCTTGGAACAAAACATTTTGAAGCATCTTTACAGCCTAAAATGACAGTTCATAGTAACCCATGTCTGTCAAACTTCAAAAATGTTCCATACAACCTGTGCATTATGTTCTATGAATACCACCCAAGAAAAAAAGGTATGATTTGGTAAGTCATAATTATGAAATGCCAAGTCATAAATACGACTTAAAAATCAACATTGTCACATAATTATGACTCTTAATGTCATAATTTAAACTTCGAAATTGCAATGAAAATTCATTCAATTAAGGTTAACTTAAAATAGTCATAATTATGGTTAAAAATTATTATGGGTTTAAATTAAGGGAATTATGAGATAAAATTAATATTATGAGATAAAGTGATAATTATGACATAAAAATCATAATTGACAAGTTGACATTGTAATGAAATGTCAATTTGACAAAAAATTAAAGCGATTATTATGAGAACGTCAAAATTGTGACAGAAACATAATTGACAAGTCAAACAAAAATTTAAAAAGAAAAAATATATTAAAAAAATAAAAAGACAATTTTTTTGTTGAAATCCTGTCATTATAATTGACAATCATTTTTATTATCTCATATATATGACTTAGTATTTTGATTTCCATTTTTGTTTTGCAATTATGACTTAATATCTCATAATTATAATTTTCGATCTCATAAGTATGACTTAGTATCTAAAATTCATTTTTTTTATCTAACAATTATTATGACTTAGAATCTAATTTTTTTTTTTAGAATTATTAGTATGTCAATTTCATTTTTCATCTCATAATTATTATGACTTATTATCTCCTAATTATAATTTTTTATCTCAAAAGTGTGACTTAGTATCTCAATTATATTTTTTAATCTCATATTTATTATGACTTAGTGTCTCATAATTATATTTTTATCTCATAATTATTATGGCCTAGTATGTCATAATTATATATATATTTTAATCTCATAATTATTATGGCTCAGTATCTCATAATTATATATATTTTTATCTCAAAATTATTGACTTAGTATCTCAATTTCATTTTTTATCTCATAGTAACTCATAATTTTATATATATATATATTTAGTATCTCAGTTTCATTTTTATCTCAGTATTATGGCTTAGTATTGCAATTACAATTTTTAATCTTGTAATTATGACTTAGTATCTCAATTTCATTTTAATCTCATAATTATTATGGCTTAGTATCTCATTATAATTTTTCATCTATGACTTAGCATCTCAATGTAATTTTTTATCTCAAAATTATTATGGCTTAGTATCTCAGTTATATTTTTTAATCTTGTAATTATGACTTAGTATCTCAGTTTCATTTTTATTTAATAATTATTATGGCTTAGTATCACAATTACTGTGCATCTCATAATTATTACGACTTAGTATCTCATAATTATATATTTAATTATGATTCAACAAAATATGATTTTTTTCCCCCCATAATCTGCATCTGTATAGTAGCTTTTGTGAGGAACTTTTAAACGAACCCTTTATTTACTTCACCTCCACTGAAGATTTCAAATTTTGTTCATTTTTGTGTTTTAAATGTTGCAGCGCATCTTTGATGCACCTTATCAAATATGCAGAATGTAAAATAAATTTTGAAAGCTGCAGCAGAGGGAAGGATATTCAATTAATAATGGGGTCTGCTCTTCATAAAAAGCTGTTGTATGACTTAAAAAATGAATAATTTTATGGCCTTTTTGGTGCTTTTTGGACTGTGCTAATTGTAAACTTGTATAAAAAGTAAAGATTCTTTAAAAAATCTTTAGTTTTTCTAAGCGTTCAGGTTTGGAATGGCACGATGATGAGTGAATGATGACAGAATATTAATTTATGGGTGAATTATCCCTTTAACTGGATATGTTTCCTCAGTTCATTTGCAGAACCGGAGGCATTTAGACTCAATGTGATCTTGTGCTTAGATAGCGGCGGCTGCTCAGCCAATACGCAGATGTGAAACAGATAGACTGTGGCCGCATCGATCCAGCACTGACTTGAATAATAGCCAGCTGCTTTTTACCCTGAAAGAGAGAGCTGTTGGAGTCTCTGGACTTGTAGGTGTGTGACTGAGCTCACAGGCCAGCAATCGCTTCTCGCTATCTGTCCCGCCCACCGTCTCAGGGGGCTCCGCTCCAGAGACGCCCCAGAACGGCGGGCATAACCTGAGGAAATGCCGACGTGTAAACATGGCTGTGACTGGGAGTTTCCTACTCTGAGATCAGTGAACTGTGATAAGTGCGTGAGGATTCGGCCGTGGGAAGCAGACTGGCTTCTTCACATAAACAGAAACTTTTTGATGTGGTACGGGTTCATCTGAAGTGCCCCTGCTAAATGAACTCGGTGTTTTTAGATGAGCCTTTGGGATTCAGGGATGGGTCACTAATGGCTCACTGGTCGTCCATCGAATGACTAACGAGTTTATTTTTAGAGGCACTGCTTTAATTGGCATGTTGTGCTTTAGCTATTAGACTGTTTTGCATGGTTAAACACTATTTAAAAGGGTAGTAAGGCTGAGTTGTTTATCTAACTAATAAGGACATTTTTGTAATTTAAAACAGCAGTTTTCTCTTGCAAAAGGTGCAATTCCTAAATTATAATTTCTGTTTCAAATAAGCGCTGTTCTTTTGAACTTTCTATGATTCTGAAAAAAGTCAGCTTTCACAAAAATATGAAGCAGCACAACTATTTTCAACATTGGTAATAATCAGAAATCTTGAGCAGCAAATCAGCATGTCAGAATGATTTCTGAAGGATCCTGTGACACTAAAGACTGGAGTAATGATGCTGAAAATTCAGCTTTGCATCACAGGAATAAATTACATTTTACAATATATTCAAATATATAGAGTTGTTTGAAATTGTAATAATATTTCACTGTTTTTACTGCATGTTTGATCAAATAAAGGCATCCTTGAAGAGCAAATGAGACATTCAGAAACATTTTAAAAAACATTTTTTAAAAAATGAGAAAAAAAGACAAAATCTTTAAATAGTAGTTTTATTTTTAATATTACCAGACATTTGAATTTGATTTTATTTTATTTTACAAAAACATTAAAAAAAGGTCCAGAATCATTACATAATATTTAAATGGGAATTTATATTACCAAACCTTTGAATGGTTTTATTTTATTTTATTTTAACTTTTTTATTTTAACTTTTGGTAATATATTATCAATCATTTAGTATTTTATTTTATTTTATTTTATTTTATTTTATTTTTTTAATTTAATTTAATTTAATTTTATTTTATTTTATTTTATTTTATTTTCCAAAAACATTAATACAATTTCAAAAACATTACAGAATTTTTCAGACAAATAGACATTTTCTATTTGTACACTAGTTATTTGCACTCCAGTTTGAAAACCCCTGGTTTAGCACAACCCTTCTTTGATTTAGGCTCCAGACTTTAACATGACGTCTCATTTTTCTTCCCATCTGCCTTGAATAAGTGAATGAATGGCTAAACGTTGGCAGGCAGCTGTTGGTTCATTTATCGTCCTCACCCATTGACTCTCTGTTTCTTTTCCTCTTTGCAGGGAACGAGAGATCCCGTGTTCCTCACTGGAGTGAGTTCCCCACCTGATTGGCCCGTCTACAGTGAGACACTTATTAAACTCAGCGTCTACAGTGCAAACGACGGCCACCAGCAGACGGTGAGTAAATCGGCTATACTTTTCACTTCGGATGAAATGTGATCTAGGGACTCGTCTTGGTTCCTTTCAGTTTTGCTTGTGTAGATCTCAGTATCTGGTTCATGTATTTCTTGTGGTGCTGATTTGGGACATGGACTGCACTAGTTGGGGCTTCTTAGGCCTGAATGTTGTTTGCAAGGGCCTGAATATATATTTTTTTCTTTTAATCACCTACTTGGTAATGTTTGTCACAAAATCATTCGGAGCTGCAGCTTCAGTCTATAAATCAGACTTCGTCTCGCAATCCACACGTTTGATTATTTTGCATAAAGCCTGGCACATTGACATTTATTCCGCTGCGAATTGACAGCTCATTTAATTTGTGTCGCATCGGTCCGTTCTGCAGACAACACTAAAGAAATTAGATATTATTTCACAGACAAAATCTGAAGTCGAAGCACGAGAAACAGATGCGCTTGAGAAATGTGCCAACTTTAAGACTTGAGTCTGGACACTTTTCAAACATCTTTTGTTTAGACGTGATAAACTTATAGACTCATAGACAAACTTATAGAAACTGACTGAAGGCTGAAACTGCGATTAATGTTATATTTTTAGTTTTATTTATATAATGGTATACTTTATACTTTATACTTTACCAGTGTTAGTTTGGTACAGTTAGTTTCTTGGTTTTAGTTAATATTTTGAATTAATTGTATATTCTATATTTTCTGTTTTTATTTTAGTTTTAAAGTTTTAGTAGTTTTTTATGTGGGTCTGTTTTTACATTTTTGTATATAAATATTTTAAATATTCTTGTCAAATTTATATTTTTAGTTTATTTAGTTTATTTTAGTACTTAAACTAAAAAATAAGAATTATTGCCATGGCTACTAGCTGAAATAAAATAAAAATAAAAAAAAAGAATAAAATAATGATTTTTTTTTTTTTTTTTTTTTTACAATATTATTGTAAAATATTTTATTTAAAAATATGTATTTTATTACTTAAACGAATGAGAGAAATAAAAATAATAAAATGTTGAAAACAATGAATAATTAATATTTAAAAAATAAAATAAAAATATTTTATTTAAAATGTTTATTTATTTTAGTACTTAAAGTAAACAAAAATGAGAAATAATACCTTGGCAACTAGCTGAAATAAAATACAAATAATACAATAATGAAAATATTGAATAATTAATATTTTTAAAAAATCATTGAAAAAATATTTTAGAAAAAAAGATTTATTTAAACTAAATGTAAATGAGAAATATTGCCTTGGCAACTAGCTGAAATAAAATTACAATGAATGAATAATAAAGTTTTTTAGAATAATTAAGTTTTTTAGTTTATTTAGTTTTACTTATTTTAGTACTTCAACTTAAATTAAACAGAAATGAGAGATATTGCCTTTGCAACTATTTTAAAAGTAAAGTGATTTAAGTTTCAAGCTTTAGTTTTGCTTTAATTTAGCTTTCGTTTTGGTGATATTGATATTAAAGTAATGGCACTTATCACATAGAGTTTATCACTACATGCCTTTAGCTTGACTGAATTAAGCACCTGGTCAGTGCTGTGTGTGTTTGTCATGTTGATTCGCCCCCTGAGAGAGTCAGGACCCTCATTACATTCATTTCCCACAGCAGACATTGAGGTGCTGTGGTCCAGTGGTTAAAGATCAAGGCGGTTAACTGAAAGCATGTGGGTTTAAATCTGTGAGCTGTCATCACTGTGCCCTCGAGCACGACTCTTCAGCCCTCGATTCCTCCTGCGGGATCGTCCCCTTTTGATTCATTCCCCTGCATTCAAGCAGTTGGTTTCAGTGAATCACTTCCAAGCCGCTTTGTATACTGCCAAGCCTCAGTAAGCAGGACATTAGCAGAAGATGCTTAATGAGAGCGAGAGAGAGTTTTTGACATTCTGAGCAGGTTTCATTTGAGCATCATTTCCTCGTGCGCCCGTAGCTCCGCGCTTTAGTATTCCTGGATGAGTCCTGCCTCACCTGCATGAATAAGAGAGCAGGAAGAGCGATGGGCAGACGGAAACACTTCCTGATTGCTCTGCCTGGATTTGATCTTGCCGGAGGGCATGAAGTCAGAACGGACAGCAGGACTGCATGCCATCTCTCATATATAGATAAAAATAATAGCAGGGTTATTCCTGCTCTACCTTACCAATATGATTCGCTCGCTTAGGCACTTCAACTTTAATTACGGTGTAACTTATTTGCATAATGGCAGGAAAATGAACAGGATGGTCATAAAAAGATGAAGTTAGTCATGTCATGGTCAATTTAAAGTTGTTGTTTTTTTTTGGATAACTTTTTCCTTTTTTTGTCCGTCTTTTAAAACTTTGATACAAATTTTACTGATTTCTGAGTAAGTACTATTTAAAAAAGCATGATAGAATTTAAATGATTATATGTGTATTTATATCTATATTTATATATTATATTAATATTAATATATAAATCCTGTATATTATTATATTAACATTAAATGTATCATATGTGTTATAAAAATATAATATATACAAAATATAAATGTATGTATGTATATATATATATATAAATTAGAAATTATAATTAAAAATATATTTTTATATATTTTATTTAATCTTATGTATGTAATGTATTTTGTGTGTGTGTGTGTGTGTGTGTGTGTATATATATATATATATATATATATATATATATATATATATATATATAATAAAATTAGAAATTATAATTAAATATAGGGGTGTCAACAATAATCGATTCGGCGATGCGGGGCATGAACGATTCAGCATCGATGCGGCAAAGTGCCATAATCGATTATGTCACTGTTTATTTTCTGGCGGAAAATAAAGTTGTGAAGTTTCAAATACTTCCGGTTCCGGGGGAATAACAACAACAACGAGCAAGATGGCTGAGGCGGAGGGAGATGACCGCGATAGACGGGTTATTATTGCCTCATGACTGATAAAAAATTTGCCTTGTGTGCAGTAGAATTTTGATGGATCGCAATGCATCATAGAATCGAATTGAATCGAATCGTTACCTGGTGAATCATAATCGAATCGAATCGTGAGGGCAGTGCCAATGCGCACCCCTAATTAAATATAATATTTAATATAGAATATAAATATATAATTACTATATATATATATATATATATATATATATAAAATGTGTTTTATATATATAAATTATAATTAAATATTAATTTTATATAGAATATAAATATATAATTAAAATTAAATGTTACATTACATTTACAGTAATATACAAAATATAAATGTTGTATTTTTATTTTTGTGATTATATAATAAGATTTTAAATTTTGTTGTTTTGTATAATAATGTATAAAATAGAAGTTATTTGTTTATTTAAATAAATTATTATATTTATAATTAGATATTATATTGATATGAAATTATTAGATATTACATATATTCATATTAATCCATACAAAATATAAATGTTTACACATTTTCTATGTTATATTAATATGAATATATAAATCATGTATATTCATATATTAATTCAAATTAAATGAAATATATACAAAATATTACACAATAATACACATTTTAGTGATATATTAATATTATGTATGTTATGTGCTAAATACATATATATATATATATATATATATATATCTATATATATATATATATATATATATATATAATTAAATGCAATTTTTATATTGAATATGAATATATAATTAAAATGAAAAAATACATTATTACATGTACAATATATATTGTCTTTTTATTTTTATGATTATAAGATTTTATATTATGTTGTGTATACTGTTGTATAATATTGAATGTATTTATTTATTTATTTATATTAATAAGTAATTATTTATATTAACAAACAGGAACATGACAACATTCAGTCAATCCAAAGATAGATGGATAGATAGATAGACAGATAGATAGATAGATAGATAGATAGATAGATAGATAGATAGATAGATAGATAGATAGATAGATAGATAGATAGATAGATACTGTGTTTCACATCTTTAAAAATTGTTTAATATTTTGTCCAGAATATTAAAACATATGTGATGGGCACATGTAGATGTACTGTGTAATATTAATGACCCATAGCACTACAAGAGCACAATATTCTCAAGAGGTTAAAATCCCAAGAAAAGACTTTGTATATGTACTATATAAATAGTGCAAACTCCTGAACCCACAGCAGGGGTTTTGGAGTGGAATGGGGTCCGTTTCTGTCAAGAGATTGCTGTCTATATATAGTGGCTTATCTGAAGATCAAAAGACTCCAGTTGGATGTGTTTGCTTTTTCTTGTAACTGAGCCGGATCACTGTTTTAAGCATGTATGGTAGTGTTGAAATGTACAGATTTAAATTATTAATACAGCATATGCCTACTTATCATTATGCATAAAACCTGGGAAATTATGGCATTTTGATATTCCAGAAGCTTGTTTGCTTTAATATTGTATGCTGCTGATCTCCATGCACCCTGGAGCGTCAGTTCTAGCTGGGTCAAAACCAGTTTTGTTTCTGGAATTCAAGATGCAAAATGATTACAAATTGCCTTCAGAATTATTTAAAATGTGAATTTAAAATAAAATGGGCTTAAATTAAATGTGCAACAATATGCAAAATTACTAAAATTACATAGACATTAAACAACTGTATAAATGGGCAGAAACATGATCTACAGCATTTTTAGTATGAGTAGTTTTCACTTTTGATGGTTTTGTGCTCTTGGTAACCAGTAATTTACAAATCTTGTAGTGAACCTGTTTTTATGGAATCCCATTTCCACCACTAAATAAAAAAGGTAATTGCTTTTTTCTTCTTTTTACTGGCAGCTGTGAGTTTACATCTCATAATTCTGCCGTTTTTTTTAGAATTGTGAGAGACAAGTTGACAAATTGCAAATTGTAAAGTCAGAATTGGCAGTTTATATCTCTGAGAAAAAAAAGTCAGAATTGTGAGATATAAACTCGCAATTACCAATTTCTCGCTATAGCAAGTTTATATTGCGAGATTCTGACTTCATAGCTCACACAATTCTGAGAAAAAGTTTGTCGCAATAGTAGTGTTGCACGATGTACTGGTACTTAAAAAGTATCGCGATACCCTGCTTTTAAAAACGGTACGATTCCATATTTTACTAGTACTGGTACTTTAAGAATCCGTTTCTTTTGTGGAAAAGAAATAAACTCCCCCTGTTTTTTTAGAATTGACCTGAGGTAACCTTGTGAACAATCATGGTTCAGAAAACATAATAAACTTGATTAACCTGAGTATTTCACATTGTGAGGGAAAGAAAGAAAAATAAGTGAAGAAATGAGCAGCAGTATATGCGGCCAATACAGATAAGACTTCTCATATCTTACAGCACTTATGTACCTGATTTAGGAAGCACTTTGAGAGGCAAACTAATAGCTGAGCTACAAGTTGCCTGTCGGGAGAAAGTCATTATCTAGCGTCCGCTGGACTACTGAACATGTCATAGCTGTCGCGGCGACGGCGTGCGGGCTAATCAAGCGCTCCTTTATTTCCATTCAGACTCAGAGGGAACCAGCTCCCAGATAATGAAAGAATATTTTTATCACTTCGTCTTTATGAACCCGCCCCTTAATTTGATTGTCTTGATGCACGGCGGTGCTCGTGGAAGCGAAGAAGCATTTGCATAGTCACTGATTTTCCTAAACAAGTTGAAAAAGTATAAAAACTTGAAGATTACATACAGTGGTTTATCCAGTGTGAGAAATGGTTTGTTTTAGTATGTTGTAAATTTGAGTAAATCCATACCAAAATGTATTTTATTTTATATATTTTTATTTTATTTTAGAAAATTAATTTTATTTTATCTATCTATCTATCTATCTATCTATCTATCTATCTATCTATCTATCTATCTATCTATCTATCTATCTATCTATCTATCCATCGAGGTGGATCATGCTGTTTTAAATATGCATGGTAGTGCAGATCTCCATGTTTTGAAATGTACAGCTTTCATTTATGAATGCAGAACATGCCTACTTATCATTCTGCATTAAAAGCTGGGAAAATTATAGCATTTCCTTTTTATTTTTTATGTTCTAGAAGCTTGTTGGCTTTAATATTGTATCCTGTTGATCTCTGTGCACCCTGGAGCGGTGGCTCTATCTGGGTCAAAACCAGTTTTGCTTCACATGCAAAATTAAATAAAAACGTGCTTAAAAATTTAACAGTGAAATGTTTACTATTACTATGAATTGCATAGGTCCAATATGCAACAAAATGCAACATTATTAAAGTGACAGACTTAAAGCAATAGACTTAGCATTATACAGTGGAATTAACAGTGCAAATATAAGATTAGTTTCTTTTATTTGTTAATTTATTTCAGTTCTTTTATTAATATGTTTATTTTAAAATGTATTTATATTTATTACTTCTCATTTTGATGTCATTTTGTTATGACTTTGTGTTATTTAGCTGTTTTTCCTTAAATAATTGTAACTTTAATCAAGATTTTGCATTTATATATTTTCATTTTAGTAGCTTACAGGGATAGTTCACCCAGAAAATGAAAATTTTGTCATTTATTCTCCCTCATTTGATTCTAAACCTGTGTGAGTTTCTTTCTTCTGTTGAACACAAAATAAGATATTTTGAAGAATGTTGGTAACCAAACTGTTGACGGTTCCCATTGACTTTTATAGTATTTTTTTCCATGCTATGTAAGTAAATGGCTACCAGCAGCTGTTTGGTGTCTACATTCTTCAAAATCTGATTGAATGCATGTGTTTAGTGAAGCCCACGTTTTATTGACATTTCATATGTGGTTATTTTCGCCCCTCAGGCCTTTGATGGGAGTGTAGTTTTTGTGGATAAAGAGTTGTTTGATGTTTCATAGTTATATCTGAAGTCTTTCAGTGTGTCTTGCTTGGATGAATGAGTCCTGGAGATGTTGTTGTTGTTGTTGTTGTTGTTGTTGTTGTGGATGGAGACACACTTCAGTGCCATCACCCGCATCAGGGGTCTGTGTGTTCCAGATGCTCCTGGATCTTCTGTGTCTTTGCCATCTTGTTTCTGGCTGTGCTTTTAAGACCATTTTGTTGTTTCATTAAAACAGCAACTTGCACTTCAACTAGAAAGCATGATCTCAACCTTTAGCGATGGTTTGTGGGTACACTCTCTGAAAAAAGGTACAAAAACTCTCACGGGTGGTGTCATTTTTACAAAGTGTTCTAAAGTGTTCCTAAAGTGTTCTTAAAGGTGTATGTTAATACCTAAAGTGTACATAATAGTACCTTAATGGAGCATATTTGTTTTTTCTAAAAAGGCACTGCCACAATAGTTTTTTTTTTTTTTCCTGATATTGCAGCTGTGTTTACATTTGTTTATATCATACTCAAAACCCTTGATATATTACTGTATAAGCAGGGCTCAACGCTAAGGATTTTTCGGGCCAGTGTCACAAAAAAAAAACAATAGTTGCTGTTATCATTGTTTTGACCCAAGTTATCTTTTATTTAAATAAATAAGCTTATATGACATCAAAATCTTACGTACCAATTAAATTGTATAATTCACGATTCCCATTTCGATATCACAGCAAAACCTACTAACCTAACAGATATAAAGTTCAAACATTATTTGTTTGTTAAAAAATTATTTTATTAGTATTACTTTATTACAAATGAAATGATGCTTGGGGAAAAACAGCAGGCGGACTGAATGAACGCAAATTCAGTCTCTGCCAGCAGGTGGCGCTTATGGAATAATGATACAGCGTTTCCCTGGTTACCACTATAAACAAAGCAGTGCCGTGATTATGAAGGCAACTTTAAATGCATTATACAGAGGTAAATGAAAAGAAAATGCCATGTAAACCTTTCTTAAAACAGTCCGTTCCCCTCAGAGATACATTAATATAAACCCCGTTTCAAAATTTAGGATATTATTTCCAATATTTCGCGCATTGTGAACTGTGATCTTGCTCTGCCTGCTAACGTTATGGTATTTTTTTCCCTTTTTGCGTTCGTCTTCAGCGTCTCTTGCCTCTGTTAACGGATGTTTAAAAAGTTTGTATTATTTCCACACACATGACATTTTGAAAAATTATTGCATGCAGTTTGTGTGCAAGCCTGGAACAGAGATCGGTTGAAATATGTCCTGTCGATCGGTGCAACTGTACTCCACTGTATAAATTAAATATAGATTAATCATTGTTGAGGCTACAAAGTTACTTGTCAAGATGGATATTTTGACATACTTTTGTAGGCTATTTGGCCGTCAGAGAAAGGTCTCTCTGTGATCGTTTGAAATTTCAAATGAACAAGACTTAAAAACACGAGCAAATGATAAACTTTCGTGACGAGGCAGCAGTGGCCCGATCGGGCCAGTGACAGATTCGTCAACTGTCCCGATCGTCTTTCACGCAGACAGATATACAATCTATGTCATCATGTCTCTGATATACAATCTATACTTAATCCTGTAAATCTTAAATAATAATAATAATAATAGCAACAATAATAATAATAATAATAATAATAATTATTATTATTATAATAAGTTATACAATACATTTATAATAATTAAATAATAATTTCTAATATATTGTTATAATTTATCATTAAAATAATAACTTTAATAATTTAAGGATTTATAAATTCATTTTATTTGTTTCTGTTTTGAAGTAAGGTTTTTAAAAGGTTATAAATAATTTATAGACCTTATGAAACCAAAGAAATATGAAAATAAACCAAAATGGCCAAAATAAGTTGAACAGTTTGACAAAGCTGTGGGTAAATTAAATGTGTAACTTTTATTGCATTCTTGTAACTTAAAAAAATGAGACAAGTATTTATTAAGAATATGATGTATTTATTCATTTTATTTATTTATTTATTTTTGCTTTTTGGTAGTAATTTTAGAAAGCTCTAAGAATTGCTAGGCTTCACAAAAGATTTTTGTGGAATGATATTTTTTTAATTCTTTGCTGAATAGAAATTTCAAAAGAAACAGCTTTAATTTGAAATGGAAATCTTTTGTACCATTATAAATGTCTTTACTGTCATTTGTGTATTTTTTTTTTTTTTTTTTTTCATTTCTATTCTCTTTTTCTTTTTTTCTTTTTTTTAACAATAACTAAGGATGAACATGAACAGTCAAAAAGTGACCCAACCCCCCACCCGGTCACCCCCAAGGAGGAGATTAAATTTAAGTATATGTGTGTGTATGATATATATATATATATATATATATATATATATATATATATATATATATATATATATATATATAACTTTAATTTCTAAAAAGACATTTAGAAACAAAAAAAAACAGATGTTTGTTAAATCAGAAAATTAAATAAAATATAAAAATAATAATAAAAAATAATCATAAAAGAAAAAGGAGAGGGAAAAAACATCATAACTTAGCAAAGATATGTGGTGTATTCTTGACAGAATTAATTAGAGGATCCCAGTTTTTATAAAATTTGTCAGTGGAACCTCTTAATGTAAACTTAATTTTTTCAGTGTACAGAAAAGACATCAAATCTTCTAACCATGAGACAGTAGGAGGAGGTTTAGAAGACTTCCAGTGTAATAAAATCCGTCTCCGAGCTATCAGTGAGGCAAAGGCTATAACATTAGCATTCACCCAACACCGCCGGTACACCAAAAATAACAATCAAAGGGCAAGGTTCAAGGGAAATATTAAAAATTTTAGAAAAGGTATCAAAAAAAGAATTCAAAAAATCATCCAACTTCGGACAAGAAATAAAAACATGTTGGTATGATCAGCAGGAGACAGAGAACACCTATTGCAGGAAACATCCACACCCGGAAATAGCTTACTTAATTTGACATTTGTAAGAAATTCTATGGAGGACCCTAAAGTGAATCAGACGAAGAAGAATTAACCCTGTCAGCAGCCATTTCCCACAATTTCTGATCCAAACTAAGTCCAAGTTCTGTCTCCCATTGATGTTTGAACTGAGAGAAAGAAGGCAAAGTATAAGGGAGAATTAAATAGTATAAAATGGATATAGAGCCATGATTTTGAACTAAGCACTTATCATATAGAGAAGGCTCTAACATGTCTGGAAAGGAAGGACAAAGGGAACGAACAAAATTATGTACTTAAAAATGAAACAAGTTAGACTGTGGAATACTGAATTTCTTTGCAAGATCAGAAAAACTTGCAAAAACTCCATCAATAAATAAATCAGAAAAATATAAGAGGCCTTTGTTTTTCCATAGAATGTACGCAGAATCTAATGTTGAAGGCAGAAATAGCTGATTTTTACAAATAGGGCCAAAAACAGAAGCAGCAGCTAGTTTAAAATGTTGTCTGAATTGCCTACAAGTTCAGAGAGAAGAATATGAATTTTGCTAATATTTGCTGCCCAGTAATAAATCGAAAAGTTGGGGAGACCAAGACCCCCATCTTTTTTATGTTTCTGAAGACATGCCTTGCTTAACCCAGGGGGCCTGCCCTGCCATATAAAAGAAGAAATAACCCCATCCAACAGCTTGAAAAAAGACTTAGGTAAAAACACTGGGAGGGTCTGAAAAAACAAAAACCTAGGTAAAATATTCATTTTAATTGACTGAATTCTACCAAATAAAGTAAGAGGTAACTTATCCCAGCGTTGCAAATCTGACTTAACTTTAGTGAGTAATTTAGAAAAATGATGCTGGTATAATAACTCAAAAAAATGCGAAATACTTACCCCCAAGTAACGAAACTTTGTAGAGGATAAATGAAATGGCAGCAACTCAGCTGGAATTTGTTTAGCCAAGTTATTTACTGGAAAGCAAATGCTTTTATTAATATTCAGCTTGTATCCAGAAAAGGATCCAAAGGTGTTAAGCACATGCAAAAGATTTGAAACCGAGCCGGCGGGGTTCGAAACATTGAGCAAGAGGTCATCAGCATAAAGAGAGACACGATGTTCTATCCCTCCCCTAACAATAATAAAGAGTGGGGGATTTTTCAAAGCTATGGAAAGAGGTTCTATTGCTAAAGTGAATAAGAGTGGAGAACAGAGGGGACAGCCTTGACTAGTTCCTCTTGTAAGAGGGAAATATTGAGAAGCCAAAAAGTTTGTTTTTACACTGGCAACTGGAGCAGTGTACAGAAGGCGTATCCATGATGGAAAAAAAGGGGCCAAAACAAATCTGTCTAATATAGTGAATAAATAATTCCACTCGACTCAGTCAAAGGCCTTTTCTACATCTAATGAGATGACTAATTCACTGGTTGAAGAGGTGGATGGGGAAAGAATAATATTTAAAAGTCGTCGAATATTTGATGATAGTTGACGCCCTCCAGGCCATCTGTCACTGGCCCGATCAGGCCACTGCTGCGTCGTCACGAAAGTTTATCGTTTGCACGCGTTTTTAAGCCTTGTTCATTTAAAATTTTAAGCGATCACAGAGAGACGCATTTCTGACAGACAGATAACCTACAAAAGTATGTCAAAATACCCGTCTTGATGAGTAACCTTGTAGCTTTAACAATGATTAATCAATATTTAATTTATACAGTGGAGTACAGACAGATTGACCAGACATATTTCAACCAATCACTGTTCTGGGATTGCAAGCGAAATGCAAGCAATCATTTTTCAAATGTCATGGCTGTGGAAATATTACGAACTCTTTAAACATCTGTTAACAGAGACCAGAGACGCTGAAGACGCGCGCGAAGAGGAAAAATACTGTAGCAGACTGAGCAAGATCACGGCTCACAATGCGCAAAATATTGGAAATATTGTCTAAATGTTGAAACAGGGTTTATATGAATGTATCTCTGCAAACAAATAAACAAATAAATAAAGTGTAAAAAAAAATAAATCATAGTGGCCAAAATAAGAAGAACAAGCTGACAAAGCTTTGGATAAATTAAATGTGTAGTTTAACTTTTGCTTTTTGATAGAAAAAGTGGCCAATCTAAGGAGACCAAGCTGACAAAATAAGAAACTTGTACTCTTTACAATAGGATTTATTTATTCATTTTTGCTTTTTGATAGAAATATTTATTTAGAAGGCTATAAAGAATTTCTAGACCCCAAGAGCAAAAAATATGTGTGTGTGTATATATGAAGAGTTCAGATGCAAAACCAGCTAAAAGCCATCTCGGTCAAAAATGAGATAATGATACTGAGTGAATGCTCTTGACACATATTATATGTCCATCAAATACTTTTCTTTTTCTCTTTCTCGCTAAAATACCAGCCTCAGACCAATCAGAAGTACCAGTACTTACATAGAAACCTATACATCTGAGCCTTATAAAAATGCATTTTTTAAAGAAAGACGTCAGATGGATTTAGCTGGTTTTGCATCTGAACTCTTCATATATATATGAAGAGTTCAGATGCAAAAGCCTCTAAATCCATCTGATGTTTTTCTTTAAAATTAGCATTTTTAATGCAATTAAATAAACCAAAGTGGCCAAAATAAGGAGAATACGCTGACAAAGCTGTGGATAAATTAAATGTGTAGCTTATTTATTCATTTTTGCTTTTTGATAGAAATATTTAAAAGGATATAAAGAGTTTCTAGACCTCAAAAGAACAAGCAAATAAATAAATAAATAAATAAATAAATAGGTAGATATTAAAATAAACCAAAGTGGCCAAAATAAGGAGAACAAGCTGACAAAGCTTTGGATAGAATAAAATGGGAATAATGCAATAAAAAGTTACAGAATGTCATTATCGCTTGCATTTCATCATATTTTCAGCATCAGAGTTGTTAATCTACTTGGATGAATGTGACGTAATTCTCTGTGTGATTGTTGTGAAGCGATGACATAAAGCTCTTTTTCAAAGCTGCCGATGGAGAAAGACGGCCACATATGGAGTCATTTACATCACTTCGAGCGTTAACGATCGCTAACATCATCAAGAGCTCTGTGAAGTTCACATCATGCTCTACTGTACATGATGGACGTGAATCATCTGATCATCTCCTAATTTGTGACCTGTCAGAATCCATACATTTCCTCGACATCACCTCACGTTTCATCAACCTGCTTCTAAAATCATGTCGTCATAATGCCGATGAAGAGCGACGTCGGTTCTCGTAGGCGCCCTGAAGCACAAGACGTCTTTAATCCGGAGAGAAACGCAGATCAAAGCTATGAAGATGAAACAAAGGTCGGATCTGGAGCGAGACTCGCGCACGTTCACACTAGACGCTCCTGGATCTGTTTCAGAGAAGACACAGATAGTAGCCGCAGCCAAGCGATTTGCCAGCGCGAGCGAAGACAAGCGCGCCGCTCTCCCGCTGCGATATCCCAGCATCCCGTCTGCTTTTGGCCTGTAATCTAATAGCGAGCACCTGAAGACCTTCCCGGCGTCCTCTGCAGGGAGCCATCTCTCCGCTTGTGTGTGCAAGCAGCATACTGACTGTCTGCAACTGCTCATCATGTGCAGGAAACAGAAGATGTGTGCTGTTCTGGCTCTGTGTCTGCCCAGTGCTACAAAAGACAGCTGGAAATCTTTTATTCACGCGGCCTGCGTGTTTGCCCTCCCTTTGTGCCAGTATGTGCTTGTGTTTGTGTACTTGAGTTCATCAGCAGACTGTGGGTGGTCCGTGAACATTATAAATTTGACACGATTCATTAAAGTTTAAATACACACGTGTGTGTGTGAGTGTGTAAACACTGTAAAAAATTTCTGGCTATTTCAACGTAAAAACTTAAGTTTGGTTGCTGCCAAATATAATTAACTTAATTAACTGTAAATTTCAATTTAACTTAAATTACATTAAACCAACCTAATTAAAAAGTGAATTTCATATTTTAAAAAAATATTTAAAAATTGTGCAACGTTTGATGATTTGCCATGACTTACTGATCATAGAATTTTTTGCAGTGCATATATTTATGTTTAATTTTTTTGTATTTTTGTTATATATAGCCTATATACATGCTGTAAAATGTTTTATAACACAGTATATATAAATATACATAAGTTAGGTCAGTAATTTAGTAATTTGGTCAGTAAGTCAGTATTATATTGAGTTGGATTAGTAATTGATTGACAGTGAACCTATAAAAGAATTGCATATGTATATTTTACAATTATTTATTTATTTTTATATTTTATGTATATTGAGTTTGGTCATTTTTTTAACTACCATTATTTTATTTTATAATTAATTTTTTTTTATTATTATAATATTTTACTTTTAGGTTAGTGAACAAATATACACATATAGTAAGCAGTTAGGATAGAAAAGTGTAATTGAGTTTGATAATCTTTTAACCACCATATTTATTTTATTTTATCTTATTTTGATTTTATTTTTACATTTTTATTTTTTTTTATTTTTGTATTTTAGATTTTATTTTATCCCTATATATATGCATATATACGAATTTGATAATTTTTTAACCCCCATATTTATTTTATTTTGTTTTATTTTTTTATTTTATTTTATTTTATTTTATTCTTTTTAAACAAAATTGGCAGTTCTCACATTCCTGTGTTCATTGGATAGGGTACTTATATAATTTATTAAACTGATTTAAATCTTTTTTAAATAGAGCAATCAAAAGTACAAACAAATTAAAAGTACAAAAGTTCATGAATACATTTCTTAATGAGTTTTTAATTAGTCTTTTTAATGTTGCCAAGATAAATTTGCTAAACTAAAAATACATTAAGAAAAATTGATTTATTTTATTTTATTTATTTTATTTTATTTGACAGACAGATTGTGGTCAGTCTGTGGACAGTTTGAATTTCTTTGAATGGCATTATTCATTACAGTTTTAGAAATGTGTACTGCAGCAGTTCTCCTCCACGAGTCCTTTTAGCTCTTCTGGATGATCCGTCATGTTCCTGACACGCTGTTCCCTCTCGCTCACCTTCCTGCAGAAGTGACTGAGGTGTCGTGGCTTTGCTCTCCCGCAGGACTTTTCTCATTTTTGTGGATCTGAAGTTGTCCGTTTCTATTGCACTCATTGAAGCAGAGGATGTGCTACAGCAGGCAACCCGATGAATACAGAGTATGATGCTGCAGACTCTATATACTTACAGCAGCATCATAAAACTTTACAGTAGAGCAGTACACAGAGAGACATTTCAGCAGCTGCTTTGCAGACGTGTTCAATCAGAGCCATATTTGATTTTTGTGTACTCAGGCTATTCTTTTTTACAGTAGTGTTTACTCTTTCTCTTTGTAAAAGTATTTTCAAAAAAAAAAAAAAAAAGTATATATATATATATAGTGGAAGCAAGCTGAATTAGAGGAAGAGAGATTCACATACTGGAGAGCATTGCATCAGGCCACAGTTTGCATATGCTCTTGAGTGCAGGATGACCCTTCAGTATTTTAGTTCCTATTTTCTTGAAAAAACAAAACAAAAAACAAACAAACCAAAAAAAACCTGTGAATTTTAAATGTCAGGTTTATTAAAATTTTAATTAAATAAAATAATTTTAAATTAGACAAGTTTTTTAAGTAAAACCTTAAAAAGTCCAGTTTATTTTTTGTTTTATTGTATTTTATACTTCAATTTACTGTTTTTTTTTTTTTTTTTTACATTATTGTTTTAACATTTTTAATTTTACTTGATTTTACCTTTTTAATTTTTTACTTTGTTTTTTTTATTTTTGTTCTTTTTTTGGTTATTTATTTACTTTTTTATACATTCATTATTATTTTTTTATTATTTTATTTTGTTTTATTATTGTTTTCTTTGTGTGAAAGGGGACAGTGATGTTTAGGACACAAGAAAAACCCATAAATTAATCACCAATTAAAAGGTTTTTTTTTTTTTCTCTGTTTTATTTTACATTATTTTGTAACATTATTTTTATAATAGATTTACTAGATTTTACTTTTTATTTTCATTTTTTATTTATTTTTTTATTTTTTTTAACTTTTGCTCTTTTTTGGTTATTTATTTGTTGTTGTGTTTTTGTATATTCATTATACTTTTATTTGTTATTTTATTTTGTTTTGTGCTTCTTTACTTGATGAGGAAGGGAACAGTACAGTGATGTCTAGGACACAGAAAAAAAAAATTAATCACCAATTAAAACCTTTTTTTTTATTATTACCTTTTTATTGTATTTTATACTTCATTTTAAAAAGGACACTTTACATTATTTTTTTTAACATTATTTTTTTTATTTTAACTAGATTTGACTATTTTATTTTAAATTTGTTCTACTTTTTATTTTATTTTTGTTCTTTCTGTCATTTATTTTAAAAATGTAAACATTCATTATACTTTTATTTTTTATTTTATTATTTTATTTTGTTTTATTCTTATTTACTTTATGTGGACGGGAACAGAAAAAAAAGCCCATAAATTAATCACCAATTAAAACATTTTTTTTTTTTACTTTTATTTCTTGTTTTATTGTATTTTCTACTTAATTTTATTTTACATTACTTGTAACATTATTTTTACTTTGATCTAGATTTCACTTTTTTTAAATTCAACTTTGTTCTACTTTTTATTTTATTTTACTTTTGTTTATTTAAATATTTTAAATAAATATATTTAAATAATTTGCACATTCATTATACTTTTATTTTTATTTTATTATATTTTATTTTACATTATTTTTAACATTATTTATTACAGATTTTACTTTATTTTAGCTTAACTTTGTTCTGCTTTTTATTTTATTTTACTTTTTTTTCTAAAAATATTTAAATAATAAATAAATAAATAAAAAAATTTATTGAAATATTTTTATACATTGATTATACTTTTATTTTTATTTTATTATTTTGTTTTATTTTGTTTTATTTACTTTATGTGGAAGGGAACATGACACTGATGTTTAGGACACAGGAAAAATCCATAAATTAGTTACCAATCAAAACTTTTTTTTACATTTTTTTTTTTTTTTTTTTTTGTTGTTGTTGTTTTATTGTATTCTATACTTAATTTTATGGTACATTATTTTTTACATTATTTTTATTTTTAACTGCATTTTATTTTTTCTATTTTTTCATTTTGTTTTTGTTCTTTTTTTATTTATTTTTATTTTATTTACACATTGTTTGTATATTCATACTTTTATTTTTTATTTGATTAATTTAAGAAAAAAAAAAAATCAGCAATGTTTGTTTGAAACGTTTTGACTCGAGAAAAGAAAAGGTTTCACTTAAGAAGTTCAGTGTTCACTTCCACTCTCACCATGTGAGGAACAAAAACAAACTAATATGATTCCCTTCCTTCTCTACATGCTAAAGCGCAGCTGTTTGAGCAGCGGCACATCTGCGTGTGATACCTGCGTAGATGAGCGTGGCAGCAGCGCCATCTGAGCCGCTGGAGTAACACGTGACCCGTCCTGTCAGAGATTCCCACGACGCAAAGCGCTCCGATCAGAGGAGGGTCAATGGAACCAATTACAGCGGCGACGACCGCCGGGATCGGCTTTGGTTGCGCTCCGTTTTTTTCGGCTCTGACCCCCGTGCAGGTGCTCGGCGCTGATAACGCGGCCCTGTCAATCTAAATGAAAAGCCACCTCTCCCTCTTTGCCACCCCTGCGCTCAACCCTTCTCCAATTATTCCTATTTTAAGGCTGGAAAGAGGAGCAAAGGGCTTTAATAAAAGGCCGGGACGAGGGGTTGACAAGTGAAGAGATTTGGGACGACTGCAGAGTGGCGTTTGTATTTCCGGCACGCTTCGGCCTGTGTGTGTGTGAGATAGACAGAGAGATTATTAAGATGTCCCGGGCCGCACGCGCTACGTTGATTAGTGTGTTGTTCGGCGACAAGCGCAGCGTCGTTTCAAAACGGTCGTCATCCGAAGTCGGCTGAAAGAGAATGGTTTATGAGTACGCGTTTCTCGTTCCCGTCTGCCAGAGTAATTCCGCCGCCGCCGCCGCATTACGCTCGTTTGTTTATGCTAATTTTATGTTAATGCTCTGTCATTCATAGGATTGCACCGAACATGAGCGCGTGGAATCGTTTCATATTCCATCATATTTCTCTGGCAGCCGCGTGACACGCTCATGAACGCCCAAAGACGTGTCTGGGCTTCTGCTGAATTTCGTCTTAATTGTGCAAGCCTTTAACCTGACACAACAAGCTTCCTGAAGATCTTAGTAGTTTAAAACAATGTTTCATAGAAGAAGCTGTCTTTGTTTTTTGAGTTGCATGACTGATGTGATTTGAGAGTAAGTTATGGATTCAATTAAAGGCTGTTTCTTAAGGAATCATATGGCTTTAGATGATTTGGTTTGTAGTTATGTAAACCATAAACCAAACCAAATTAAATTAATGGTTTATTTAAATAATTATCTTTTTATAATGTCACTGTACTTAAGTAAATCGTTGAAATATTGTCTGAAACAATATCTCTCATATCTCTCTCTCTCTTTCTCTCTCTCTCTCTATATATACTTATTTGTTTGTTATACAGTTCATATAATTACTATAATATATTGATAAATATTAATAAATGTATTTTTATCAATAATATTTATCAATATTTTTCAATAAATATTGATAAATATTAATAAATGTATATACATATATTAATAAATAAATATAACTGTATTAATAAATGTTATATTAATATTCATATTTAATTAATACATTTTGTATTAATTATATTAATTCATAAAATAAAAATAAATAAATAGAAATTATACAGTTTTTTCTATATATTATAATGATAATAAATATAGTAATAAATGCTAATTCATCAGTATCAAAAACTATATATTATTTAATCAATATAGAAAATAAAATAAAATTCATATAAATAGTACTTATTTGTTTTCTTTATTATATGTTGATAAATATGAATATATTAATAAATGTAAATTTAATATTATTAATAAATGAAATAAAATTAATTAATATAAATGATACTTATATATTTACTTTTATATTTATTATATTGACAGTGTTGATAATAAATATATTAATACTACATGTTATATTATTTAATGAATACATTTTATGTTAATTATATTAATAATATAATAAAATACATTAATAAAAAATTAATAAATATAAGAAAGATAAATTAATATAAATTATACTTTTTTCATGTATATTATATTGACAATATTGATAATAAATATAAATGTATTAATAAATGTTTGATAAAAGTTTTATATTAATTATATTAATTAATATAATAAAAATAAATGAATATAAATGATACATTTTTCATACATTATATTGAAAATAAATATAAATATAGTAATGTTAATTCATCAGTATAAATAACAGTAAGTTGTTTCATATAAAAATAAAAATTTATAAAGAAAATAAAATGTTAATAAATAAAAAAATACAATAATTAATTTCTAAATTAATAAATATATAACTAAAAACATTAATTTTCATAATTAAATAAATAAATATAGTACATTTATTATATTCATATATTGAGATTTTATTTATTTTTTATAAAATAATTGTAGCAAATCAAAGTAAAGTTCTTTTTTTTTCTTTTTACAGGCTTCCTAAGGAACCTAGTTTTAAAAAACTTGGTCTAAAGCACGTTTGTAATGTTTTTGGAGCTTGACAGATGTGGTCACTATGAACTGTTGTTTGGGTTTGGAAAGCGAGAGAGCAAATAATGAGAGAAAATGACCGATTTTTTGGCTGAACTGTTCATTATATAAACCTGTGCTGAGCTCAGGCTGAGCAGTAAACACTGAAGGGACAGTAAAAGTTGTCCCTGTGAAGGTGTGGAGGTGAAGAGTGATGAATGAGGTTGTTAATACAGTGCCATTGTAAACGGTCACAGGGTTTTATACAGCGCCGAATATTAATAGCGATTTGGATGTCTGCTTCTTGATTTTATAGCGGTGGAAAGTGGCAAGGCGCCAGAACGTGCGCAAACTTGGCTGACTGGTTGTTCGACAAATGAAGCAGTCAAATAAAAGAAAGCAGCTGCTGGGTTTTACGTGCAGACGGACGCTAGTGAGAGGCGGCTTTGTGGCATCTGCTGTTTTTGCATCGTGTGAAGTCTGTCACAATTAGAAAAGTGCTGAGGCGCCATGACGAGGCTCGTGGCTAAGAAACTACGGATGTGGCATTGGCAAACAACTCAAGAAGCCTTGAAGATTCATGATGGAATTGTGTCATCTGGTATTAATAATCTGCCATTATGCAGTAAGACAATTATTTTTCTTGCATTAGCAAATGTGCAAGTGCAAGGGGATTTATTTATTTATTTATTTCTATTAAAATATCCAATTGTACACAGAATGTAACCATTAAATACATGATGCTATTTTTAAATATCATTTACTTACTATAAAATCACAAAAAAGGCACATCTCGATTGATTTGAGGCTGTTTTACCAATTTTAAATAATAAAACGCTACAGTTTATATATATATATATATATATATATATATATATATATATATATATATATATATATATATATATATCTTATAATATAAATAAAAATATTTTCTTTTTGTTCATTTATGCATTTAATTATTCATTACATTTATTTATTTTAAATATAATATAATATAGCTATCATTTTAAATAATAAAACACTTGGTTTTGGAATAGTGGTTTAACCAAAATAAGTAATACCATTAATTGTCATTATAAAATAAAATAATAAAGCTTGTGTCTTTTACTTTCTGCATGTTAGTAATTAATTTCAAACTTCTGTGGAGCACGGAAAAAAATAGAAAAAATAAAATAATAAAATAAAAATAAAATACAAATACAATAAAAATAAAGTATAAAGCTTGTGTCTTTTACTTTCTGCATGTTAGAAATCGATTTCAAACTTCTGTGGAGCACAGAAAGAAAGGAAAAATAAAATTAAATAAAATAAAATAAAATACAAATAAAATACAAATAAAATACAAATAAATAAAATAAAGTACACAGCTTGTGTCTTTTATTTTCTGCATGCTGGAAATCAATTTCAAACTTCTGTGGGACACAGTAAAAATGAAGAAATAAAATATTAAATAAAATAAAGAATAAAACTTGTGTCTTTTAGTTTCTGGATGTTAGAAATCAATTTCAAACTTCTGTGAAACACAGAAAAAAAATAAAAATAATAAAATAAAATATTTAAAAAGCCCAAAAATCTTTTAAAATAAATAAATAAATTAGATAAATAAAATAATATACAAATAAAGCTTGTGTCTTTTACTTTCTGCGTGTTAGAAATTAATGTCAAAAAAGGAAAAAATAAAAGTTGTTTTAGACCATACTGACTTTTATTGTACATGCAAAAAAAACATTCTTTAAATAAAATATTACTTTAAAAAAAAAACGAGTAGACAGTGTTCTTTTTTTTTTTTTTTTTCGTGAACGGTTTTTAAGAACGGTTTTCTTTTGTTAGTTTTATGTTGTATAAGTGACAGCTGACACTGTATTAGTTGCCATCTGATGTCCAGTGTTTGTACTGTACAGTCTGGCTCCTGAAATGAAGCCCTGCTGTTTTAGGGTGAAACTCGTCTGCTGTGAGTGTTTCTGTCAGGTATTGATGGACTCTTTTGGTGGTGCTGTGCTTTAGTCAAACATCACGTATCTTTTGTAGACGCTCGTTGTTCATTGGTTCTCTAAAGCACTCCAGTCATCTCAAAGGCCCTTCTTTCCATTCATAATCCCATTCTGGCTTCCGCAAGATGGGATTTGTCCAGATCAATTTTGTAATGCATTTTTCATTTTGAAATGTAATTAAGGTGGTCTCTCTTCTCCCTCCCGCTGATCACTGATTCATATTCTCTCACCTGCTTGTGCAGTTTTGTATTAGCAGGTCAAGGGTGAGTTCAGTGTTTGGCTAACTCTAATCTCTCAATGGAAAACCGGCTTACTGTTACTTTAATATCCATGGAAGTCGGCTCATGAAACCTTTCTTTTGAAGTAGGAGTTATTCCACCGCTCAAACAGCTTTCAAATCCCTCGCTTCAGCCTCAGACCAAACGTTCAAGGACCACCTGATGCATTTTATTTTATTTTGTTTGTAATTTATGATATATAATTATGATATTGTAATTTATGATATATAAATAATTAATATATATATATATATAATTATGAATTACATTTTTTTAATTTAATTTAAAAGGTGCTTATTATATTTTATTTTATTTTATTTTAAGAGGTTAATAATTTGCTTAACTTACTTAAATCATTTATAATGGGTCCGTAAATATACATTAAGAATAATTTGATTTTTTAATTTATATTTATTTTATATTTTATATTTATTTATAATTTATAATTATTTTTAAGGACTAATTATAACATTATAAATTGGCTATAAGAATAGGTTGACATGAGTAAATTCCGTAATATTAGAATTTTTTTTTTTTTTTTTTTTTTTTTTTTACATTTGTTTTATTTTGTTATTTATTAAATTTAATTTATTTATATATAAAATCACAATAGAAAAATGTTATATATACAAAATTTTAAATATAGAAAATTTTATTTTATTTTATTTTATTTTATTTTATTTTATTTTGTTTTATTTTATTTTATTTTATTACTGTCCTTGCATTGGTGCAGGTTATGTGCATATGGGCCTAAGAGGCTAATTATTTGCTTAATTTATTTAAATAATTTATAATTAGTCCATATACATAAATTAAGAATAATTAGGTTTTTGTTTTTTGTTTTTTAAATTTAGCTTCACTTTTTATTTTATATTTATTTTAATTAAAAAAACAAACAAACTTTTTTTTATTATTATTTATTATTTTATTATTTTTTAGGACTTTTTGTCCTTGCACTACTGCAGATATTTGCATTGGTCATACAGGATAATTATTTGCTTAATCTATTGAATATTAAAGTCAGGAGATTAGCTTAAATCCTTTATAATTGTGACATTATAAATTGGCTATAAAAATAGGTTGAGATAATTCAGTATTGTCAGAATATTTTTATTTATTTGAATTTTCATTGATTTATTTTTTTTTTTTCGTGCATATGGTCCTTGCAGCCAATTGCTTCACTGAATTGCTCTAAGTCAGAAAATTAGCTTAAATCAGTTATAAATGTAACATCATAAATTGGCTGTAAAAATATGTCCATGTACATAAATTTAGTACAGTTTGAATAAAATGCCTCTCACTTTTTTTCCTCCAGTAAAGTTTTAAATTTGATGCACAGAGTGTCAAAACAACAATTTTGAACATATGCCACAACGCAAATAATATCTACCAAGATTTGATGCTTGGCATATGCATGTGTTGACAGCATTTTTTTTTTTTTTTGGTCACATGTATTGGCAGGAGCATTTTTCAGACAGGATTAGTTTGAGTTTGAGGTACAATTGCGCATTTGTGCTTGCATGTAATGATTTGGACTGAACTGGGATCTTTGTAGTCAAAGGCCTGTTGTGGGCGTAAGGTCTAGTGCTTCTGTATACAGCGTTTTAAATTATGATGTGCACAAAGAAAAGCCTGTTTTAAAAGGTAGACAGAATAATTAAACAAGCTTTTTGAAAATGTTGATTTGTAAATATGAATCATTCAATACCTGAATGCATCACAAATTATGCACTGTTATGCATATATTTTTTTTTATAGAAAATTTGACCCATTGTCAGAGTATGCTGTTTTTATGCTAAGAGTATTGCATTGTAATCCTATCAACACGTTGATGCCAAAATCTAGATCAGCCGTGAGCCGCATTTTCAGCACGTTTCACATGAGGACTGTATTTCTGTGTTTAGTTGCTGTGTATGAAGAGAGCTATGAGTTTCCTTTTCACTCATGTTGTCTATGTAGGCGGCTTACTGGGTTTTAGAACAGAGCCGCAGATGCAAACCACTTCCCTAATTGGTCTTCCTGCATGTCAGAGATACCTACTGTGGATGATAGTGTTGTGTGAAGAAGGGTATGTGTGTGTGTGATGGCCCTTTCCTGACCGGCACCAAGAGCGTTTGTTCACTGTTCAGTCAAGTGTTTGACTGCATCTGTTTGAGTGACTGAAATGACCTTGTGCTCAAAGTCTTCAAAGTCACTACAGATGAGTCGGCCAACCAGAGGCCAATCTGTTGATGTTGGTCGGTCAAATATTAGTTCTTAACGCATGTAGTTTTGCTAAACTTTACTCTGTGCTGTTTGTGATCTCTCTGTGCTCGCTCTGAGATGATCAAGCATGTGGATCTTCGTGTCATTGTCATTTTTATCTGCAAGCCGCCCACCTGCATGCTTCAAAGAGACAGGAAGATGAGAAGCGGGCAGAGGTGCGCTTGTGAAACAAACTTATCTGACAGTTTCTGTAAGTGAGAGAGTCAGATAAGAACCCGCAAACTCTGACCTTTGACCTCTGAACCACATGGCCTGTTTGGCTGATGATTATTTCTTCTATAGTGTCTGTCAGATGTTCCTCCTTTTGCTCAAAACACTCATGCTCTTAGAAATCATATGATCAATGCTGTGTATTTGTGAACAGAAATGTGTGTGTGTGTGTATATATATATATAAACAGGTGTAACGGTACGTTTTTGTACTGGAAGGTTCCAGTATCCAGTATTAGAGTCTTTTGGTTCAGCCCACACGTATGGAACAAAAACAGCACTTCCAGGTTTATATATTGTTACTTTCAATAACAAAATGTCATCTTTCAAATTCGGTCTTTTTGTTTTGTTTTGGGTTTTTATTTTTTCAGAAAATTCAAACGTTTTAGCGCTTTGATGTGGCTTGGCACATCACTGTATAGGCGCCTCAGTTCAAATATAAGTTCATCCTTTTATCATTAATTTCTGTTCTATTCTGTCTAATTTCTATAGACATTAGCCGCCACTGAATAAAAATTAAAAAAGCTGATTGTGACTTTATCTCACAATTCTGACTTTTTTTTCTCGGAATTGTGAGATATAAACTTGCTATTCTGAGAATTGAAGTCAGAATTGTGAGACATAAACTGAGAAATATATATATATATTTTTTTAAGTTTATATCAGTACCCTCAAAATTGGAATTTCTAACTCACAATTTTAAGTTTACATCTTACAGTTCTGAGAAAAGTCAGAATTGCAAGATATAAACGGATAAAAAGGATTCAGAATTGCACGTTTTTCTCGCAAATGTAAGTTTATATGTCACAATTCTGACTTTATTTCCCACGATTGTGAATTTATATCACACATTTCTGAGTAAAAAAGTCAAAATTGTGAGTTTACATCTAGCAATTCTAGGAAAAAAGTCAGAATTGCGAGATAGAAACTCACAAACTGACTTTTTTATACAGAATTGCGAGTTTATATCAATACCTTCAAAATTGGCAGTTGTGAGTTCATGTCTTACAGTTCTGAGAAAAAGTCAGAATTGCAAGTTTTTCTCACAATTTCGAGTTTATATCTTACAGCTTTGAGAAGAAAGTCAGAATTGCGAGATATAAGCTAACATTTGTGAGAAAAGAAGTCAGAAGTGTGAGTTTTTCTTGCGAATGCAAGTTTCTATCTCACAATTCTGACTTTATTTCTCTCAGTTGTGAGTATATTAGGGTTGTCACGATACCATAAAAATGACCAGCGATACTATACCAGCTGAAGTATCATGATACCGTGCAGTGTTCTGTTAATTTAAAATTAAATTCTACGAAATGAATCAAAAATTCATAAATAAAAAGATGTAAATGAAAACAGAAAGGTTTTTTCTCTGAATACTTCATTAATGTAAATCAATGTCTGGTTATTGTTATCCATGAAATCATGTAAACAAAATTCTTCATGTAAACAAAATCTTAGCACTGCACAATGGCTGCATGAATTGACATTTAGATGTGGTATTTATACATTTAGACTGTATTTATAATTGCATTAATAATGTTATAAGATTAATGTTTTAAATACAAAACTCTGAATATAGAAATATGTTGGAAAAGAATGTAATATGATGGGAAACTTAAAACCGCCAGCAGTTGGCAGCAAGTGTTCATGATTGAATCACTGAGTCATTCAAACGATTCTTTCAAAACAGCTGAATCCTTCAGGAGCGAATCAAATGAGTGTTTTTATGAATGGCTTAGTGTGTCAACGATTCGCCCAAGCCAACGCGGATTTGTATTCGAACACAGAAACGAAACAAAAACAGCACTTTTAACTTTTGCTCGTTTCATATTACTGAACTGTCAGGAGCATTTTTGCTCGCATATCTTGAAATTTCCAAGTTAGCAGCTTGTATATTAAAACATATTCATTTAAAATGTTAAAAAATATATACAATGTTTGATAAGAACCAAGTGCAGAGCCGCTGTTAATGAATGGAATTGCATTCGTGATCGCAAAGATGCTTCCAGAAACGAATTATTACACCTGTTCTAAAAGTGGGCAAATGAATAAAACTGCGAGAATACTTTCTTGTAAGATATTACGATGTTGAGTAAGTGATTCTTGGGCTGCTATTTTTTAAAATAACATCAGACGGTCTGAATCAGACCCTCTGTTCTGAAAAACTGCAGCATGAACAATGACGTGCAAGTGCAACGTCTCATTTCAAACTGAACTGAGGCGTTGGGAAACGCTGAATACCACATAAAGCGTATACACAGCATGTACTATACAAAGCACAGCAGAAAGACATTTTGGCAATCAACTTGTAATGTTTCTGCTGGCGTGCATGTTCAAATGAACAGTGTTCCTGCCATGCACACAACATATCTTACGGTACTACCGATGGACGATACTACCGTTAAAAAAATGCAGTGACACCGCAGGTATTTTTAAGCTTTAGTATCGCGATACTACCGTAGTACCGGTATATCGTGCAACCCTAGAGTATATATCATGAATTTTTAAGTACAAATTTTTTTATTCAGTGTGGGAAACGAGCTTCCGTAGATGTCCTTGCCTACAGAAATAGAATAGACTAGAAATATAATGATTAGATTTAGAAGTTAAAAGGAAACCTGTTTTTTACAATATGTAATAAAAGTCTCTGGTGTCCCCAGAATGTGTCTGTGAAGTTTCAGCTCAAAATACCCCACAGATTTTTTATTATAACTTGTTAAATTTGCCCTTCTTTGGGTGTGTGCAAAAACGCGCTATTTTCATGTATGTGCCTTTAAATGCAAATGAGCTGTTGCTCCCACCCCCTTTCCATAAGAGGGCGGAGCCTGTACAATTCACACTTCAGATAGATACAAAACTGGAGAATCTCACACAACCAAAATGTAAGAAATATGAAAACAGCGATCGTTTTTGGAGTAAAACTAATGACAAGTAATTTTAACCACATTAGCTGTACAGCATGCTAACAAGCACATCCCGAGACATGATATGAGGCGATTTTTGCTTGTTCTGGATATGATGTTTGAGCATGAACAGCTGGTATTGACCCAGCTTTCGGAATCAGCTTCTGTGCAAATCCTGTGTTGAACTGACCCTTATTTAGGAAACAAGGCAGCATAAAATTACACAAATATATAAAACTCTTCTGCACATTTTCTTCCATAAATGAAATTCACCCACGGTGTTCTCCGTGGCTCAGATGCCAGGAGTCTTTTAAGACTCTCATTTGTACATCCAAAAACTTATTTGGAAAGTTTATGTGGTGCAGACTGTATGTAAATGGGAGCGATAGCAACAACATAAACATGGTCAGATTGTCGCTACTCATGGGCGGGGCTTATGCCAGAGTGATGTCACAGTAGGGGGAAATCTGAAACTGTCTATTTTCAGACACTGCTTCTGATTTATAAGGATTATTAGGGATTATGAATATTGTTTTTTTAAAAAGACAGAGCAACAATTTGTTCAGGAAACCACAGTTTAATGAAAAAATAAAAAAGATCCTGTGCTGTACCGAAACCGTAGTGTTTCTGTGGCAGGGAAGCATGTACATGCATTAACAACAGTTTTGTCCACGGTTCCCCTCCTGTAACTCCCCCTGTTGAATTGAAACTGCATTTGAATCCCTCAGAGGGAAGCTGTAGGATTGGCCCTCCACGCCTCCTGAGGTGACGCAGAGTTCAATTTGATTAGCTCTCATCCCGTGAGCAACCCTTGCCCTCAGTCTGGGATTACCGTCGAGGTCTGGCTCTGGAGCGGGACTTACAGCCGAATTGCCAAGCGCATACTGGCAGCCGTCTTATTACTCATTACTCTATAATTCTTGATTCTGATTGGTCAGTTATGCTGTCAGATATTTTTTAAACAACGTTAAACTGCCTAACTGACTGATTTTCAACATGGATGTCCTTCGTATCTCTCTGCTGTCTGTTTCTTCTGGCATAATAGAATAGTTTCAGCTCAAATCAATATTTCACGTCTGTTTCTTTATTTATTTGTTGAGAAGTGGTACTGTAGAGTGAGATGGATATTCTGGCAAAATGAAGCCCTGTAGGGTGATCTGAGATTGATCCAGCTGCCCTGTGGGAGTTTGTTTTGTGATAATGACCTGCTGATTGAACATCATCTCTCACTGATCTACTCATGAGTCTCATCTGGAAGAGCCATAACCTTGCTTTGGCCTGGTGTTTGTGCATTGTGAAGATGAAAGATGGGGTGCTATAGGGGTTTTGTGTACGCTTCAGATTTGAGATTTGAATTGAAAATGCATTTCAATTTAAATTAAAATAAATTTTCAGATCAGTGTGCATTGCTTTTTTCTTCCCGTGCTAAACAGGATGTCGAATTGTAATGCTGTAAAATTCTTAGGACTTTCAACTTTGTTTCCAGTGTGCCCACAAACATGTTATTGTCATAATTTCCAGAAACAGTAGATGATATTTATTTACAGTATGAATTTTACTATTGCTTAATGTGGATTAATTTTTGATTAGTATTTGAAATGACACCCATAGAAATTAATATATATATATATATACATATATATATATATATATATATATATATATATATATATATATATATATATATATATATATATATAATACATTTTATATAAACTTATCTTTTATTTACCGTAGTGTAAATGTTAATTATTATTACACCTGTGTTTATAGTTCAAAAATATGTTTATATATTTTAGATTTTATTGTTCTATATAACATGTTAACATTATATGTAACATTGCATTATGTAATATAACCATTTTATATTAATTATATAATTGAATTATATTTAATTTACAAAATATTTACATTTTATTATATTATAATTTTATAAAATTATATAAATTTAGTGTAATATAATATTTAATTATCATAATTAATAATAATGATTATAATAAAATAATTATTTATTTTACACATTTTTTGTCAAAAATAAATGTGTGTATATATATATACACCTATAGAAATTAGTATTTAGTTGTTTTTTTTTTTTTTCATTTAATCTTTAATACATTTTATATAAACTTAACATTTACCGTGGTGGAAATGTTAATTATTAGTACACCTGTGTTTACAGTTCATAAATATATTTGTATATATTTTTTATTTTATAGTTCATATATATCATTGCATTTTGTTAATATAACCTTTAATATGAATTATATGAATTATATTATTAAATTATATTTAATTTACACAATTTTTAAATTGTATTATAATTATAATTGTGTTAAAATATATACATTTTACATTTTACATATATACATTTAATATAAAATTTAATTCATATAATTAATAATAATGATTATATTAACATAACATAATGAACATGTCAAAAATAAATGTGTACATATGAATATTGTGTACATTTATTATTAGTAGTAGTATTTCAGTGTTTACAGTTAAAATTATATTGTATGAATCATTAGTATTAGCATTACTGTTTTATTTATAAAATGATATTTAATTTACGATCACAATATTCAAATTATGATGTATTTTAAATATTATTTTTATATATTATTATTATTTACATATATATTTTGACATACACGCACACACACACACACACACACACACATTTATTATTGACTGTTTATAGTTAAAATTATATGATAATTAATCGTTAGTAATGTTTATATTACATTTTATTTAATTTACAAAAGTATTCCAATTTTGATGTTATTATTTATTTTTATAAAGTGATTAAAATAGTGTGTATTTCAATAAAATCCATTCTAAATTGTGACATGATTGATTTCAATGTTTAGCCAGAAAATTGTTTTGTCTTGTATATGAGTAATGCAATTCCATAAAAATTGCAATTCAGAAAATTCCTTTTCCTGTTCATGAATTGCAAAGCAGCCAATATTGACTTTAGTTTATCCCTGCTGGTGCTAAGGAGCAGATTGGGCTGTACTGGTCATGTGAAGGTTTGAGGCGAGCTTGGGCATGTTGTGGAATGACATACACTGCTTGGTTTTCCTGTCTGTTAGGAGTTGTTAACCATCTGGAGTAAGCTCGGTTGTGGACTGATCTGCTGTATGATGATTTGGCCTGCCGCTGTTTATGCAAGTTAAGAAGCATTTTCGTGTTTGACGTTCAAGCTGGTAGGTCACTCTTCAGTATGGCTGTGTTTGTGCGCTGATACTTCTGATGAATCATACATACTGCTCAGTGGAAAATGTGTTCAAGCTGTGCTTCTCTGTCGTAGATTTACTTCTAATCTTCTGTTAAGTAAATGCACATAAACCTTCAAGAGAAAGTATGTATCCTCATTTGATCCTGCTGAAAAATGTCACAGTGCAAATGAGGAGTTTTCATTTTCTTTGCACTGTTGATGCAAGTAAACATTAGTCTAGACAGCATGAGACTGTGTTTGAGAGCTGATGACTGTTTCCATCCATGTGTCATGTTCAGCGGGAATTACATCAGGTCATTATGGGAAGTTCGGTCTCAGTTGCTCACATTCACCTCAGGATGTTGTGTGCATGTGCCTACAGCGTCTGACAGATACAGATATCAGTGTAGTATGACCTGTGTTTCGCTCTCATGACTCTGTGTGTGTGTTTTAGAAGTTGCTTCGGTTTAAATGTTGTTTACAATAAAAGAAAAAGCATTCAGGCAGGTCTAAAATCGACTAGATTAACCTTAAACAAACAGACCGGAGATATTGAAATTCTGATCTAGTGATGTGTGGCCTGTAGCTTTCAGATATCTTTATTCACTGTCTCAGAGGTCGGTGTGGTTGAAGCAACTGTCAAGAGCAGGAAAATTAAGTGATGGGAAGAAGTTATGATTTAATAATGTGATATAAATTTGTCATCATTCAGTTTCAGTGGTGTAAAAGGTTATGTAACAATCTTACATAGCCAGACTTTTGATCATCAGAGTGAATAAGCAGCTTATTCTAGTTAAGACCCGCCCACTTAGAATGTACAGTGTGAGGCAGTTTGATTGACATGTGAATTGGCCAATCAGTTTGCTTTTACATGCACTTTTGTCTTTTTTGGTCGTACAGTTCAGTTGAGGTTCTTTCTCAAAGATGTTTAAAAAATGCTTTACATTTTTTTTTTATAGGTACAATTAACTTTATTCTTTCATCTATTATGCATTTATAAATTTCCATTTTTTAAATCAAGTTGATTTTTTGTGTTTGTGTTTGCTGCATCATTTCAACAGGTACAGTAAATCAACAGTGTTGCAAATGTTGGTGAGAAACCCCAGCGTGAAAATTTTTGTGACTGACACATGTTAAGACGTGATCAGTCGCATCTATTTTACATTGCATCAAAGTGAACTACAGTATTGCAGTTTTGTGTAGCTTTTATTTGTTAGTTCAGTTTTTTAATATTCACCTTCTTTTCAGACCATTAGTTATCAAATTATCTGTAAACCCTGCAGCTGTCATAAAACAGAGGAGCGGTTTAATTTCACACAGCTGAAAAACCAGCTCGCTCACACGTCGTCATTTCAAGGTCATCCCGATTCAACCAAAAACTGGGGATGTCTGAGTGGTTAAGTTGTCTACTCTGTAATTAGTCCATCCATTTTCACTAGTTTGACACATTTAGATGATTCACAGGGTAATCGGCCAATCACAGCGCTGTGGAGGCACTGCCTCCTCTCTTGTGACCCGACACTGGTGTTTTTCAGCTACATTCGCCCCAGTAACTTTAATAATAATTGAAAAATCTGAATTTTGGTCTAGTATAAAGAAAATAAGCAATGTAGTAAATACAGAAATCAGCTATTTAAAGGGAAAGTTCACCCAATAATGAATTACTCACCCTCATGTCGTTCTAAATCTGGAAGATCTTTGTTCGTCTTCAGAACACAAATTAAGATTTTTCTGATGAAATGCGAGAGCTTTCTGACCCTGCATAGACATGTTCAAGACCCAGAAAGGTAGTAAGGGCATCATTAAAATAGTACATGTGACATCAGTGGTTCAACCTTAACCTTATGAAGCTACGACAATACTTTGTGTGCACAAAGAAAACAAAAATAATGATTTTATTTAACAATTTCTTCTCTTCCATGTCAGAGTTCGGCGCGCATAATTAACGACAAAGTTTTCATTTTTGGGTGAACTGTCCCTTTAAGTGCATCATACAGGTTTTTAAAGTGCACATTTTGTTTTTGGAATTTTTAGTGTGAATGCACTACTTGCACTATTTGTATTATAAAACGGCATAGAATAGTGCACAAGTACACGATTAGGGATGTACCTAGTGTGAATATAGCAATTTTTTTCTTTTTTAATTATTAAAAAAAGAAATGTAAATTTATAACATTATATACACTTTGTGTTATAATACCTGTATGTACTTTACTTAGTGATATATTACCTTTTATTAAAGGATTAGTTCAGTTCCAAAATAAAAATTTCCTGAAAAATTTACTCGCCCCTATGTCATCCGACATGTCTTTCTTTCCTCAGTCGAAAAGAAATGAAAGGAAAACGTTGCAGGATTTTTCTCTATATAGTGGGCTTCAATGGGGATCATTTGGTTGAAGGTCCAAATTGTAGTTTCAGTGCAGCTTCAAAAGGCTAAACATGATCCCAGCCAAGGAATGAGGGTCTTATCTAACAAAAAAAAAAAATTACAGTCTATATACTTTTTAACCACAAATGCTCGTCTTGCACTAGCAAGGTTCACGCATTACGTAATCACACACGATGTAGGTGGAAATACGAACCAGGGCTCTGGACTGGTTCAAGAAACGAAAACGAAACAAATTAAATTTTGACAGGAACAGAACCACGGAATCACGGAAATTGTCAAAGTTTGAATGAATTCAATCAAAAGTATGTCATTACTTAAATCAAACCACAATATGGACTATCTGTAAATATTACGCTGCAAAAATACCATTTAAATGTGAATCCTGCATGTTCTGCATGTCTCTTTTTTAATGAATGGAGCAGACGAGCAGTTTTGTTTGCTACACACACTGAAGTGCGTGTGACGCTCACAGTGATTTCAGCATTTGGCCATTCCATTTTAGGAAAACTAGCGTCATATCATATACACACAGAAATGTGAAGGTAGACACGGCAACCTGTCAAAATAAAAGTCTTTGAAGACACTGTGTCAGAAATATATTACTACTGCTACTACTGCTATTACTAAAATTAAAAAAACAAATAATTTTTTTAGGGTATAATCACACAACATTTCTTCCATGTTTTAATTTTAATAGTGAATTCCCCTTTGTTTGCCAAAAAAAAGCTTAATTTTCAATGATTAAAAGATAAATGAAATTAATGTTTTATGCCTTCATCTGATAACCAGAACATTTTAAATACACAGCTCAGAATTTCTGAGGGTAAAAAAACCTTTCTTAAAGCTATTTTAAGAATAAATTTGAATAAATTAAGTATGCATTCAAATAATTAGACATGCCAAAACACAGAATTTGATTACAATAAAACATAGTGAGAAAACATAAAACATTTCTTAGGGCCCTAAACATGCCATTTTTGTTAAACCTTTATAAAAATTTATGTGAAATTGTATGAGTTTCATGATTTTAATTAATTAGACATGCTCTTTGATTAATAAAATTTAATTTACCATTAAAAAGGACTTGAGAAAAATTAAAACAGGTAAAATGGAATTTGGGAAAAAATAAAACGGATTTCATTTAACCTAATGTTTCATGATGTTTCTTTGCTTTAATTGCATAATGTCACTTATTTTATTACACCATATATATTTTTGAGGAGCCACGGCCGCCTTTTTGGCTCTGATGTGTGTTTGTGGATTAGCTGTAAGCCTGTAAAACTGTAATTCCTCTGACTGCGGAGCAAACGCATGCAAATACCAGACTATATGGACCATACAGTACTCTCTCTCACACATGCAATCAGTCTGTGTTTGTTTAATTCAAGTAGCTGTTGAGTCACTGTTTAACCCGTGTGAGGTGTGTCTGTTTCTCTTTTCTGTCTCACCTACTTTTGCTGTTGCTCTCTCTTTCTCTCTCACAGTGTGTGCGCTCTGTCTCTCTCTCTCTCTTTTTTTTCTGTTCCTTCCTTAATCTCTGAGTATTACACGCCTCCCCAGTCTTACTCCCTCCCCTTTTCTCTCTCTCTCTCTCACCCTCTCTCTCTCAGCGTCTCTGGCGTGGGCTCAGATCTGCAGTGGTTTATTCAGTCGTTCAGTCGGGTCGCGTCGCCGCTCTGCGTGCTCGCTGCGTGCGCGTGTGTTTGCTCGCCCCGGCTGGTATGCATAGATGGGAAGGAGTCTGCAAATGTACCATTAGGAGGAGATGCCGTCTCGTGCAGACGGTTCTGCCCCACGACGGCTCCGCTAGGACACTTCCTCTGTGGACCTCCGAGTGCGAACGCTACTCTTAACAAGTAAGTCTGCTTTCAGGATGTCAACATGCAGCCTTAGAGTGCGTTTATGCAGGTGCGGGTCGTCTTAAGGGTTCTTGTTTTTGTCACCTGAAGCCGAATGACCTGAATGCACAGGTGGGATGGACTGGCTGGTGCTGCTGGACTGACATTGGCGTGATCCGTGTGGGAAATTTGGAGTGTGAGATGTGTTGTCTTTGAAGAGCCAGATGTGTTGTAGTTTGCAGTCTCCAGACGTGAGCTAAATATGGCAAAACCTCTCATTCGGGTGGTTATCGAATGATTTATGATTAAATTGCATTATATATTTTGAGTCTTCGCATGCAGAAAGTTTCTTTGAGGTAGTCTGAAGGCATAGTTAGGTTTATATAAACAGCCGACGTGTGTGGTGTGTCTTCACTTAGATGGCAAGGTAAGCATGCGCCTGTGTTTGTGTCGGTGTCATCTTTAGAGCGTGCACACTTCCTCCGGTGATGAGGGGAGGGCATGATCAGAAGTTTGTGTTTAGCCTCCGACACACAAAGAGAGAGAGAGAGTGACAGCAGCAGCTCATTATGAATGTCAGGAAACTTCACTTTTATCTTTTCACTTTCTCGTTTCACTTGCAAAGCAGAACAATGTTGATATTCGGCAGACATGCTGGCGAGGGTTTGTTCAGCACTTAGTATTAAACTACTGGATTTAATTCTGTTTGAACTGTTTAATGTTCTCCATTTAAAGCTCTTCTTGTGTCTGTAATTTCAGTGTTGCTTGTGCTAAACTGGATTTACATCAGACCGATATGGATTTTTTGAGTGGCAGTTAATATTGTGTAAAATAAATTAATAAATAAATATAATATTATATATATATATTTAATCTCAGAAATATTTACTGATATTAAATTCACAAAAATGCATTCAAAATGCATTAACCATTAAATAATGTAGATAATGTATAAAAAATTATATAAATTCTATATATATATTCTATATTCTATTCTATATATATATATATATATATATATATATGTGTGTGTGTATATATATATATATATATATATATACATACAGTTTATTACTCGTTTATTATGCTTTGATGCTTAATTATAATTAATTATAAATTCTAAACTAAATTAAGATGGTTCATATGTCATATTACACAATATTAACTTCATCTCAAAAATATGTACAGATATTAAATTCACAAAAAAAATGCATTCAAAATGCATTAACCATTAAATAATGTCAATAATGTATATAATTTAAAAATGTGTATATATATATATGTTCAGTTTATTACTCTTTTATTAGGTTTTGATGCTTAAATATAATTGATTATAGATTAACTAAATTAAGATGCTTGACATATGTCATATTACACAATATTAACTTCATCTCAAAAATATTTAATGACATTAAGTTCACAAAAAATGCATTAAATAATGTAAATAATGTATACAAAATTTGAAAAAAAAAATTATATATATATATATATATACACACACACAGTTTATTACTCTTTCATTATGCTTTGATGCTTAATTATAATTCATTATAAACTAAATTAAGATGGTTGATATATGTCAGTTCTAATTTCTGGAAAGTCACTTGTGGGTAGCGCATTGGCTGATTAAGTGGCTAGAAAAAATTTTCAGTTCACAAACACACAAATTTTGTGATCAATTGTCATAAAAAATGCATTAACATTTACCAAGCTTTTGGAAATAAAAATAAATATTGGCTAATTAACTTTTTTTTATTGTTGCATGTGTTGTTTTTAATGTGCGTCAAAGCGTCTCTGATGCGGCATTTCATTCACACTGAAAACACAGACAAACACGTACACTTACCTTAAACTGGAACGCGTGTTTTGCTGTGTTTCCTTCAGGAAATGCTTATCAGTTTTCATTATGTTCGTCTGCTTGAATGACGAGCAGATTGTCCTGCTCCCTCTGGCTAAAAACTATAAAGCTGTTGGTGAAAATAGGAGGCTGTGACTGTCGTTTTTCTGTTTGTTTGTGTTCATGCACATTTATTGCTTATGTTTATGTGTGTTTTTAACCGTTTTTTAGTTTTGTCTGAAATGGCTTGCATTTTAGCTGTTGTTGTTTTTTTGTGTGTGTTCTTGAGTGTCTTATATACATATATATATATATATGTGTGTGGTTTTGTTATGTTGCATCTGAGAAGCTGCTCTATTAGCATAAAAGCGCAGAGGAAGGAAGTGTTCACGTAGAAGAGGTCAGTGTAAAAGATGCCCTTTAAAAGCAGAAAAATTCCTCCACCAGCAGTTGGAAAAGTACACGAGATAAAAACGCTCTTGCATGTGACTCATCTTGAGACTGAGACTATTTCTGCGGTGCTGTCTGGTCCTTCATGAGTCGCCTCTGAGCTTCAGCACGGAAAGAAGGAAGAAAGAAAGAAAGACAATACAGCAAAACAAAAACCCTTACGCTGCAGGTGGTTTGTTATCAAGATTTCACACTGTTGTGAGTGTGTCTGTATAGAAGTGCTCTAAGAAGAAGAAAAGCGAGATAAATCATGCAGAGGATTTTTAGAGTAAAGTACAATAGGACTAAAGGCCTTCTGCGGTAAAAGGTCATTATGAGTTTTGTTATTCACTCCAGAAACACTAAATAGAAACTAAAACCACTTTCCCAGACGCCTATCTATCACAATATTTTGCAAAAAAAGCTTGTTAAAGGTCTAAAGGTTGATTTTGAGGTTCACTTTCATATTACTAAGGAGATAACCTGTTTTATGATTTTCAGTTTTGTTCAAGGTGATAAAATTAGTAGTTATTCAGGACTGTTGGGTAATGAAAGTATATAGGGCTTAGAAAGGAATGAACAACACATATTGTACAGTAAAATAATACAGGAGATCTCATAAAAAAGTGGTTAAACGATTGCTGAGGTTGTTATTTTCTCCTTTTGTGCTTAAATATTGCTATTTCCTATTTTTAAACTATTAGCATGTGATGACAAATGTCATATCCGTATTGCACCTGTAGCTAGAATATATATATATATAATTGTAGTGTGTATTTTAAGGCATAGCGCACCCAACAAATTTTAATTACCTCATGATTTACTTACCCTCAAGCCATCCTACTAAGGTATATATGACTTTCTTCTTTCAGATGAATACAATCAGAGTTATATTAAAAAAAAGTCCTGGCTTTTGCAAGCTTTATAATGGCAGTGAATGGGTGTTGAGATTTTGAAGTCCAATAAAGTGCATCCATCCATCATACAAAGTACTCCACACAGCTCCGGGTGATAAATAAAGGCCTCCTGAAGTGAATTGATGCGTTTGTGTAAGAAAAATATCCGTAATCTGTTGCTACTGCTAACTGTTCTACGCACGTTCACGAGAGAGTGGCAGAGGGGAGAGCAAAACAAAACACCAGAAGTACAAAATGAGGATTTATAAAGATAAATGTCTGAGGATTTTGATTTAAGCAGGGATCTGTGCTTAGTTTTCTTTTTAGGAGCACTTGTGCTCCTAACTTAAATTAAGGAGTACAGTCAAAATTTCACGAGCACCTTCTAGTCAGTTATCAGAAAGTCTGATCAAAAACTAGTCTTCCCATTACAAAGGTGATATTTGACTCCTTAAAGTGATTTACAGGGGAATTTTGTTTTTACCTGTATAATTGCATTTTTCTAACTTCATTAAAAGTATGTCATCTTTTATGTCAAATTTTTAAAAATATGTATTGTATAAGCTTTCCAAAATTTAGAATAAGAACAAGTAGAATAAGAAAAAGTTAGCAATCAAATGAAATCAGCATTAACAAAATTAATTTGTACTGCAGAGGTGGCACAGAAGAACACAAAAGTAGCTTGTAGGTGTATTTTTGTGCATTTAATGTGGCTCAGAGGTGTGCAGTCAAATTCATAAATTCATGTTGAGATTAATGTTTTAAATCTAAAAATTTTAATATAGAAGTATTAAATGATTTAGATACTTTTAAAAGATACTTTTAAATTGAAACTAAAACTGCCAGTAGGTGGCAGCAAATCACTGATTTAATTACTGAACCATTCATTTATTTGATTCGTTCAAATGACTGATTCATTCAGGAATAAAGCAAGTGACTGTCTTTATGAATCGAAATTGAATCATTGACTCGCTAGATTTGTTTAAAAACGCACATTCATTCATAAATGAAACACCGCTGTGTTTAAATGGAGATGCTCAGCAGCTCAGTTTTGACTTGTTTCAGACTATTTTTGATGATGAAATAGAGCAAAATCAGGCAATAGTGTTATATTCGGACAACGTGAGTCACCTAATATCAACTTCTTGTTTAACTGTTGTATTAAATCAGTATCTCATTTACAAACTCCCTTAAAAGTCATTAAAAGCTGTCACTCATCTTAGTTCATCGTGATCTCACAAAGATTATAATCAACGAAGCTCTACACTGCACAGTCAATCTCTTATTTACACTCTCTCTACACTTTGTTTATGAAAGGATTGGTGAGATATGTCTGTGATACATTACTCAATGTTGCAAAAACACGTAGAAACCTTTGAAGCTCCCCTCAGCGCAAACACAAATATGCTGATCGGGTCAGTCGCACTGGTGCTCCTAAATATTTTTTCATAGTTGCACACAGTAAGGCCTTTTGCCTCAAGTCTCTAGTTGCAACCAGTGCAAGTGGTATATGTAGATATATAAGAAAGGAAAGGAAAGAAAGGAAAGGACGTGACGTGACGTGACGTGTGGCCAAGTATGACCCATACTTGCAATTTGTGCTCTGCATTTAACCCATTCAAGTGCACACGCGCAGTAGTGAGTAGTGAACAAACACGCACACACACACACACACACCGTGAACACACACCCGGAGCAGTGGGCAGCCATATTGCTATCGCTGCGGCGCCCGGGGAGCAGTTGGAGGTTCGGTGCCTTGCTCAAGGGTCTCACCTCAGTCGTGGTATTGAGGGTGGAGAGAGCGCTGGTTATTCACTCTCCCCATCTTCAATCCCTGCCGGACCTGGGACTTAAACCCACGACCGCAATCGGTTACAAGCCCATCTCCCTAACCATCAGGCCACGGCTGCCCCTTATGTATATATGTAGATAACTAGTATCAGTGGTTGCCTTAGCTTGTCCTTTATCTCGTTCACTCTCTGAACCCGATTCAGCTGCATGGGCAGTGTTTTTTCAGAGTTGCATGGCTGATCATTTCTTCACGCTTAGCATACTGTTGCACGTGGAGTAATGATGCCTGAGACTGTGTTCCTGCAATCTTTTCTTAAGAGACCTAGACCAAGACAAGCTAGAGGAGTATTTGTACACTGCATGTTGTGTCTATAAGGTTCACATTTAGTAGTACATCCAAAGTGTATGTAGAGGATTTAGCTAATATCTTGACACATCTGGCTCTTCCACTAAAGTCTTACTGTGTCAATACTGTGAATTGGCCTGTAACCTTTTCAGCACATGTAAAACATCAATAAATCACTACTCGCCCTCCTATGTAGTGACTAGTGACCTTCTTATTTAGCTGAATTAAAGCGATGATGATGATGATGCTAAACCAGTTCCTGCTCAGAAATAAACACCTTTGTTCCCAAGTTACTGTCAGAGGCAAATCGTACGCCATATTCCCACATATTTTATCCTGTCAAACACAAGATCTTGTCTTTATCTCTGACAACACTTTGTCTTGGTAAACACCATAAGCGCGCCTTTACAAGTAAATCAATATTTAAAAAAGGCAAACATGCAAATGACGGGAACATTTGGTGATATTATGTGCTGCTCTTGCTTGCTTTGGAGTGATTTTAAAATGAGCTGGATTTGTGGTGTAGAGGAAGCGTTGAAGAATATTATATGAGGAGATTCCATAAGAAAATTTCTTATGATCATCAAGGCTGCATTTATTTGATAAAAATACAGGAGAAAATAGTAAATATTATTGCAATTTAAAACAATGGTTGTCTTCTTTATTATACTTTAAAATATAATTCATTTTTGTGATGCAAAGCTGAATTTACATCAGCCGTTACTCCAGTCTTCAGTGTCACATGATCCTTCAGAAATGTATGAAAGATTATATATAATTGATATGTTTGATGTTATGTGATTTCCATGTCATATTAATATCCATATCCGAACCAAGGAAAACACAAATACTCCAAACCAGCTCTGTGTGAGAATGGCCCAAAGACTCTCAGCTCCATTTAACATGTATAAATCAATTCCACAGCATTTTACCCAAAGTTCTGTTTTGGCCTGCACACAGTCTGTACAGTGAAGAATGTGGCATGCTAATTAATTTTTGAGAAATGTCCAGGGATTCCTGTGTGTGTGTGTGTGTGTGTGTGTGTGTGTGTGTGTGTGTGTGTGTTGTAATTACTAATTAAGGCAGTGTAGAGGGCTGCATGTCCTTGCTATGACCGTCTCTCTCTCAGCGGAACAAAACCAGAGTGATGAACGCATTTATGTCTCTGTTTTCTCATTATGTTGCTTGACAAAGCAGTTGTGTTTAAGCTGCTGCATCCATCTGAGACCAGACATTTATGAACCGTCACTCCTCCTAGAGCTTTCTGTATAGTCTGTCGGCCTCTGCCAGTGTCTGTCTGTGTAGTGACTGCTAAACTTCAAACTTTCTTGACAAAACTTTTTTTTTTAGCTCTCTTGCGGCATTTTCCATTTCTCTTGCTCTTCAACTCTATTCTTGTTGCTCTAGCAATCTGTCTCTTGTCCACCGTGTGTGTCTGTGTGTGTTTATTGATGGCTTCTTTCCTGCACTGTGTGTTTATTCATACTCACTGCAACTGCTGGATTCATGCATAAACACACAAACATGTTTCCAGGCTGCTGGGAGCAGATGATTACTGTGTGACAGGAATGAAAATGTTCTTTGCAAACCATCTATTGTTCTGTCGTTCCATCCATCCATACGTCATTCTATCTATCTATCTATCTATTTATCTATCTATCTACCTATTGTTCCATCGTTCCATCCATCCATCCTTCCTTCCATCCATCATCCATCCATCGTTCTATCGTTCTATCTATCTTTCCGTCATTCTGTCTGCCGTTTTATCTGTCCATCTATCCGTGTATAATTTATTCTGTTTTGTCTGTCTATTGTTGTATCTTTTGTTCTTTCTGTGGTTGTCTCTGTCTGTCTGTCATTCTATCTGTTATCATTGTGTTTGTCTGTCTGTTGTTTAGTTTATGTTGTTCTATCTATCAGTCTTTCAGTCTATCATTCTATCGAGTGTTCTGTTGTTCAATCCATTCATCCATTCTGATATCGGTCTGTCTCATATAGTCACTATAAAGCCTATATCTTCAAAATTTGCATTCCAATTCTACATTCTATTTGTTACCTAAATTCAAATTCAGGTGTTCATATGGAATTTAAAAAGCAACTGTTACACAAAGTTGTGGTACGGTTTACATATAGTGACATCAATAATGAAAAGGGTGCATTTATCACGCATGTTCAACAGTTGACTGACATCTGCCTTCACGTCATGACCACATTCTCCTGTGTTTCCCCTCTAGACCAAATTCTTGGGAAGTAGCAGCTTCTCCCTGGCCGATCTCCTCCAGTCCAAGGACCAGCAGCTTTCTCTCAGCCTGAGGTGAGTTGCATTGTGGGATGTGAGTTTTATCATTGTCTGAAGGGCTGCCTTCATCGAGGCCGTGCTGTCGTTTTATGTGTAAACTTCATTTGCTGGGTTTCGTGCACATGTGATGAACTCTCCGGAGGTGAATGATGTCAGGCACACACAGCTGATCAAACAGGACTGAGGCTCCAGCAGAAAACAGGCCATCTGCTCCTGTATTTGGCGCGTATTTGGTTGCCACACAGCTCGATCTGACTGTCCAATGAATGCACAGCTTGGGTTTTCATTGTACGGTAGGGCAAGGCGGCATGACGGTTTATAGCGTGGTAGATTTATGTTGTTTACACATTGAGGGATGTGGAATAATGTGAAAATTCCAATAAATTTAGAGTCAGAGCTATCTGTTTTATTTGGAAGGTTTCTGCCATGGATAAAACATGGATAAAAAAAAAAAAAAACCTAGTTAATTATGACTTTTTAATCTGACAATTTAGACTTTTTTCAGTTTTTTTTCTCAGAATATAGAAAGATCCAAAAATATGTAGAAATCTATAGTAATCTATAGTTATAGAAATCTATAGTTTTTTTCTGTGTATAGTTTTTGATGTTATTCAAAAGCATCAGTTGTACATTTTTGCTTTTCAGGCAATTATATTATTAATACATTTGAACTTTTTGTAATAATTTCAACAAAATATTTTGTACATATATATTTTCTCAGAATAAAGTCAGAATTGCAAGTTGTGGTGGAAACAAACAAACAAACAAACAAAAAAAAAAACAATTGTGAGATGTAACCTCAGAATTCGAGATGTAAACTGAGAATTCTGTGATGTTTACTCAGAATTCTGAGATGTAAACTTGTAATTGTGAGAAAGGAAGTCAGAATTCTGAGTAAAAATGTCTGATTTGTAAGGTAAAAAATCAAAATTTCTGGATTGTACAAAAATAGATATTTAACATATTTAATATTTAATATTTAATATATGAACCTTTGTTTTGTTGGCTTTTCCTACAAAAATAACCAATTTAACATGAAATGCTTTAGTCCATTCTTATTAGATGCTAGATTGGAAAGCTTTGAGGTGGTTAAGGGCTAGTTAAGCCGGTAAATATGAAAACTGGGTAGTGTTGTGTGGTTTACTTGTTACACATTTAATCTGGCAGCGTGAAAGGTTGTAGGTTCAAATCCCACAAAGTGTGATTCATTAGCAATGATCACCATTGTGCTCCTCCCAGTGGGCTTGTTCCTGTAAATGTACTGTAAATCACATTTAAGCTCCGATTAAATGACAAATTGGTGTTCTAAATTAGTACAGACGGTGCAGGCAGGCCACATTCATATCCATAAGCATATGCATCGTGCCATCAGGCCCTCGAGAGAGACCTGAAAACCGACTGTTTTGTTGCCTTGTTGTCGTTCACGAAATGATTCGGTACTCAAACAGCTGTTTCGGTGCAGTTATTCTTTCCTGTGAACACGGACGCACTGGATCTGCTCCAAATTTGACCAAAATGGCTATTTTCAAAGATTGTTTTGGCCAATTCGGAGTGCTGTGCTATGAAGAGCGCCCTCATAAGTCTCCTTGACAGTAAGCATGCAGTAAACATTAGGAAAGCGTGCTGTGTTTCTGAAGCAGAGGATTGCTGCTTAGTCATGATTGATAGTGTTGTGACTGTGAGTGACAGCCGGAGGGATTCCCTGCACACTGCGACATGGATTACAACATTAGTGTTAATATTGATTATTGTTTCTCTATATTTGGCATATTGCTTATGGTACGGTGTAGACACTGGCCCTCGCTTCTTGTTGTTTGCTCTGATTCGCTGTTGGTGGCTGGCTGTTTTCTCTCTGTCGTTCTTTCTGTCTCTCTTGAAGCTCAGAATAGCGATTCTCTTTGGTGAGGAGCAGCAGAAGTACAAAAGGACTGCGCTGTCTCTTGTGTAATGCAGCAAGGAGTACAGTACATGGCCTCTACAAGTCTGGAAAGCTAGTTTTTTCTGTACTGTAAAATGGTATAAGTTGGATTGAGAAATTAAGGTGAATTTCAGATTGTTGTAGTGTTTGGTTTGGGTCTCTTCTGCTTTAATTAAAGCAGTACTGGAGCTTCAGGATGATCTGAGAAGTTTCAAAGAGCATCTTGAGCTACAGTGGAAGAAAGTATGATCTGTAGAAAACAGTTCCTGTTTTCTCTTTCTTTCTTTCTTTCTTTCTTTCTTTCTTTCTTTCTTTCTTTCAAGTTGAATCTTATATAACTCATATAAAGAGTTTGAAATTGGTTAAAGTAATGGAAAAACATATGTTGCCATGACTTGATTGATCATACTTATTGATTTTTTTTGTTACTTTTATTTATTTATTTTTTTTTTTACAGTGTATGAAGAGTCATGGCTCTTATTTACTTGAGAGTGACCTAGAAATAGTGTAGAAAATGTATGTATTTAAATGCTACAGCAATTCGTATATATTTGAATGCGGCCAGACATTTGAATCCCTTAATATAAATAATTTATTTAAATATAAATAATTTATTTAATATAAATTCAATTTAATATACATAATAAACATATATTTTTCTCAGCATAAAGTTAGAATCAAAAATCAAGGCGGAAAAAAATAGAATTGTTAGATGTAAATTTAGATTTTTAAATATGTAAACTTTGAGAATTTTGGAATTTTGAGATGCAAGTCAGAATTCTGAGAACAAACGTATGAATTGTGAGATAATTTAATTATTTTAATTTAGAATTAATTTAATTCTTTGTGTCGTTGGATTTTCCTACAAAAATAACTATATTGATATATTAATATATTTGATTATTAATATATTAACTTGAGTAATCGCATCCACCCCTATGCTAGTTTGGGTAGTTTTGAGGTAGTTAAGTGCTGGTTAAGCGGGTATATGAAGAGTCATGGCTCTCATTTACCTTGAGAGTGACCTAGAAATAGTGTAGAATATTAAATATTCTTTTTTTTTCCCCCAGTAATATGTATATTTAAAATATTTAAATGCTGCAGCAAATCTTATTTATGTAAATGTAGTCAGACGTTTAAATCCCATTTTGTATTATATGTATGTATAGTTTTTGGTGTTATTTAAAAGCAATGGTTGTACTTTTTTTCAGGCAAGAATCATACTATTAATACATTTGAATATTTTGTAAAAATTCAACAAAATATTTTGTAAATATAGCTAATAATTTATTGTGATTTTACATTTGTATTATAATTTTATCTAACTATAATTTTATCTATTTATTATATTTACTAAATATTTACGTGAAAGTGACCTAGAAATATTGAGACTATATATGAAGAGTTCAGATGCAAAACCAGCTAAATCCATCTGACGTCTTTCTTTAAAAAATGCATTTTTATCAGGCTCAGATGAACAGGTTTCTATGTAAGTACTGGTACTTCTGATTGGGCTGAGGCTGGTATTTTACCGAGTTTGAAGAAAAAGTATTTGAAGGACATACAATATGTGTCAAGAGCATTCACTCAGTATCATTATCTCATTTTTGACCGAGATGGCTTTTAGCTGGTTTTGCATCTGAACTCTTCATATATTTTTTCCCCAGATATATGTGTATTTAAATGTAAAAATATTTATGTATTTTAAATGCTATAGCAAATCTGGTATATTTGAATTTCCCCAGACATTTGAATCCCATTATATATGACTTTTTTTTTTTTTTTTGTACATAGATTTTTTTTGTCAGAATAAACTCTTATAAAATTGAAAAAAATGTGAACTTAGAATTTCAAGATGTAAACTCAGGATTTTGAGATGTAAACTTAAAGCGTGAAAGGAAGTCAGAATTCTGAGTTTATATCTCAATTCTATGAACAAATGTCTGATTTGTGAGATAAAAAGTCAAAATTGAATTCACTAAATTATACAAAAATAGATATTCAGTATTTTAATGAACCTTTGTTTTGTTGAATTGTCCTACAAAAATAACTATATTAGTATATTTAAAATAATTAAATGCTACAGCAAATCTTATGTATTCGAATGTGGCCAGACATTTGAATCCCATTATATATTATATTTGTTTAGGTATAGTTTTTGGTGTTATTTAAAACAAATCATATTATTAATACATTTCAGTATTTTTTCAAAATGCAACAAAATATTTTGTACATATAGCTAATAATTTATTGTCATTTTAAATTCTTATTATCATTTTATCTAACTATAATTTGATTTATTTATTATAATTTTATGTGCTCATTCAATGCATAAATGAAATTTACATTTATTATTGAATTGTTATGTTATATTTTTTATTGTATTTCGATTGCATCATTCGCAGTGCTTCATGGAACGTGTAGTTCGTTCACCTATAAAAGATTTAAAGTACACAGTCTTTTATTTATGTGTGATATTGTGATTCATCTCAGAGCTTTTGTTTGGATCATGGCTGAAATGCTTTGCAGTGTATTTCATGTATGGGAAAAATACTTTCAAAAACTTTCTGCTGAAAAAGTTGTCAGCACTCTTGAGTTTTCTATCTTTAATTGTTTATAATCAGCGCTCTATTTTCTGGTCTATGGTAAACTTTTCAGCTTTTTAGTTTGAATTCAGTTGCTTTGTTGTGCAAATAATAGGAGAGCACTGCCTGCGTCGTCTGTGTTTGTGACTCTATTGCTGGACCTGGCCGAGACCTTTCACACAGTTGTCAGCTCTGTTTCAGGAAGTGTTGTCTTTCCTCTCTATGTCCGCTTGCAGGTCACCTTTTCATTTCTGGCTTATCTCTTCCTCTCTCTATATCATGACACATTCAGTTATTTATAGATCCTTATCCAAGCAGTCTTAGATGTTCGAAGTCTAGGGCAATAAACAGCGGCCTGCGCTGGAGATCTTTGAGTCTTGAATTCAATCACTTTACAGTCCGTGTATTGATTGGAAGGGGGTTTATGGGTAGAGACGTGCCGTACCCATGGCGAATGAATTCTAGCGTCCTCTAAATGTTAGCAGCTCACTCTTATTAAAAATAAAATCCATCCTTCACTACATGAAAGTTTCATCATCAGTGAGATCAGGGTGCTAAATTACTGTTTTTTTTTTTAAATGTACCTGCTAATGGCTTTGTTTTCCCCATTATATATTTGTAGCAAAATTATTTGCATGTTATTTGCAGCCTGAAAAAAAAAATAAAATAAAAAATTGGTTTCACTTTGCATTCTTCACTTTGAGTTCAATTTTGAATTTACCTGCAAATGGTGAATAGATTGTGAATGTTCGTCCTCCATCAATATTTATAACTGTCCAGTTTTTATATGGAGATTATCATTTTAATTTCTTTAATTTGACTTACCAGTTGCCAAACCAAAGTATTTTTTTCATGTTGCACAGGATGATGAATAGCTTATTACATTAGTATTTTTTGTAGTTACATATAATTATTCATTCTTTTTTTAGTCCTTTTGAATATTGACACTTGGCAGCATGAATGTAGAATCACACAAAAGAGTCATTTCATGTGAGCATGGATGATTTTTCAAAAGTCGCAGCTATTCTTTCAGGAATCAGTCTTTATTTTATGAAAAAATTCAGCTTTAATTTTGGACCCTGTGTGGGGTTGATTAAAAGTGCATGGAGAACATTCAGGGGAGAAAGCTGCCTGGTGCACTAGTATAAAGTCGTTTTTCAAATCCTGCTTTTAGCATGAACTTGCTTCATGCAAATACTGTATGTTGCTATTGACAAGCCCAGCAACGGACGACCAGGAAGGGAGTTTATCTGATCTCATCTCATGATGCTCTGCTCACCTCACATAACCCTGTCCCTTTGCTTCTAAACTATTGAGATAAATGAGTAGCATTAACCCTCATCTTAGTAGCACTTAACCAAGGCTTTGCTCACACAATCATCGGCTAGTGTTTATCAGGAAGGAAGCGTGCTTTGATGTATGTGTGTCTTTGGAAGTTCATTCAGGTCGCCGTGGAATTTCAGGAAAAAGTCTTTAGAAGCATCTGGGGGCTCGTTTATAAAACGCATGTGCGATCAGATTTGACAAGGAGCTCAAGAAGACGAGGATGATTTAATACGGTCGTATTTCAATTACGCGTCACATAACCACCTTGTTTTGAGTACCTGCTGTAAGTGAATATTCACGCATATCCGTAAGACGCTCAAGATCACCGCCAGCTGGAAGATGTCAGGCGCGGGGAGGAGAGGGAGAATCATTTACAGCCCTTAAATGAAACCAACATAAATCAGTATAGAGATGAATGACGCTTGTGTTTAGACGGGTTACTGGCCTACATTTCCTGATTCATCCTTCAGCCTCTCGGCTGCTGTTGTTGAAATGAAAATGAATTATTTGATTCAATTAGCCTGCTAAAGTGCAACGTAATAAATGCAGAGAGCAAACCGAACACAACAGAGGGAAGTAAGCGTTGATGTCTTGGTTTGTTCTAGATTTATTAGCATGTAACAGAAGCTGAAACTCTGTTTCATGTAAGTATTTAACAGGAATATGAACTGTGATTGTCAAAATCACAGTTGATTAATTTTTCCAGTTTAACGCTGTTAAAACTATTTAACGCAGATGTGGAACTAGGGTTGGCCACCCCACTCACAACTGCTGTTTCTGTCTCTTTTTCTGTACAAGAAGTGCGTTTATTTAGTCGCAGAATGACCACAACAAATAGGAAACTATTCAGACGCCCACTCCAGCTTCACCTCAGCAACAGGTGCTAGTCAAACGAGCGGTAAGGCCCGGATGAATTTCATTTATGAATGAGCGTGCGTTTTTAAATGAATCTAGTGAGTCAGTGATTCAATTTTACATTCATAAAGACAGTCACTTGCTTTAATCCTGAATGAATCAGCCGTTCGAATGAATCAAATGAATGAATGATTCAGTAATTAAATCAGTGACTTGCCGCCACCTACTGGCTGTTTTAGTTTCATTTTTAAAATATTTTTTCAGTTATTTAAATCATTTAATATTTCTGTATTCAGAATTTTATATTTAAAACATTAATCTCAACATGAATTTATGAATTTGATTGCACTCATGGCACCTCTGAGCCTTATTAAACATATGAAAATACACGTATAGCCACTTTTTGTTCTTTTGTGCCACCTCTGTAGTACAAATTAATTTAGTTAATACTGATTTCATTTTTATTGCTAACTTATTCTTATTCTATTTGTTCTTACTCTGTTGTTTTAATTAGAAATTTTAAAAAGCTTATAAAATATAATTTTTAAAAAATTTGACATAAAAGATGACATACTTTTTATAAAGTTAAAAAAATGCCATTACAAAGGTAAAAACAAAATTCCCCTGTAAATTACTTGAAGTCAAATATCAAAAAAGCTAATTTTTGATCAGATGTTTTGATTGTTGATTAGAAGGTGCTTCTGAAATTTTGACTGTGCTTCTAAAAAGAAAAGTAAGCATAGAGCCCTGGATTATTTTTATTTTTTTTTTAATCGATTGACAGCACTTAATTACATTTAATTATTGATTACTATTAAATTAAACTTTTTTGCATACCTGTTTTACTTTACACATATGTAAATATAAATAGACAAAACCTAGAAAAATAAGATGAGAATAAAATACACATATGTAAATATAAATATACAAAAATTAGAAAAATAAATTAAGAAATAAATGAATATGCATAAAAGGTTTTTTATGCATACAGATGTTTAATAAATTCTTTGTAGGAATATAAAATATATTTGGTAACATTGTTGTCATTTAGTCCATTGATTGCATAAATGAACAATTAACATTTCAATTTGAGTCGTATAAATTAACATTTATTTATTATGAACAAATGAAGTAACAATTAACAATTAAGAGGATTTATTAGGCCTGATAATACTATAGTAATAATAATTAATAATAATTGTTGTTTTAATAAATTAATACATTTTTGTTACATTGATAGTTCATGATACCAAATGCCTTAACTTATATGAATTTTAATAAATATTTATATATATATTTGATTAATTATTTGATGAGTATTAAATAGTATTTTTAATTTTAATTTGTAAAATGGCTGCTCACTTTTATAATTACTAGAATAATGTTTTTGCTTTAACACTGCAGTAAGTCAGGATTAATATATGCGTAATAATAAAAAGAAAAAAAATTAATAATTGTTTAATAAAAAATAATAATTATAATTAAATAAATTAAACAATTAAACGAAATATTTAAGATATATATAAAATAAAGAAAGAATGAATATCACATTAACACCATTCTCTTGAATCTGAGCAGCCAGAAATGTTTGTTTAATGATTGCAACATACTTGTTGCAAGGATGATGGTTTTCTACTTCACTCTGCCAGGATTATTAATAATTAATAGTAATATTGGATTATTGCTGTAAATAAATGCTGTGAAAAAGTGTTTGTTGCTTCACTGGTAGTTCATGGCGCAATAACAAATATAAGTTGTAATAAAATTTGATTCTATATATCACACATCAGCTAGTGTACCACCCAAGCACATTCACACTCTGTGTCATTTCTATTACGGCATGTCTCTCTCCGTTCCTCCCTCTATAACCTCCGTCTTTCCAAAGACCGTAAAACGGGTGTAAACAAGACGGCAGGTCTGTTATGTGCCGCGGTCAGTATAACTTCATTGCTTTGCCAACACTGGCCAGAATTAGACAATAACTTGGTGGAGTTTAAGCCCTCATAAACCCTGTTATGTTGATCTGGTGGTGTTAGTTTAGAGTCTGGCTGTTTAAAAATAAACCCCCTGAATGAATTTGTGCCAAAGTGCTTTAGACACACAGCCTTTGATGTCAACAACAAAAGAAACCAGAAGCGTTTTCTCCCTTTGAAAAGTTGATAAGCCTGTTTATTTTGCTGTCCTGGCTACGCTTATATAGTTCTTTATTTAAGTTGCTTATTTTATTATTTGTATTTAACATTGGTTGTTTTGTTTACTTTTTCCTGCTATCCAGGGCCTCATCAGAACAGACACGTGAGACATTTTTTAAATTGAAAATGCTGCAATAGACGCATAAACCAGTGAATTAATTTAAATGCTGCACGTAATTGTATTTCTGTTTGGTTGCTTGGTGTTGCTTCAGTCCTTATAGACACTAAATTATGTGAAATGAAGCATTAAAAGTATCTTTCTCCATTAACATTTTTAAAATGAAGATCATTTCTTGAATAAACCAGCCTGTTGGTTTTGTCTGTGAAGTATATTGATGCATACATCCTCGTTTTTATTTCTTTGACAGATGACTTTGACATGCACAGCTCTACAGTTTCATGGGAAACACTTTTGAACATGACACGTTAAAATAGTACAGTCTGAATTGAATATGTACTTTCATATTACTCAAACATTCTGATCAAGGATTGTTCTCTAAACCTGGTATTAAACTTCTGCAATTAATTCAGCCGGAACCACCACTTTCGCTTTTGTTCAGCCCTTGGCTGGGCTATTTTAAGTTTTTAACACTGAAAGAAATTTTCATTTAAATTTAAATTAAATAGAATGTTCAGCATTCAGCATAATGGAACTCCAGTGATGATGTCATAATGAAAGTTGCATTCTGAGTTGTGTATGTTTTTCTTTCTTGCATGTATTTGCATACGGAACTGTGATCGGTTTCTGTTTATCATCTGCAGAGTCACTCGCATTGTGTTGATTGTCATGCACAGTGTGATGACACTGTCAAACCAGCTCTGATGCAACATTTTGTTTAGGCCTGAAACTTGAACTTATTGGTAACACTTACCAATTAAAGAAATAGTTCACCTAAAATGACATTTCGGTGAGAATGTACTCACCCTCAGGCCATCCAAGATGTAGATGAGTTTATTTCTTCATGGGAACAGATTTGGAGAAATGTAGTATTACGTCACTTGCTCACCAACGGATCCTCTGCAGTGAATGGGTGCCGTCAGAATGAGAGTCCAAACAGCTGACAAAAGCATCACAGTAATCCACACCACTCCAGCCTATCAGTTAATGTCTGGTGAAGTGAAAAGCTGCATTCTTGTTAAAAACAAATCCATCATTAAGATGCAGTTAAGGTTCATTAAGATCCAAAGCAGTGATCCTGGTTAAAATGCGAGTCCATAATCCATATTATTGCTTCCTCCAATGAAAACCTTGTCTCGTCTGAATCAGGAGAGAAATCTGCGCAGATCAAGCACTGTTTACAAACAGTCCAAAACAGTTCTGAGCACATGTTGGTGGATTTTGATAGACTTGATTAAATTTTCATTTTTGGTGATTTATTCTTTTAATGGTAAACATTAACTAATAACAAAATATATTTCCACAGCATTTAATAATCCTAATGTTAATATGTTAGTATTGTGTTAAATCATGCTTAAACATGCTAGCAGTATGTTAAATTATGTAAAAACTTGCTAGCAATGTGTTAAATCATGCTAACAACATATTAAAACATGATAGAAATGTTAAATAATGCTAACAATATGTTAGCAATATGCTAATGTTAAAACATGCTAACAGTAAGCTAAAGCATGTTACAGTATGATAGCAATGTGTTAATCATGTTAATCATGTTAGCAACATGATTAGCATATTGCTAGCATGTTCCTAGCATGATAACTTAACATAAACACGATAGCAACATGCTAAGAACAGATCTGACAACAGCAGAACATTTTAACAGTATGTTAATCATGCTAAAAAATCTTAACATGCTAGAAACATGCTAATAATGAAAATAGAATGCTAATAAAAAATAGATATGTGGTAATGTCATGTTAATCATGCTAGAAACCTGAGTAGCAGCATGTTAACAATGTGACAATTTTGTTAAAAACATGCTAGCAACATGCTAATCATGTTAAAAAATGGTTGCAAGAAGGTAAACGTTAACAATATGCTAAAAAAAACATGATTTTCATGTTACATACCAACATACCATCAATATGCTAATCATGTAAGAAACATGCTAACAACATGTTAATCATGCTAGCAACATGCTCACCATGTTAAAACATGTTAGCAAAATGCTAGCAACATGTTAAACATGTTAACTGTTAAAATATCAACGTTTATCATGTTAGCAACATGCCTTTAGTGTGCTAATTCTGTTAGAAAGATGCTAGCAACATGCTAATCACATTAAAACATGGTGGTAATGCGCTAAATCATGCTAACAACATGTTAAAACAACGTGTTAAATCATGCTAACAATATGCTAGCAATAAGCTAAATCACGATTAAACATCTTAACAAAAAGTTAAATCATGTTAAAACATGTTAGCAATGTGTTAAATCATGCTAACAACATGTTAAACATTAGCAGTGTTAAATCATGCGGACAATATACTAGCGATATGCTAATCATGTTAGCAACATGTTAATCACGTTAGCAACATATCAGAAACATGATAGCAACATGCTAATAACATGATAATCATTTTAACAGTATGCTAATTATGCTAGAAAAGATGTTAACATGCTAACAACATGCTAGTAATATTAGCAACATGATAACAGTAAGCTAAATCATGCTAACATGTTAAACATGTTAGCAGTGTGTGGAATCATGTTAACAATATGCAAGCAATTTGCTAATCATGTAAACAGTACGCTAATCATGCTATAACAACATGCTAGCAACATGCTGATCAAGTTAGAAACATGCTAATCTCATAGCAGCATGTGGCAACATCGTAGCTAGTTGTGTTAAAAACATGTTAGCTAATCATAGAAAATGTTTGCAACATGTTAAACATTAACAGTGTTAAAAAAACAACATACTTATCATGTTAGCAACATGTCATCGTTATGCTAATCATGTTAGAAACATGCTAGCAACATGTCAATAATGCTAAAACATGCTGGCAACATACTAATCATGCTAAATACACGTTAACATGCATGTACATCGTTTTAAGAACGTGCTAACATGATTTAAGAATAATGTTAGTTATATGCTAAAACATGTTAACAACATGTTAATCATGTTATAAACATGCTAACAACATAAAGTCATGTTATAAATGTGTTAAATGATGCTAGCAACATACTATCAACATCTGTCTAATCTATCTACATTTTCAAACTTCAAACTACAAACTTTCAGGTGACGTTATCTCAGTGTCTTAACTTTTTTTGTATCCACTTTAAAACTGTTGCACTTTTTCTTTTTTTCTTTTTTTTTTGCACCTTTTTGCAAGCGTTGCCATTTCTTCAGGAAATGCACATCTTATTTTAATCTTGATGTTTTTTAGTGCAGAGAAGGAACTGAATATAGGACTAATAGTTCGGTAACCCTAATTTTTACCTGGTTAAGGCTCCTGAACAGCCATTGTGTATATTTGTGCTCCACATACTGAGAATATTCTGAGAACGATTTAACTCTGCCTCGGCTTCTACTAGTCTGCCTATCACAGCACTGCAGCATCACACACACACACACACACACACACTTAAGGCCAGGCTTATTGCCACGGTGATGGAAAAGCCATCAAGTATCTGATCCAGTGAAATACAGAGCCCAGCAGAAAAAGGGATAGGTGCAGCTGTGCTGGAGAAATACTGACACGTCGCACTTTACACAGGCTTCTGATGCTGCAGTCTGTGTGTGTGTGTGTGTGTGTGTGTGTTTGTGTGGTTTAGCATGGCTTTCTCATCTCCTTGCCTGGTTTATCTGCTGCTAGTCACCACTTGTTACACCCTGCAAGCACACAAGCATTCGCTCAGGAAATAATATCCATGCTTGACTGCGAGCAGAGGGCCGTCGCTCTGGTTGGGTTTGATGTCGCAGGGTTTCATGCAGCGTGCAGACAGGGAAGGCTGATTTCAGCCTGTAGCAGAAGTTTTGAGTTTGTGGTGTGTTATCTGACACTTGCATATGTTGGTGGCTGGATGGTTTGCTTTTCCGGCTCGACTTGACCTCTGTGTCATTTAGTGCTGCATGCATTGGGATGGAGCTGGAAGTGTAATGCATGGACACATTTACATCTGCAGCTCAGCTTGAGATTCGCACGCTTTCTGCGGCTGTAAAAAATGTTCATGTCTGTGACTGTGCTTGCAGAAACTATGTAGACTGCTTTTAAAGTTATCATAGGCACACTTCTAATACCAAAATATAGGCAGCGTGATTATTTTGCATACATTATTTTGGTACGCAGCAGAATTATCACTTCTCTTTCACTAAATTCTGAAGCAGTGTTGCTTGTATCTGCAATGAAATCCATCCAAGATGGTGGCAAAAATAAATAAATAAATAAAATATTAATTTCAAATATATATATATATATATATATATATATATATATATATATATATATATATATATATATATATATATATATACATACAATATAAATATGATTGCTCAGAGGCATATTTTTACTTTTGTCTCTGGCAATTATTTATTTATTTATTTATTTTGCTAGGTTAATCGTTTTAACAACTGACATGAAGTAATGAAAAATGTATACAATATATATATATATATATATATATTTATTATTATTATTATTATTATTATTATTATTGTCTTATACATCACACTAAATATATTCATATTATTATAAGGTTATTGAATAATTTTATTTTTTATATATTTTATATATTATAAATTTGTTATATTTTTATAAATATATATATATATATATTTTATATTTTAAAGTGTTGTTTATTTTTTAATATATCATTCCAATTACATTATAATTATTATTTTAAGGTTGTCAGCTGATATTTATAATAGTGCGGTTTATTTTTATTTTTTATTTTATTAATAATATATTATTAATTATATTAATATTATTATATAATATTCTTAATCTTAGCATATGTTATTATAGTGCTGTTCAGTTCTGTGTTTTTATTAAAATAATTAATGGACAAATATAAAGCAAGTATTTATATGCTTTATGTAATTTATGGCATGTGTAGAATATTAAAATGTAATATTTATTTTATATTTATATTAATAAATATTTATATTATAAAAACAAAAATTGTAATTATTCTTTAAAATTAAGTGTTTTATTAGTAAACAATACTAATTCAGTTTTTAATAATAATTATATATATATATATATATATGCATTATTTAATTTAGAATAATATTTAATTATAAGTATATGCAGTTAGTATTACATGTTATTACATCACTCTAAATTTTGCCTAATTTATGTATTTTTATGTAACTTTTTGTGGCAACATACTGTTTTCTTGCCAGGCTGATTGTTTTCAACTTAAACGCACTGTCAGAGTGTATGTTATGATAATCACTGTCTGATTATGCTCTGTCCCTAATCATATTGATTATACGTTTCATTTTTAATATTAACATACATTAAATATGACTTCATAACTCTGCTGTGTGTTTGAATGCTTACTGGAGCATCAGGTTGTTAGCCTGGCAACATGCTAATGGAAAACGAGCCTGTATCTTCTCCCTACACAGTGGTTATGACTAATGTTCTGCTACAGCCGATGAGTTTGCGTTCCTAACAGCAGTTGAGAAGGACGGCCGCTCGCATAGATTACATGGTAAACAAACAGCTTCCTGTTTATTGAGGTGAGAGAGCGGCGAGCCGGCCGATCGCGCTTTGACATTTAGCCCACGGCGAGCGCGCTGTCAGAGGAGCGCGGCCCATTTTTCATTGCTCTGACATTTTTCTCATTGTTAGTCTGCAGGTATTAGACAGAGCTCCTCCACGCCGAGTTAAAATGGCTGACAGAGGAGCTTGTGCGGAGGAAGTGGGCTCTGACACCAGAGGGACAGGGATAAGCTGGGCTCGTCACAGTCTGACACGTGGGCCGAGCTGGAGGAGCTGCTTACTGTTTTAATGACCGCCCGGTGAAAGGCTTCGGCGGACGGGGCGCACGTTCGTGTCTGCGGTGCTTTTGTTGAAGAAATAGTCTGTTTGATCTCTGACGGGACGCCAGGCGTGGTGATTGTGTGCAGAGCGGATTATAACGGAGGCCAACAGGCAATCAGGCCTCTAATGATCATTTTGGAAGGAACATATTTACAGGAACAATCATTATAAGGCTGATTGCATCTTACACTACTACAAATACAGCTTTTTCAAAGGTTCTTTATACAGGCTTCACACAGTTATGAGGAACCTAAACACTGGGTTGAAGTAATGAAAAAATGAATATAAAATACAAGCCCTAAGAAGTATTTGGATACTTTTGAGACTTCCTGCTAAAATGCTTTCTGGAGCCAGTAAAGCTTAAAAACAAACAAACAAACAAAACTAAGTATTATTTGATGTCTTATTTATTTATTAACTCCAATTCATTACGTTATTTATACAGATATTTTCAGTTTTCAATTTTTATATCCATTTTGTAATATTTTACTATTACAAAACTATTATTTATTATTTTCCAAATGATCACACTAAATATATTAATATCATCATTTTAAAGTTATTGACTAATATTTTTAGATATTTTTATATTTTATAGTTTTGTGTATTTTTGAATATATCAAACCAGTTATATATATGTATATATATATATATATATATATACGTTATATAGTGTTTTAAATTTTTATATCGATTTCAATATTTTATATTATACTATTATTTATTCTTTTCCAAAATTTCACAATAAATATAATAATATTATTATTTTATGGTTATTAACAAATATTTTTAGATATTTTTATATTTTATAGTGTTGTTTATTTTTTTTTTAATATATCATAACAATTATATTGATGTCTATAAAAATTATATCATATATATTCTCTATACATTTTCGTTTGCTTTTAAATGAGTGTTTTCAATTTATATATCCATTTTATACATATATATATATATATATATATATATATATATATATTTTTTTTTTTTTTTTTTTTTTTTTTTTTACTATTAATAATTTTTTAATATTTTTAATATTAATATTATTATCTTAAGGTTATTGTCTAATATTTTAAGATATTTTATATTTTATAGTGTTGTTCATTTTTAATATATCATACCAATTATATTAATGTATATATTCATTATATTACATGTATTCTATACATTTTTTTATTTCTTTTAAATGAGTTTTTATTTTTTAAATCCATTTTTTTATATTTTATATTTTAGTATTTTCCAAAATATCACACTAAATGTAGTATTTTTTTTTAGATTTTGTAGTGTTGTTTATTTTTAAGATATCATACGAGTTATATTAATGTATATATTAATTATATTACATATATTCTGTACTTTGTTGTTTGATTTAATTTTATATTATTATTTATTATTTTCCAAAATATCACACTAAATATATTAATATTATTATTTTAAGGTTATTGACTAATATTTTTTAGATATTTTTTTTTATTTTATTGTGTTGTGTATTTTTTTTAAATATAATATAAATTACTTTAATATTATTATTTTAAGGTAGTACAGATACTTTTTATAATTTATTTATTAAATTATTGTTATTTTTAATAATTTTATTTATTTAATTTTTTTTTTATTTATTTATTTGCTTTTATTAACACATTGACCAATTTTAAATTATATCAATTAATTAATTATATTAATGTTATTATATGTTGGCATAGTGCAATCTATTTTTATTTATTTATTTATTTTATTTTATTATTTATTATTTTTGTCATTATTGGTCATCACAACCAAATGATGTGATCCTTTAATGAACAAATGAATGAAAATCTTTAAGCAATTTATGGCCAAATATAAAACACATTGGAATTCTTCTTATTTAATTATCTTAAATATGTAAAGTTCATTTTATTTAGCTGGCAACAGTTTTGCAAATTATTGTGAATAGTCAGCATACCATCCATCCTTATCAGTATATTCTTGTGATGGGTTTTTAAAGAAAAAGTTGTGGATCTTAAAATGTTTCTGCTTTGGCATCATGCTGTAAGTTATTTTGGCTTTAACTGAAAATGTATTTATGATTTATTTATGATGATCATGTAAACGCCCATGTGTTCATGTTGCAGTGCAGTGCTGATGTTGTGTGTTGTAATGTGTGCGTGTGGATGGATTAGTGGCAGTTGTCAGAGGACATCCCTGCTGCGGTGCTGGGATTGCATCAGCTCTGATGAATCTAATCCTGGTGACTTTCAGAAGCGAGCGGGTGGAATGCTAACAGCCCAGACTGTCAATATCAATGACTCACATCAACATCCTACTCAAATCCTTCCTGCCCGAGTGCAGCTCAGCACACACACACACACACACACACACACACACACACACACACAAACACACTCAGATGACAGTCTCAGCTCAGGTGTCAGTGTTTTCTGTTTGACTGGGCTTATGAATGACTCGAGACAAGCTGAAGTAGTTTACATTCGCTAGTAAACGGACAAATCTAATAAAACTTGTCAGAACGTCATATTTCATATTTCCAATTCTTTTGGAGTCACATTTTACCATATAAAAAAAAAATTTAAAAAAAAAATGTATTATTATTATTATTATTATTAGGATCATCAGGATGTGTTGCATCTATTATTATTATTATTATTATTATGAGCATCAGGATTTGTTGCCTTTATAATATTAATAATAATAATAATAATAATAATAATAATAATAATAATAATAATAATAATAAATGCAACAAACTCCTAATAATAATAGCATCATCAAGATTTCTTATTTTCATTACTGTAATACAACAAATAAATACATTAATAAAAAATAATAAATGTATATTAATGAAACTGGAAAGTGGTGTTACATTGAACTATTATAATAATGAGAATGAGTAAAACTAATCACTAAAACTGAGACTGAAATTAAAATAAACAAGTGAAAATAAAAATAATAAAACTATATAGACATATAAGAAAATAAAAACTAGTAAAAATTACAAATATACAGCAAAATTAATAAAAATGACAATGTTTTTTCACATTTTAAATATGCTTTTTAATATTTTATTTTATGTTGTTGTTTATTATTTTCTAATATGTCACACTAAATATATTAATATTATTAAAGGTTATTGTCTCATATTTTTTAGACATTTTTATATTTATATTCTTTTATGTATCATACTAATTATATGAATATTATTATTTTAAATAAAATTTTAAGTTAACTTATATGTATAATAGTAGTTTATTAACTTATTTTTAACTTAATGAAAAATTGAAGTAAAATTAAATTGAAAGCAGAAAATATAAAAATAAAAACGTTTTCAAAAATGCTAATAAATATTAAAATATTAATAAAATAAATATTAATAAATATATTAAATAAAATAATAAAGTAAAAAACATAATATCATCTCAGTGATACTAAAATGCCACTGAGGAGAATTTGGGAAGGAAATAAGATTAATTTTCATGAAAATAATGTCATGAACATCTTTATTGTCTGATACAGCATATCCAAAATATAATTTCTATATTTTTTTATTTTGGGGGGTAAAAAAGAAAAAAAGGGTGGTGTATGTATGTATATATATATATATATATATATATATATATATATATATATATATATATAGGAATTGCATTGAAAGAAAGATTCTGAAATTAGAGATATAACTATTTTTTAATCATGAAATATCAGTATTGTCCAAAAACAGTCCAGCTGCTGTAGTATTTTGGCGGAAATGATGTTTAATAGGGTCGCTTACATAAATCCACTAATGACTACAAAAGAACAGTTTGTCAGGAGTCTTGTATTTTCTATCACACAGCGTGTTTTGAATGCTTCGTTACGTCTATGTGTGGGGTGTAAAATATTAATACTTGACTTCTTCACAGACACTAAAGACTTTTAGAGTTTCTCGAAGATGGCTCGTCCCCAACCCGAACGTCTCAAGCCTTACTTTTGAGACGGAGAGCTTACCTTAAGCTATTTCCGTCCAGCCCCACAGAACAGGGTATTTTTAGTCTGTGGTACCTTTTGCTCAGTTTCCCCTGCAGGAAGCTGTCGTTCGCTTGACATTTTGACTGGCCTGAGATACTTTCACATTCACCAGAACAGGCCAGGACCTTCAGCTGTGAAGGTGAGTTTGTCATTTGCATTATCAAGAGGCGAGTGGCTCGGATCTGAGGGCGCGGGTGGTCTCGGGCGTTGTGGGAGAAAATTTGACGTGCTTTAGGTCTGCGTTGGACGTTTAAGATGTTTTTCGGAGGATAGAGATGTCGTGGAGTGGAGTCTGACTGCTGCTGCTGTTTACTGAGTCAACTTGCTGAGCTGCTAGAACAAGTGACTTGTGAAAACACATTTTCAGCAGCGTTGACAAACTGCAAAGAGAAACGCGCAAGGCGTCGGTTCTCATGGGGAGATGCTGAAACATGCAGTGACGAGTCACTGATTGCCAGCAATGTTGCGGAGACGTGAGCGGCCGATGCTGAGGTGGGCGTGTCCACTTATGCTTTATGCAAATGAGCAGTCATGTGATGTGACGACTGGCAATAGGCTGTTTGGTTTGGTATTATTGACACTGAAATGTGTTACATGTCCTTACATTGCATGTGCTTGAGCGCTTGATGTGATCACTTTGGTCTCGTATAGCAAAATGTTTTCAGAAATGATGTAATTCCTATAAAGCCAGCAATTTGCCAGATCTGATTTTCCAGGATTTGAACCTACTAACAAAAAACTGTGTGTATGAAAATGCCCTCAGGTTGTTTTATGGTTATTAGCTGATATTTTTAATACTACTTTGTTTTTTTTGCTTTTTTATTTTATTTTATATTAATATTTATATTTTAGAGTATTATCTTTTTTTTTCTTTTTTTTATGTTGCACTAATTATATTAATATTATTATTTTAAGGTTATTGACTGATATTTTTATATATTTTTATTTGTATTTTTTATTTTATGTTTTATAATATTATTTATTTTACTATATAGCACTATAATATAATTGTTAATATTATATAATTGTCAATATTTTCAGATTATGCATTTTTTATATTTTGTGTTATATTTTATATTATTTATTTATTTAAGATCACACTACTTATATTCATTATTAATTATATTATTAGGTTTTAATGTTGATATTTAGATTTTGTTTTTATTTTTATACAAATATTATTAATTTATGGAATTATTTTTTTAATATCTAATTATATTAATATTATTTACCATCTATATGAATATTATTATTTAAAGTTATCAACTGATATTTATAATAGTTTATGACAGTGTATGTAACAGTTTATTTATTTTTTTATTTATACTGATCATATTCATTTTTACATTTTTTTGCAAAACGTATTTTAATTTTAGTCTTTATAACATTATTTATTTTTAATATAATATTATTATTTTAGGGGTATCAACTGATATTTATAAACGCACAGTTTATTTTTCGCTTTTATTTTTTATTTATTTATACTAATCATATTCATTTTTAATATTTTAATAATAGAAATAATAAAAATAATTTTATTTTTAGTGTTTAATATTATTTTAATATTATTTATGTGTGTGTGTGTATATATATAATCACACCAATTTATTAATATTATTAATTTAAGGGTATCAGCTGATATTTATAATAGTACAGTTCATTTTTTATTTATTTATTTATTGATAATAAAATTGCTAAAAGTATTTTATTTTTAGCGTTTATATTATATATATTTTTTTAATATATCACACCAGTTTATTAATACTATTATTTTGAGAGTATCAAACGATATTTATAGTAATAGTTATTTATTTATTTATTTATTTATTTATTCATATTGACCATATTAATTTAAAAAAATGTAATAATAGAATTGTAAAAAGTATATTTTTAGCATGTATAAAACTATTTATTTTTTTAATATATCACACCAATTTATTGATATTTTTAATTAAAAGGTATCAACTGATATTTATAATAGTACAGTTTATTTTTCTATTATATTTTTATTTTTTTATGATTTTTTTTATTTATTTTATTTTTTTATCATGACAATCATGTTAATTTTTAAACATTTAATCATTTATATTTTAGTTTTACTTTTGGACATTTATATTTTAGCATTCATCAGAAACTTTTTTTTTCCACAGAAAATGACTAATAACTCATTCGGCTCAAGCAGAATAAGAATGTGAGTAAAAATATTGGACAAAACGATTATTGTTTTTATTTTGTTGGTGCTCATCAGCTAAACAGAGATCACAACTCGGATGAATAATTTTCATTTCATAAATATTGAGAAAACGTGCGAAAGAAGTCTTCTTCAGATTCCATCTGGGTCTCACGAGGCAATTCACAGCATGCTTTTCAGCATATTATCTCATAAGGAAATAAGTGAATAACAGAATTACCAGGTACAGGAAACGTGCGAATCTAGTTTATAATGGAGCACAATTACTGCGCTGGATTGTGATGAGGTCAATGACTAGCTTCCTGTTTTCTGCACCAGTGACTGGCGCTCTCATTCGATTGTCATTGATTGGAGCTTGCCTCACAAATGCCTTTGCAAATTGACTCGCAACCACAAGCAGGGCGTACATAATGAAGCTTTATGGAAATGAAAGACTGCGCCAAACACAGAGCCTCGATTCATAAGCCTCAGTAAAAGCGGCGCCACTCAAGATCCTCAAACAGAATACACTGAATTGCGAGGGGAGTTTAATCTGGAAATGTTTACCTGAATTTACTAGTTTATACGTTTCATTTGAGTGTGCAGGGGGTGAATCTCATAAAAACATGACCACCTCACATTTCACCTTAAAGCCAAACACAAAAACTGTTTGTTTTTGTTTGTTTGTTTGTTTGTTTTTTTTTTACAATTATTTTCATGACAAATACTTTTTTTCCTTGCAATGATTTCTGTAATTTAACTTTACATACCCACTTGATTGATTGATTCGTTCATTCATTCAATAATTGATTGATTTGTTCATTCATTTAATCATTCACTCATTCATTGATTTATTGATTCATTTAGTCATTGATTGATTTGTTCATTCATTCATTCATTCATTCATTCAATGAATGATTGATTCATTCATTCATTTGTTCATCCATTCACTCATTGATTGTTTGATTCATTCAGTCAGTCAGTCAGTCAATGATTCTTTTATTCATTATTCACTCATTCATTCGTTCATTCACTTATTCAATGATTAATTCATTCAATTCAGCCATTGATTGATTGAATGATTGATTCATTCATTCACTCTTTTATTAATTGATTGATTAATTCATTCACTCATTGATTGATTGATTGATTCATTCATTCAGTCAGTCAATAATTGATTGATTCATTCATATTCACTCATTCATAATACATTCATTCAGTCACTGATTGATTGATTTGTTCATTGATTCACTCATTCACTCTTTCATTGATTAATTCCTTAATTGATTCATTCAGTCAGTGAATCAGTCATTGATTGATTCATTAATTTCTTCACTCATTCATTCAGCCATGCATTCATTCACTTATTCAATGATTCATTCAGTCAGTCATTGATTGATCCATTCATTCATTCATTCCATCAGTCAATCAGTCATTGATTGATTGATTGATTCATTCATTCATTCATTCATTCCATCAGTCAATCAGTCATTGATTGATTGATTGATCGATTCATTCATTCATTCATTCATTCCATCGTTCAGTCAATCAGTCATTGATTCATTTATTCACTCACTCACTCATTCATTAATTCATTTGTTCATTCATTCATTGATCTATTTATTAATTCACTCATTCATTGATTCGTTATTTGATTTATTGATTCATTCATTCACTCATTGACTTACTCAGTGATTCATTTAGTCACTGATTGATTGATTAATCCATCCATTCATTCACTCATTCACTCATTGATTGATTGATTGATTCACTTATTTATTAATGAATTTATTCATTCAGTCAGTGATTGATTGATTGATTGATTCACTAATTCATCCATTCATTCACTCATTCAATGATTAAATAATTTAATGATTAATTAATTCATTAATTCAATGATTCATTAATTGATTTATTGATTCATTCATTCACTCACTCATTCACTCATTCACTCATTCACTCATTCATTCATTCAGTCAGTCAGTCAGTCAATCAGTCATTGATTGATTGATTGATTGATTCACTCACTCACTCATTCATTCATTCATTCATTTATTCATTCAGTCAGTCAGTCATTGATTGATTGATTCATTCTTTTACTTATTCATTAATGAATGAATTCATTCAGTCAATGATTGATTCATTGAATCAGTCATTCATTCACTCACTCATTCACTTTATCCTTTTTTCTCATTAATGTTTTTCTCATTAAATGACTAATCACTGCTCAAGCAGAGTAAGAATATTTCTGAATAAGAAAATTTCTGAATGTTTCACAACTCAAATGCATCTAAATGCAAAAACAGATTATGTTTCTTTATGCAAAATATAATTTCTCATTTTTCTCTTGTGATTTTAGGGTTAAATATGACCCAGACCTGTTTTTGGCAGGTTTCACGTTCACCCTAATAATGATCCCACATACATGCACTGACCTATTTCTCAATTACCCTTTTTAAAAGATCACCACCTTTCTAAAATGAAACATAGGGTCTTTAATACACGGTTATAGTGCAGAGCCTTTAGACATGAGCTTCATAACATGACCTCGTTTGAGGTTGAGATTTTAACAGCCCTCGGAAATCAACTGACGAATGACCTTTCACAGCGCTCAGCGGCATCCATCAGCCGCCCCGCTTTAATACACAATAATATCGAGCAGACAGATAAACCGCCGACCGGCCAGCGTCCTCTCGCCGCAGCCTGCGACATGATTTTTGAATGAATTCATTTAATGTTATATGTTGCACTGTAAAAATAGCAAATGGGGCTGGTTGTTCATATTCATGAGTAGCTGTTGCATAGCGTCTGTTTAGAAAAGACTGGAAAAGCTCCAAATCAAGCATCTGCTCGGCTGATCTCTGCCGCTTTCTGTTCAGAAGCTCAGCGTGTCGATGCGCTGATTGAGACGGCCATCCGAATGCAATTGCTGCTGAGTCATGGGAAGAACACAGGGAAGAAATGGCTCATTCATTTACAAGGATCCAGAGTAGCTTTCGCTCATTTGCTCTCCAGAATCGTGCCAGCATTACTCATACAGACTATCATAAAACAGGCAAGCTATTTTTAGCACCGTCCAGCTTTTTATGTAGGTCAAAAATCGGTGGATTTCTCAGCAGGTGGGGTGAGATGTATGGGAAAACTTGGGAGAAATAAAGGCAGAGCGAGAATGAGACCGCTGCTCCATTTTGACTAATCAGTCATCCATAAAAGAGTCAACTAACAGTGTCTGATCCATGAATGATTCGTTCTTTTGAGTTGGATTATTTTAGTGTATTTATTTAAAATCGATGTTTGAGTGAACGTTTGAGGAGAAGCAGTGAGAACTGCCCTACCAAGAGGAGTTATGCCAAGAATCAAGGATGTATTTATTTTATTTTATTTTATTTTATTTTATTTTTTAATTTAGTTTTGTTTTTCAGGCTTTTTTCATTTGTTTTTATTTTGACCCATGAGCCAGAAGCTCATACATGTTTATTTTATTTTTGTTTATTTTTTTAAGTTAGCTTTGCATTTTTTTAAATGTAGTTGTGTATTTTATTTATTTTTAATTTATTTTGTATTTTTTTTTTATTTTAGATGTAATTTTTTTTATTATTATTATTTTAAGTTAGTTTGGTATTTTTTATTTTATTTTATTTTTTATTTAGTTTTATATATTCTATTTTATTTTTAAATTAGGTTTATAGTTTATTTTATTATTTAATTTATAGTTTATTTTATTGTTTAATTTAGTTTTATATTTTATTTTATTTTATTTTATTTTAATTTTATTCTTTGATGGCAGTCAAGGAAAAATACACCATGAATCTCAGTGCTCTCATGCAAAGACGACAGATTGCAAAGAGTATAGTTGAGCCGAGAAACTGAGCTGAATGTCAATGCTAACGGATCGCTCTCTACAGGTATTATAGACACTTTGGTTGACACAGACCCAGCGTGTCGGCTGGTGAAGAGTAAGGTTGGTTTCATGTATTCCACTGAAGTGCTTCTTTTCAATGTCACTCTTCATTTAGCTTTTCACATCTCTCCCTCTTGAATATCATGTTCAAATTCAACCTATCTCAGTCCTTTTGTGAGTGGCACCAATACAGTAACTTGACTATCAGGTCCTCTCTGTGTGAAAAAGCACTGCGTCCTTGAGATGCCCTCCAGCTCAAAATAAAGGCATGTATGTGTTTTTGAGAGAGAAATATTAATTCTGCCTCTCTTAATTGACTCTGCTGTTAGTCACAGTTGGGAAATAGTGTCAGAGTCAGTTGTGAGTTTAAAGGCATCATAAATCATCAAGTCCTGTGATGCTGTATGTGAGAAGATTTATGATTCTCACTGCTGCTCTTTCTTTTGCCCTTTTTACACTATGCAGGACTTTGGTATGATACGTGTATATACATAGCTAGCTCAAAAGATGCCAATACTCTAACATTAAACATTAAAATGTCACATTCAAATGTGCAACAATGGCTGGAGCCATTTCTGAGAAATTAAAAAGTATCAAGGAAGCAGCATGGTACTGATTTTATACAACAGTTTAATAAACAGTAAATATTGAGTAACTTGCATTTTAGACTTGATATTGTAAGATATGTTGTTTGTTTTTCAATGAACTAGAAAAAACAACATGAAATCATGACAGAAAAAGTCATGACATTATGACATTAAAAGTCAAAATTGACAAAAATTAGAAATCATGAGATGAAATCATGATGACAGTTTCGATGTTTTAACTCATTATGTGTTCTGTCGTCTTTTTGACTATTTATCTCATTGAAATAGTATCTCATCATTTTGACTTTTTATCTTATAATCAACATATTATTTTAATGTTTTTATCTCATAATCAACTTAGTATCTTATAATTTTGACTTTGTCTCAAGACTGACTTAATATAATTTCTGCATTTTTATCTCATTGTCGACTTAGCATCTCATAATTTTGACTTTTTATCTCCTAATTTACTTGATGTCATAATTTTGACATTATCTCATAATTGACTTAGTATCTCAACTTTGATGTTTTTATTTGATAATTGATTTTCTTTTATCTCAAAGTTGACTTAATATAAAAAATTGTAGTATTTTTATATCGTCTTGTCATCTTATAATTTTGACTTTTTAATCACATAATTTACTTAATATCATAATTTTAACATTATCTTATAATTGACTTAGTATCTCAATTTTGACTTTTTAGTCTCATATTTGAATTAGTATTTCATAATTTAGACTTTTGTCTCATAATTTACTTAATATCTCAATTTTGACTTTTTACCTCATAATTTACTTAATATCATAATTTTGACATTATCACATAACTGACTTAGTATCTCAGTTTAGACTTTTTATCTCATAATTGTATTAATATTTCATAATCGACGTTTTTATCTCACAGTCGACTCAGTATCTCATAATTTTGACTTATCTCATAATTGATTTAATATCCCATAATTTTGACTTTTTATCTCATAATTGAATTAGTATTTCATAATTGTGACCTTTTAACTCATAATTGTCTTAGTATTTCATAATTTAGATTTTTTTTAGTCTCATAACTGACTTAAAATCTCATAATTTTGACTCTTTAACTCATAATTGTCTTAGTATTTTATAATTTAGATTTTTTTTAAATCTCATAATTGACTTAATATTCCATAATGTTGACTTTTTATCTCATAATTGAATTAGTATTTCACAATTTTGACTTTTTATCTCATAATTGACTTAATATCTCGTAATTTTGAATTTTTAACTCATAATTGATTTAGTATTTCACAATTTTGACTTTTATCTCATAATTGACTTAATATCCCATAATGTTGACTTTTTATCTCATAATTGAATTAGTATTTCACAATTTTGACTTTTTATCTCATAACAGACTTAACGTCTCATAATTTTGACTTTTTAACTCATAATTGATTTAGTATTTAATAATTTTTACTTTTTATCTCATAATTGACTTAATATCATAATTTTGACTTATCTCATAATTGATTATTTCATATTTTAGATTTTTTTATCTCATAATTGACTTAATATCCCATAATTTTGACTTTTTATCTTATAATCAACATATTTTGACATTATCTCATAACTGACTTAATATCTCATAATTTTGACTTTCTATCTCATAATTTTTTTATTATTTTTTTTTATTATTATTTTATTTACTTTTTCCCTTTCTTTTTTTAGTTGTAATTTATTGCTGTGATGTTAAGCTGAATTTTTTGCATCATTACTAGTCTTCAGTGTCACATGATCCTTCAGAAATCATGTGCTGATTTGCTGAGGAGACATTATTTTTAGTGTCGAAAACTGTAGTGCTACTTGTGATGCATTTTTTCAGGATTCTTCGATGAATAGACAGTTCCAAAGAACCATATTTATTTGAAATGGAACACTTTTGAAACATTATAAATGTCTTTATTGTCAATTTAATGCATCTATTCTGAATAATAATTAAAAACTACTACTCAAACTTGAAAAGTAGTTTGTATGCATATATATTGCTCATTTTAAATTCACAGTGGATGGCAGCTACAAATATCTTTTGAACTTTACAGAGATCTTTTTGTATGACAGCTTATGTAGTGACGCTCACTTTGAGCTAAAAATACACAGTAAAAAACTAGTGCCACATCGTGATATCTTGCGCCGCCTCTGAAATGACTTTCCTTTTCGACTAACATCAAGAATGCCTCTTACTTTATTAACCCCTCTAACCATCAGGCACCATTTTTGCTATAAAATGACTACTTGTCGCTCTCCAATTAATCCCCAATGGATAAAAAGTCCCTGCATTTCTTTTAATCATTAAATATCCTGTTTCACTCAGAAAAGTGTCACATTACAGAAGTAAAATAGGTTGCTAACGGCGTCTCATTCAGGTCTATTAGCATAAAGCGCTAGCTCTTCTCATAACAACGTTCTCTGATTTACTGTTGTCATAAAGAGACCCGGGGCCAATTAGATTTGTCTAGGTCATGTTCATGGATGGGTAATTTGCCAATGCGCCTCTAAAGGCTGACTGGATGTCTTTTTCTCTCCTCCATGACTCAATCGAGCTTCAAAGTTAATTCGAGGTCAGTCATAACCTCAGATATCAGACTCAGTCCAAGTCTGCTGGCACACGAACAGCCACAGCTGGGGCCTGATCTGATCGAGCCAAACCTGCAGCCGGTTACTACTGAGAAACCGAGTAATCTTGCTTAATCAATGCTAATGTCTACAGGATATCAAGTGCGGGTTTTAGTTTCCTTGGCGAGGTCGCAGTGTCGCTTTTACATCAGATTTATGAGCCTGAGATTCTGATTTAGCAGGCTAGAAATTTTATGAATATACAGTGAATCTGATTGGATGGGATGGGAAAGATGATGGGTGTAATGTGGATGCTTGAAGACTCATGTGTCGTTGTGTTGATGTGTTTCAGGACAGCAGATGATTCAGCTACAGTGGGCACAGTGGTGGTGAGCCAGATGAAGATGGGTGAGATAGAGGATGGTGAGGTGGACCACATTACCGCCGACATGCACCAGAAGGTAAGCTAAATAAATACAACTAGCTACTAAATAACAGCAGTAGTTTGACTGCTTTCAAAACGGTGTAGACTTGAAAAAGTATAGGCTTTATAGACAGACAGTTTGCCCTATCTGTCTGTCTGTCCGTTCATTTATTCATTCATCCGAGGAGAAGGCCACTTCCAAAACAACAATTCACAGATAATGTACTCACCCTCTTGTCATCCAAGATGTTCATGTCTTTTTTTCTTCAGTTGTAAAGAAATTATGTTTTTTGAGGAAAAGATTTCAGGATTTTTCTCCATATAATGGACTGATAACCATTTTTATGGTTATTTTCATAAAAATGATACAATTCATATACTTTTTAATGTCAAACGCTCGTCTTTTCTTGCTCTCCCTGAACTCTGTGTATTCTGGCTCAAGACGGTTAGGGTATGTTGAAAAACTCTGATCGTATTTTTTCCCTCAACTTCAAAATCGCCCTATATCGCTGTTTTACCTTTTTTGTTAAGGGTGTTTGATCTTCTTTGCATGTTCACTTTGCAAAGACTGGGTGGGTACTTCTGCAGTGATGTAGGATGATTTTGAAATGTTGAGTTGAGGGAGAAAATACGATCAGAGTTTTTTGACATACCCTAACTGTCTTAAGCCAGAATACACAGAGTTCAGGAAGAGAAAGACAAGACGAGCGTTTGAGATTAAAAAGTATTTAAATTGTATTTTTTTTATGAAAATAACCAATCGTTTCACTAGATAAGACCCTTCTTCCTCAGCTGGGATCGTTTTATAACCGCATTTGGGATTGTTTGAAATCACATTTAAACTGCATTTTGAAAGTTCAAACTCGGGCACCATATCAGTCAATTATATGAAGAAAAATCCTGGAATGTTTTCCTCAAAAAACACAATTTCTTTATGACTGAAGAAAGAAAGACATGAACATCTTGGATAACAAGGGGGTGAGTACATTATCTGTGAATTGTTGTTCTGGAAGTGGACTTCTCCTTTAATGGTGCCCCCAAATTTTAACTTCCAAAATGCAGTTTAAATGCAGCTTCAAATGGCTCTAAACAAGGAAGAAGGGTTTTATCTAGTGAAACAATTGGTCATTTTCAAAACAAATTGACAATTTATATACTTTTTAACCTCAAATGCTCATCTTGTCTAAGTCTGCGTGAACTCTTTTTTTCCGGTTCAATACGGTCAATACAGTGAGGGTATGTCGAAAAACTCCCATCTCGCTTTCTTTCCCGACTTCAAAATCATCCTACATCGCTGCAGAAGTACCAACCCAGTGTTTACATAGTGAACATGCAAAGAAGATCAAACACCCTTTAAAAAAAAGTTAAACAGCGATATAGGAAGATTTTGACGTTGAAGACGAAAACGAGACGAGGATTTTTTTGATATACCCTAACTGTATTGATAGAGCCATTTGAAGCTGCATTTTGGACGTTCAAACTTCCATTGAAGTTCACTATATGGAGATAATTCCCAAAATGTTTTCCTTAAGAAACATAATTTCTTATCGACTGAAGAAAGAAAGACATGAACATCTTGGATGACAAAGGGGTAAATTAAGTAAATTATCTGAAAAGGAGTAAATTATCTGAAAATGTTTGTTCTGGAAGTTAACTTCTCCTTTAAAGTAAAATATTTATGCAATGCTGTGCTTGAATGTAGTGTGTTAGTAGCTTGTGTAGCTAACTACGTTTTCAAGAGAGTTGGTTGACTGCAGTTGAGCTACTGTAAATTAAGAGTGGCTTGTATTGTGGAAAGTTGTCTTTTTTGTGCATGTGCATGCAGTTTGTAAGGGCTGGTAATAGAAAATCACCTTTCAGGACATGTCTTAAGTCAAAGAGGGAAAGTGGAGTGAATATTGAATGTGGCATCCCTGAGATTCAATTGCACAGTTGACTGAAGAAGTAAAGGAGAACGTTTACAGTGTGCATATATATATGTATATATATAGATCAGAGTTTAAGATTTGTTCACACTGTGGAAGAATGGGCCAAAATCACACCTTAGCAATGCATGCAACTAGTTTTTCCATACAGGAGTCATCTTGAAGCTTATGGAATATTGTATATTAAAGAATATTTTATCCAAAATATTTAAACATATGTGATGGAGATGTAGAAATGAGCCGTATGTGTGTCCTCAGCCGCTTTCGTCCATGTGTCAGGGAGAATTGAGCATTATTACACTGACAGACAGCATAACACCGTTCATGTCCCCTAAACTCAATAACTTACACAGACACAGCCGTCAGCAGAGCCCTTTAACCTTCATTAATCAGCATGAAAGAGGCACAGACAGAATACAGGGAAGAAACCAGAAGGGTGTGAGAATTATGGAGCGTTATGGAGATGGATGAAGGACATGAGAGAGGAAATGGAGGGTATTTAGACTGAGCACCATTTTAATAGAGAAACTTGAAGAGATTTAAATAGTGAATGCCTTGTAAGTGACAACCCTGAATTTGAATTGAGGTAGCAAACGAGATTCAGAATTTATATTTGAATGTGGGAAGTAGAAAGAAATTGGAATGAGATTCATGTCAACTGGTCATTTTTAACGTGAAAAGAAAAGTTTGTCAAGAAGAAGAACTTTGAAAGTTGGATTGATTAAACTTTGTCTAAAAGCTAAAGTTTTTTAAAGTATGTAGACCTTATTGACAGACAGCTGAGTCTGTCAAGCTATCATAACAATTATTATGATTAAAATTCACTTTGAAATACCCATAAAATCATTACCCATTTTATCAAACACTCAACATGTTGGGTATTTTGAGAAACATTAAAAATTGAGTTTTTATTTGTTTGTTTGTTTATAGGCTTGCATATTTATTTTTAGGTTTGCATTTTGATTTTTTGATTTTTATTATATTCATAATTATATTTCACAGATGCCTTTGTTTTTATGTACTACAGTTAAGAAACACTCTTCTTTCAAAAATTATTATTTCTATATAGGTGGCATTTTAGTTTTATTTCTTAGATGTAATTGTACATATATTACATTTTTTATTTATTTGTATTTTTATGTAGTTCTATAAATATATAACATATAATGTTTTATTATTTTATTTACAATATAAAATGTTCAACTATTTTTTAAAATATAATATACAAGGACTGACAGACAGATAGATGGATGGATGGACGGACGGATGGATAGATAGATGGATAACGAAAAGATGGTTGAATGGGTGGATGGATGGACTGACGGATGGATAGAGAGATAGATAGATTGGCGGAAGGATGGATGGAGGCATGGATGGATGGACGGACAGATGGATGAATGGATGGATGGATAGAGAGAGGTGCATGGACTGAAGGGCAAATAGATGGATGGATGGATGAATGGACAGACGGACGGATAGAGAGATAGATTGAAGAATGGATGGATAGACCGAAAGCTAGCTAGATGGATGGATGGACGGACGGAAAGATGGATGAATGGATGGAAGGACAGAGAGATAGATGCATGGACTGATGGACAGATAGATGGATGGATGGATAGATTGCCAGAAAGATGGATAGATAGATTGACGGAAGGATGGATGGATGGACGGAAAGATGTATGGATGAATGGACAGACGAACAGACAGCTAGATAGATAGATAGATAGATAGATAGATAGATAGACGGACGGAAGGAAAGATGGATGGATGGATGGATGGAGGAATATACGGACGGATAGAGATATAGATGCATAGACTGATGGACAGATGGATGGACAGACAGATAGAGAGATAGATGGATGGAAGGATGGATGAATGGACAGATGGATGGATAGAGAGACAGGCACACAAACTAACGGAAAGACGAACGGACGGACAGAGAGATAGATTGATGGATGGATGGATGGATGGATGGATGGATGGATGGACGGAAAGATAGATTGATGGATGGATGGATGGATGGATGGATAGATGGATACAGAGATAGATAGATGCATGGACTGATGGACAGATAAATGGATGGATGGATGGACAGGCAGACAGATAAAGAGATAGATAGATTGATGAAAGGATAGATAGATAGATAGATAGATAGATAGATAGATAGATAGATGAATGGATGGATACAGAGATAGATAGATGCATGGACTGATGGACAGATATATGGATGGATGGATGGACAGGCGGAAAGATAGATAGATAGATAGATAGATAGATAGATAGATAGATAGATAGATAGATAGATAGATAGATAGATAGATAGATAAATAGATAGATGTATAGAGATAGATAGATGGATGGATGGATGGACATGCAGATCATAAGTCCTTTTTGTGATCTATTGTAACAAGTGAGTCTGTTTATTGGCTGAGAGACGTTGTGGTTTTATTTGATCTGAGTGCTTCAGAAGTGATTTTCTTTGTTCTTCATGAGGGAATGTGGGTCAGGCCTGATGTATGTTTGAGGAGCATCAGCCACAGAACAAGACTCTACATAAAACATAGCCTGATCGCGAATCCTCTCTTGTTTTGTTTTTTTTTTTCCCTTGAGCCGAGTGCCAAGAACTGACTGGAAACTCTTACAGACCCATCCAAGGTCATGAGACCTAATGAGACGTGAAGACTCATCCGTCATCGCGCTAAACCCTGATGCGGGCTATGCATTTCAAGTGATTAGGCCGTAAGCGCTGTGGGTGATGTTGATGGAGGGTCGATGTTTGTCTTGCGCTGCCGGGAGGGTCTCTTCTCTCCTGGATTGCTTACACTGGCGCTCAGGGATACTTGGAGAAGTCCTCTATTATCTGAGCAGTGGTGCAGGTGACAGCTTGTCACTGTGCATTCGGCTCGTGAGACGGAGTGAGAGAGTCACAGGATGGTGTTTTGAACTCTCTGATGCCGCCGGTCGTATTTCAAGTAGTAGTCATTATCCTGATGTCTAATAATCGAGACAAATGAGCTTCAGACTCAAATGCATGATCTTGTTTTCTTCCCACAGTGCACGCTGGTGTACGAGTCGTCGCATGGAGGTATTAACGACAAAGACAATGGACCAATAATGAACGCTGGTGAGTTAAAAAATTCTTTAGATTTTGTGTTTTTGGCTCATATGCAGCAACTAGTGCTGTCAAATCGATTAATCGCAATTAATCACATCCAAAATGAAAGTTTATTTTTACATAATATATGTGCATGTGCTGTGTATTTATATATACAGAACATATATACACAGCACACAGTTTGCAATCTTTTATTTTGAATGCGATTAATCGCGATTAATCGATTTGACAGCAGTAGCAGCAATGTTTTAAGAACGAGTGTCTGTGGAAGTGTGTGATTTAAAATTTGCCATCTTTGCTTATGGTGACTTATTTCCACTGCCAGGTTGTTTTAAATCAATCATCTGATGCATGAATGTAATGTGACGAAATACTCACCAAAAATGACAATGCTGACTAGCTGACTCACAAAAAAACTTACATGATTCTAAAAAAAATGCATCCATGTCAGACTTTTAAGACAGAATTGGGCACTAGTAATACATCTATTTTACTGTTTAACAGTTCAGTAAGATTTTATAAAAAAAGAATTAATACTTTTATTCAGCAAGGATGCATTAAATTGATTAAATGCCACAGTAAAGACTTATATAATGTTACAAAGGTTTTCTATTTCTATTCATCTATGAATATATATATATATAAAAAATCACCAAAAATCAACTGTTTTCAACATTGATAATAATCAGAAATGTTTTTGAGCACCAAATCAGCATATTAGAATTATTTTTGAAGAATCATGTGACACTAAAAACTGGAGTAAAATTCAGCATAAATAAATGACAATTAAATGAAATTCAGAATAAATGACATTTTACAATATATTCAAATACAAAGCAGATATTTTAAAGATTAATAATATTTCACAATTTTACTGTTTTTACTATATTTTTGAGTAAATAAAAGCAGCCTTGGTGAGCAAAAGAGACTTTATTCAAAAGCATTAAAAAAATCTCATGACCCAAATTTTGAACGGTAGTATATAATATAATTTCCAGTTTTATGTCATTAAAGTGTATTTCATCAGAATGCATGAATTGGAGTACCATCAATGGTGAATGGATATGCTTTTTGCAGCCATCTTCCATCTGCGGTTAACTGGGTCACGCTAACCAGCCAAAACTAGTTCTCATGGTCTGCAGCCATACGGAATTCACTAATACATGTGACGTAATTTCCTATAGGAATATTTGATTGCTCAGGGGTGTTTCTTCAAACTCCTTCAAAGAGTTATATTTCATGTATGGATCAACTTTGTCTCAGAGGTTTCTTTTAAATTCTTAAGTAGAAATACAAAATGAACCAGTTGTTGAAATAAAATCAAACTATAGAGCTATAAATGAAAGTGCAGAGCAGCTCAGATCGTTCAGGCTTCAGAGAATCTGATGAGAAATTTATGAGTTCATATTGAGTTCTTTTGCTCTTGTTCACAGGCTTTTGTGTCTCGGCGAATTTGAGCAGTTTGTGATCTCTGCTGAAACTCTAGAGATGATGCATAATACTTTTTCTCCGGAAAGCCTGAGCAAATATTTCCTTTTGCTCACTATTTAAGCTCATTACTGTCTAGGAAGCGCTTTGTAATACAATCTATTCTAATCCAAGAGGTGACATCATTTGAACTTGGGATGTCACGATTCCTCGATTCAATCTAAGTACTCGATTTTGAAAAATCATTGACTGCATTTTGCCCATGTTGAGTAATCAGCAAAATACTGGAAGTGGCGCATTCCACAAACGAGAATCCATGAAACACATTATTAGACCGTTTTCCACGACTGCATGATATACTAAACCCATTTAAAAATCATATTAAACCATAACGCTATTGTGAATTCACAAACGCTTTAATTCAGTTAAATAGTTTAACAGTTAAACAGTTTAATATATGTGCTTTAAGAGCGGCTACGTTCACAATTTCAAAATAAAATAAGTTTACACGTTTTGATGTCCAAATATTGAAGATATTACAGTGGCTGTAGCATTTCTGTCGCAGTGAAATGGGCAAATATTAACCCCTTAGTGTTCCAAAATTCCACCCGCGGAACGTTTTGCATTGAGTTAAGTTTGACAGGAACGCTAAGGGGTTAAAGATTAAGTGGACATTTGAATTAAATGTTGTTTAGTCGATATTAAACAAGATGCCCTCTGCAGGCTTTTGTTGTAATGTACATTAGTTCTGTTGTTTACAGGTTTGGTCAATAAAAACATATCATTACTTGCTTTTGATACTTTATACATTAAAATACATTATATATGTATTTTAAGAAATTTTAAAGGCTGTTGTTTGTTTAAGTCTATTTTTATTACCACAGAAAAATCATTATAATTATCCGATTACTCGATTAATCGCCAGAATAATCAACCAATTACTCGATTACCAAAATAATCGTTAGTGACAGCGCTGATTTGAACTCTTGAAACTGCATACGCCTTATAAAATAGATCAAAATCTGTTCATCAGAGAATCACAAATTATGTTCCTCTGTGTTTATTCCTAGAAAATAACACCCAGATTTGTGAGATTTTACGACGTCATTTCTCATTATACGTATATGACCTCCAATAGTGGATGAACAACATTTACAGCATCTTTTTTTAAAATGAGCATTTGTTGACCAAAAATAGTGCTGTTTTAATTTAGCATGATTGTTTAGTGTAGTTTTGAAGTAAAAACAATTGTCAGGCCGTTGACGCCCTCTGCAGGCTGTTGTTACAATGTACATTAGTTCTATTGTTCAATAAAACCGTATGATTACTTGCTTTTGACACTTTATTTGAACTAATTAGCATTGCCTCATTGCTATTATATATGTGTTTTAAGAAATTTTAAAGGCTGTTGTTCACTTAGGTCTATTTTTATTACCACAGAAAAATCAATATAATTATCAGATTATTCGATTAATCGTCAGAATAATCAACCGATTACTTGATTACCAAAATAATCATTAGTGACAGCCCTAAAAACTGTTGTTTGCTTAAGTCTGTTTTTATCACCACCGAAAAACCAATATAATCATCAGATTATTCGATTAATCGTTGGAATAATCAGCCATTTACTCGATTACCAAAATAATCGTTAATGACAGCCCTAAAAACTGTTGTTTGCTTAGGTCTATTTTTATTACCACAGAAAAATCAATATAATCACCAGATTGTTCGATTAATCGTCAGAATAATCGACCGATTACTCGATTACCAAAATAATTGTTAGTGACAGACCTAAAAACTGTTGTTTGCTTGGGTCTATTTTTATTACTACAGAAAAATCAATATAATTATCAGATTATTCGATTAATCATCAGAATAATTGACCGATTACTCAGTTACCAAAATAATTGTTAGTGACAGCCCTAAAAATGAGAGTAAAGACATTTAAAATATTTATATTTCAAATAAATGCTGTTCTTTTGAGCTTTCTATTCATCAGAGAATCACAAATTATGTTCTTCTGTGTTTATTCCTAGAAAATAACACCTTGATTTTACGACGTTATGAAAAGAATAGTACATAAAACATGTAATTATACTTACTATGACCTCCAACAGTGGATGCACAACATTCACAGCACCTTTTTTTAAAATGATTTGTTGACTAAATTTTTCAGGCCCATTTTCCTATTCTAGGGAAGTTTGTTAGAATAAATGGCACTTAAGACTAAATATGTAATCAAAAATAGTGTTGTTTTAATTTAGCATGTTTGTTTAGTGTATTTTTGTTCTGATTATGCGGCTGAGCAATGAAATAATCAGTAATGGAATCATTAAGGAGTCATTAAGTCGAATCAGAAACAGAATTGTTCAATTCCATATGATTCCCACCCGTATTGTGGAGATTATGAAGTGGATTCGGCAGCGTTTGATTGCCATCACAGTGAACAGTGTGATTGCTGTGGATAAATAACAGCCAGCAGCGGTGTGAAGTGCAGCTTATTACCTTAATTACCTCAGGTAACGTAGCAGGATAAACAGCATTGGGGGAATACGATAGTTTTGTGCATGTAAATTTGTTTTGCACACTCAGGAGGAGAGAGTTCGGATGTGTCGGATAGTTTTGCCGCATTATTAGTGAGTGAATAGACCCGAAGTCTCAAGATGAGAAAAGTTCCCTGAGAAGCAAACTCTGTAGAAGGTCATTTCTGTATTTATGAGCTGCAGTGATGTGATGGATGGAGTCTAAGTTGGGAACGGCAGTCGAATCTCTCTGGAAGTGCAGGGTGTTCGGTGTTATCTTCGTATCAAACGTTTCGCAGTATTTATTTGTTGACGTATCTGCAACCGTATTGAATGTCATTGCGGCTGTTGTTTTAGTCACTGCTGCTTGTCAAACTATGTTAGTCTCTGCTGATTCGGTGAGAGTGACTAATGAAATTTGTCCTCGTCACCCCGACCCCTGTGCTACAACACGAACTCGACGCACAGTCATTTCCCTAAGAGCTTGAGCAGGCAGAGATGCTGCGATCCGATTGGCCGGCGGATTAGAGGGCACAGACAGGAGGGCGGAGTCAGAGGTTAATCCTCTTCTGTAAAGAACTCAGCGCTGGATGAGGGAGTTTGCGTCCGCTTCTCCTCCTCTGGAGGTCATGCGTCCATCTGTCTCTGTCTTCAGTCCACATCCTCAGCCAACCACCTGTCTGTGCTTCCTGCTTCCATTAAGGACACATAACGCACTGCTTTTGTGGTCATGAAAGAAAATCTACGTGTATGTTTACAGTGGGGTTCGAATGGGTGAGACCACTAGTGAATATTATTTGTTTTAATACAACATTTTCATTATACTGTAAATGAGCATGATGTTTTTTAGTGTTTGGAGTGTCCTCTTTTAGCTGTAATGACAGTAGCAGTCAAATGGTCATCGATAATGTGACATTTACCTCTGAAGTTTTCCACTAAATGAAAAAAAAAAAAAAAAAACTCCCAAATTTCTAGCAAAGATGCAAACTTTTGGTTTTCCAATTCATTAAGATATTATGATAATAAATTATACATTTTATATGTGTGTGTGTGTGTGTGTGTGTGTATTAAAAAAACTATATATTAAATATATTTAATACATTTATATAATATATAATTATCATTATTACAATATCTCAATGAATTGGATATATATATTATTAAACATTAAGAGATTAAGATATAAAAAATATATTAAGATAATTTATAAAAAACATTTATATATATATATATATATATATATATTATATAATGCAAACATGCAAACAAATGCAAATATATTAATACAAAATATATTATACAAAATATATTAATGCACATTTAAATATATTATAATTATGTTACAAAGTACACATACAAATACATATACACATGCACATATAGATATTACACTTTGGTTATTAAAAAAAGGTTATTTTAATGTTATGAAGATATGTTTTAAATATATTTATGTATTACAAATATCATTTCAAAATTATAAAAAAAGGAAATATATATATACACATGAAATACAATATTTTGCAGAATAAAGAAAACAGCTAAATAAAATAAAAATGTATATTTTATTAAAATCTGATTAAAATGTTTTTTTATATTATCTTAATTTATATCTTATATATTACGCATGTATTTAAAAATATTAAATAGATAGATAGATAGATAGATATATTTATGATAAAATATGTCATGATATTATATAATGCAAACATGCAATATAAACATAAATATATTAATGCACCGTTAAATAAAATAAATAAATGTTATTAAAGTACACATACAAATACATATACACATATATATAAATATTACATTTTGGTCATTAAAACTTTTTTAATGTTATGAAGATATGTTTTAAATATGTTTATGTATTTTGAATATCATTTCAAAATTACAATGTATAATTCAAATTAATTCTTACATACAGGGAAAGAACAGACTTAAATCTAGCTACTTTTCATGATAAGTGCATTTTATGTTAGGTAGTTTACATTTTTTTTTTTTTATTATGTTTCAGAGCTCCTTGTTTAAGCTCTTACAGAGTTAATAAGAATCTCATGCTGCAGCCACAAAGATCAAAAATGGTGAAAACGTCCACTATTTAAGCAACTCCGCAATGAGGCAAAGTGAACGCTTGCAGATTTCCACTCATGTCCTGCTCCGTTGACTGGCCTGTAGAGCGAAGCCTTGACGAGAAGCAAGATTTCATGCTGTAGAGGAAATAACTTCTCCCACCGCCTCACTTCTGATAAGAGCATTAAACGCGTCCTGCGCTCTCATTCACGCCTATCCAGAAACGCTTTCCCTCCGTCTCTCTTCATAGGACTTAGTTAGCAGCTCCTCAAGCTGCTGACACATCTGTCAGACAACAAAAAACACCTTAAAATGGTCCATATAAATGTGTGCTATATTTCCAAGTTTTCTGATGTTATACAATAGCTTTGTGGAAGGAGCAGACTGAAATTATAGTGTCGTTATTCACAGTACTTTGACTAAATGATCAAATGTAAAGACATAGAGAAGTTACAGTATCTCTCAGCTAATGTCTCTCGATCTCTCTCTCTCTACAGTGTTTAAGAACGCGGTGTGTAAGGTGTACAGGTTTCAGACGGTGGACAGTAAATGGATGTTGGTTCGGGAACAGATGGCGGAGTGTACGCTGTCCTTCAGCATCCCGAAGCAGCTCATCGCCCTCTACATCCAGGAGGACACCTGCAGGTAAGAGGCATTCAGACCCATCACAGCAAACAGGACAGAGGAAGTAGTGAAGCAGACACAAAAAATTGTACACCCACAATAATGAGTCTTAGGTGTAATATCAGAGATAATGTGCCTACTGTATAAACTTCTGCTCTGGATGTTTAATGCAGGATGTGGTGCGAAGAGCCGCCTTCACTGTAAAGATGACAGAAAGTCAATACAGTGTATTATTACTCTGTTGTTAAACTGTGAAATCAATATGGGGAAACCAGATTTTTTTTCTCTCTCTTTTTTTTAACCAAAGCATCTCACACTGTATTCAAGGTGCATGTTTTATCAGTTTGTGTGCTCATTAAGAATCAAACCTATGGCTTTGCAACCAGGTGAACTACTAATACTAATTTATGCATTTTACTAGTGACAACAAATGCAACTTTATTTTGGTACTTGTCACATATTTCTCTGTTATATATAATTGAAATATTTTTATTATATTTTTACATTTAACTACCATTTGGTGTTTTTGAAAGAAGTCTCCTCTGCTTATCAAGGCTGCATTTATTTAATCAAAAATATATTAAAAATCTGTAATATTGTGAAATATTTTTACAATTAAATATTACTGTTTTCTATTTGAATATATTGTAAAATTTAATTTATTCCTGTGATCAAAGCTGATTTTTTAGCATCATTACTCTAGTCTTCAGTGTCACAGGATCCTACAGAAATCATTCTAATATGCTGCATAAATCAACATTTATTATTATTATCAATGTTGTGCTGCTTCATATTTTTTTTTAAACTGTATTACATTTTTTTGAGGTTCTTTGATGAATAGAAAGTTCTATTTTAAATAACAAAAATAATTATTTTATAATAAATTATTTTAAATAAAATAAAATAAAATAAAATAATCTTACCAACTCGTAAACATGGTTGTTTTGTCTAGGATAGAATTGTAAAATAAAATAATTTAAAATAAAATAAAATCTTACCAATGGCTCTTTTGTCTAAGATAGAGTTGGAAAATAAAATAAAATAATGTAAAATAATTTAAATAAAATAAAAATCTTACCAACCCTAAACTCTTGAAAATGGTTGTTTTGTCCAGGATAGAATTGGAAAGCTCAGAAAAAATACTAAACTGTCTTCTTTGTGTAAAAAAATAGCATTCAGTTTGCTTTATATTTTTTGGAAACCGTAATACATTTTCTTCAGGATTCTTTGATGACTAGAAAGTTCAAAAGAAGAGCATTTATTTGAAATAGAAATATTTTGTAACCTTATAAATGTCTTTATTATTAGTTTTGATCAATTTAATGCATCCTTGCTGAATAAAAGTATTCATTTCTTAATTTAAAAATCTTACCAACCCCAAACTCTTAAACATGGTTGTTTTGTCCAGGATAGAATTGGAAAGCGTTCAATTTGAGCAAGTATTTTATACGATCTGAAATGAGCATCAGACCTTAAACTTTGTGGTCATCATGATCATTTTATTTATTTATTTATTTTTTATTTCCTATGGCTCTATGGGAAATATTGAACTAGTGCAGAATTATGATTTTCCTGTTATTAAGTACTATGTCATGGCATTTAGTGCTTCAGGTGTGTCGCATTTGCAGTGTAATGATGGTTTATCTGCGCTGCAAGAAGAGAAGAACAGCTAATGATTTGTTTTAAAGGGATTTTAGTTCACCCAAAAATAATGATCATTTACTCACCCTCATCTATGGTTATGATTATGCTTTAGAGTTTCTTAGAGAATGAAAAAAATGAGTAAATGATGACAGGATTAAACTGTTCCCTTAACTTGTGGTCATATCAATATCCTACTGCAAACAGCATGGCGGCTGAAGTATAGTGACTGCATTGTGTCGTAAGATCCCTGGCGATTCCTGCTCCTAGAGAACGGGTTCAAGTGTAGGTTGAGCAAAGCTGGAATTGTTTGTAAAAACGAACGCTACACAAAAGGCGGTATGAGCGAGATGCGTCGCGCTTGCGGAGCGAGGATTTATTTCGGAGATGGAAATGGCTGTTTTAGAGCTATACTTAGCCTGCACTAAATTATTCAAGGATGTTTAACACTTCAAAGGAGAGTGCCTGTCCTCTCTCTCTGAAACTCAACCACCTCTCCCTCTCTCCTGCTTTTCTTTCATTTTACCTTTGCTTTCTCTCTTCCCTCCATCTCATTGTGGGAGAGTTGTAACCTGAGAGTTAAAGAGAAAATCTAAAAGAGAATAGAGCCTCGGAAACACGAGGTGAGGAGAACAAGGGCGCGACGCGGGGAACCTCGAGTGGAAAGCTTTCCAAAGCGCAGCAGTCAACAGTGCGCACTGACACGACGCATAGATGTTTTTTAAGCACACGCACTGCTCAGTTCCTATGCATTTCAGTCAGATAAAGGCTTGATCACACAGCTCACTGAAAATCTGTGGAAGAAGAAAGTGACGTGTTTACAGATGCAGCAACAGGAGATGTTGTGGGGTTGTGGTGTCGTGACCACCACAGCTCAGTGTGTTGAAACGTGCACTCGGACGTTTCATCACATTTAATTTGATATTCTATTTCACAACTGAAAGTTAGCAAACAGGATTGCAAAATGACTATCAGCACTATATAAATATTATTTTTTATTTTTTTTACTGTGTGTGTGTGTGTGTGTGTAAATAAATACACTGTGAATAAATAAATGGAACTATTTATATATCAGAGGTCGCGTTAATTGAAAATTCATTGACGGAAATTGTTTATAAGTGATGAAAATATCTGAAGGCCGTCCGTCATTTTGACAGATTACACTGAGGGTGATCTATTGTAAAATTGTAGCTGTAATTCCCACTCCTGTCCAGTTGGTGGCGAGTGCGCTCCAGTGTGGCAGCAGAGCATGGGATCCAGAACAAAAACGAAATTATCACGATTGTTTTCCTATGCGTTTGATTACACACAGGCGAGTACACAGAAGCTACAACGATCTATCATGCCACATTAAAGAGTGCCAAAACGGTATTTATTGCTTGAATTTCTTAAGGAAATGGACAGAATTTGAAATCTGAGACTTTGTTTCATATCAAAAGTAACACAAAGTCTAGCCTATTGCTGTTTATTGGAAGAAAGACGCACTGTGTACTGTTCATTCATCAGCTGAAAACAGCATAGACCAAGAGATCCATTGTGATTTAGGAATCCATATTGGTTCATTAAAATGAGAATCTATTAAAATCGAGAAATCGATTTATTTATTTATTTTGTTTCTTACCCAGCCCTAGCGTCTTTTGTTGTTTCTAAACACTGCACTGTCGTACTGTATGTTCATGATTAAAAATGAAAATGTGAACAAAGATAAAAGCAATTAAATTTTATTCTAATTAAAATATGAAAATTAAGGCTGCAAAGTTTGAAACAGTTGTAAAAGTATGAAAGCAGCTAGCATGATTTAACACATTGCTTACATGATTTAACATGTTGTTAACATGTTTTAGCATGATTAGCTAGTTGCTTGCATTTTTATAGGCTGATTACAATGTTGTTAGCATGATTAGCATATTGTTAGCATAATTTGCAAGTTACTAGAATGTTGTTAGCATGATTAGCAAGTTACTAGCATGTTTCTAGCCTAATTAGCATGTTGATAGCATGTTTCACGCATGATTAGCATGTTACTAGCATGTTTCTAACATGGCTAATGTTACTGTCTTGTTGTTAACATGTTTGTAGCATGATTAGCATATTACTAACATGATTAGCAAGTTACTAGCATGTTGCTAGCATGATTAGCATGTTGCTAGCATGTTTCTAACATGATTAGCATGTTACTAGCATGTTGCTAGCACGATTAGCATGTTGTTAGCATGTGTCTAACAGGTTTCTACCATGATTAGCATGCTGCTAGCATGATTAGCAAGTTATTAGCATGTTGCTAGCATGATTAACGTTACTAGCATGTTGTTAGCATGATTAGCAAGTTACTAGTATGTTTGTAGCATGATTAGCAAGTTACTTGCATGTTTCTAGCCTAATTAGCATGCTGATAGCATGTTGCATGTATGATTAGCATGTTACTAGCATGTTTCTAACATGGCTAATGTTACTGTCTTGTTGTTAACATGTTTGTAGCATGATTAGCATATTATTAACATGATTAGCAAGTTACTAGCATGTTGCTAGCATGATTAGCAAGTTATTAGCATGCTGCTAGCATGATTAACGTTACTAGCATGTTGTTAGCATGTTGTTAGCATGATTAGCAAGTTACTAGTATGTTTGTAGCATGATTAGCATGTTACTAACATGTTGTTAGCATGATTTTGATAGCTAGATAGATTAGAAATATTAGAAGTATTAGAGCGGAAGCTTAAATGAGTCTAAATTGATTAGAAATAGTACATAGAAGGGAAGCTTGATTGAGGCTCAAGGGATTCTGGGAGTTTAGATTTGAATTTTGTCAGTTGGAGTTTGAAGAGTGTTGGCTCATTTGAACATTCCGTCAATGTAAGTCTATGGGATTTTTGGTGGGTTTGATAGTCTGGTTTACGAAAACTGTAAGCCGGATCAGTCTAAAAAGATATAGCACACAGAGTCAGACCAGTCTGAAGGTCTGAGCCGAGTTTGGTGGTTCTATCTTAAAAGTTCTAGGAGGATAGAATACCGAATATAGATAGATACCGAAATTTGGCTCAGAAGAAGAAAAATAATAATCTTGGCTTTCTCAAGCCAACTTAATGATGGGTAATAATAGATTATGCCGGAATTTTTAAGACCCTGTATGTCAATTGGCGGACAATGTTGAAGTCTGGCGCAACCTCTGATATATATATATACAAATATATATTTCGTTATATAGTTATATATATAGTTTTTGTATATATTTTTTTTCTATTTAATAATTTTATTAAATAGATGCATATTTTATAGTTAATATGTTTAATGTATGATAATATTAATTTGTATTTGCATTATATTTATGTATAGTATTGCATTTAATGATCATATATACACAATGATCATCAAAACAAATATTTTATGTAGCAGTAATGTATATTTTCTAATGTATTATATTTTATATATTAATACATTTACTTTTTTATTAATGTAACTGTTAATATAATATATACTATATAATATACTGCATTTATGTTTTATATTGCATTTAATGATATATATGCAATGATCATCAACACATGCATTTATGTTTTCATTTTCTAATTGTATTATTAATTTTTTATTAGCAAAACTGTATGCATTTATTTAGACGTATATTATATAGTACATATTATTATGATTTTAATAATGTAATGTAATATTTTAATATTGTTAAGGATTTGCTATATGTATTTAATGATGTTTTATATATAATGTATGATAATATATTAATATTTCTACTTATATTTAGATATAGTATTGCATTTAATGATCACATATTGTAACGGGATGAACGAGACGAGAGGCGAGCGGATCCATATGCGAGCTTTTATTTAAATCACAGGACAAAGACATGGTCATACAGGCGGGGTCGAGACAGGAGCAGACAGGAACATAACAGGCAAACGTAGAGAATAATCCAATGAGCAAGAGCAAGAGTCCGAAAAGGCAGGCGGCGTACGGTCGAAAAACGAGAAAACCAGGCGGGAGGTCAAAACACGGGAACGAGGAAACTAGGAACTCTGGAAACTAGGGAACGCTAACAAAACAATCTGACAATCCGTAAGGTGCACTGGGAGGATCGGCGCTTTTATCGAACGCCTGATTGGTCACGGGGGCTGACGCAATCAGTGCGGTGGAGGATGGGAGATGCAGTCCAGAGTGTGGTGCAACAGTCAGAGTGTGTAGGTGAGGTGAGAGTGACATCTGGTGGTGAGCGGACAACGGGACACCGACCAGATTCGTGACATAGCCCCCCCCCCCCCCAAGGAGCGGCTTCCAGACGCTCAACGGGAACAACAGTCCAGGGGAGCGGTGGGGTGGGAGCGAGACAGGGCGAGGGCTGGAGGACCAGGTCCATGAGGGAAGCCCAGAGATTGAGGCAGGACCGACAGAGCAGGTACCCTCCAGGGTGGGGCCGGAGGCGGAGCAAGAGCCCTCCAGGGCAGAGGTGGAGCAGGAGCCTTCCAGGGCGGAGCCGGAGGCAGAGCAGGAGGCGCAGGAGCCCTCCAGGGCGGAGCCGGAGGCAGAGCAGGAGGCGCAGTAGCCCCCCAGGGCGGAGCCGGAGGCAGAGCAGGAGGCGCAGGAGCCCTCCAGGGCGGAGCAGGCAACGCCAGAGCCCTCCAGGGCGGAACCGGAGGCGGGACAGGCGACGCCAGAGCCCTCCGAGGCGGAACAGGAGGCGGGGCGGTCCTCCAGGGCGGAACAGGAGGCAGAGCAGGAGGCGGAGCAGCCCTCCAGGGAGAAACAGGAATCTGCGTCACGGTCTGGGACCTGGGGAAAGCAGGGACAGAGGAGGCAGACAGAGTAGGGGGAGAAGGCGCAGCAGCCCTCCGGGGCGGAACAGGAGGCGGAGCAGGAGGTACCGCAGCCCTCCAGGGCGGAACAGGAGGCGCAGCAGCCCTCCGGGGTGGAACAGGAGGCTGCGTCTTGGACGGGGACCTGGGGAGAACAGTGACAGAGGATGCAGACAGAAAAAAGGGAGAAGCAGAGAGTTTAGCAGTTAACGCCCCCTCCATAAGAGGTTCTACGGCCGACGCCGACACCTCTGGAGGCATTGGCGCAGCTTCTCCGATGGGGAAGGCTTCGGGAGCAGACTTGAGACCCGACGGAACCTCTGAAGCAGGCTTGTGATCAGAGGGGAGCTCTGGGTCAGGCTGGAGACCAGACGAAAGCTCTGCAGCAGGCTTGAGATCAGAGAGGGACTCTGGAGCAGGCTTGAGATCAGACGGGAGCTCTGGGTCAGGCTGGAGACCAGGCGAAAGCTCCGCAGCAGGCTTGAGATCAGACGGGAGCTCTGGAGCAGACTGGTGAACAGACGTGGCCTCAGGGGTTGATCTGTGAACAGACGTGACCTCAGGGGCACAGTGTGCAGCCCACACACACCAGATGGCAACCACCATTAGAGGAAGAGCAGCAGCGGGAGGTTGTGGTGGGTCCAGTACACTGGTTACCATGATAGGCCGTGATCGTGGGATATCTGACGAGGCGTGGCACGGCTCTGGGAGGTCAGACGAGACATGACGAGGCCCTGGGAGGTCTGAAGAAACATGGAGAGGCTCTGGGCCCTCAGGCGGGACGTGGGTTGACTCTGGGCGATCAGACGAGACATGACTTGACTCTGAGCGGTCAGACGAGGCGTGATGGGGCTCTGAGCCGTCGGGCAGGATATGACTTGGTTCGTGGTGACCAACTGTGACCTGACCTGCTTCGTGAAGATCAATAGTGAACTGGCTTGACTCTTGGAGATCAGCAATGACCTGACTCGGCTCGTAAAAAAATTATTAGTGACTCTACTTGACTCAGGGACGACAGCCTTGACATTGCTTGACTCGGGGACGACAGCCTTGACGTTGCTTGACGCGGGGACGACAGCCTTGACGTGACTGGACTTGGAGGCCGGACTGGACTTGGAGGCTACTGTGAAGTGACGGAGCTCCGTTTTCACTGCCATTTTGTGAACGGGCTCCGTCGTCGCCGCCATTTTGTGAGCGCGTGCCGGCGCGCCCGCCATCTTGTGCACGGATGCCGCCATTGTTTGAGCGTGCACCGGCGCGGCCACCACTTTACGAACAGGACACGCTGCCGGCGTTACCGTGATGTCGCGTTGCTCCTCCGCGACACCTACGGTAAACGGCGAGCCCACAAACAACAATGCGAAGTCCAAAAAAGCGGCTAATGAGAAGCGCGGACCCTCGCGTCTCAGTCTCGCCTTCAACTGTTCATTTAAGCCGTCACAGAAAATTTCAATTAAAATGCAGTCTGGGAGGGTAGAATGGTTTGCGATGGCCAGGAACTCACGGATGTGCTGTTCAAGTGTGCGTGGTCCTTGTCTTATCCTGAATAGAATCTGATCAGTGTCCATACCTGTGGAATGTCCGGGGTGAAAGCTGCTGGATCCTGTTGTGACGGATTGTTCTGTAACGGGATGAACGAGACGAGAGGCGAGCGGATCCATATGCGAGCTTTTATTTAAATCACAGGACAAAGACATGGTCATACAGGCGGGGTCGAGACAGGAGCAGACAGGAACATAACAGGCAAACGTAGAGAATAATCCAATGAGCAAGAGCAAGAGTCCGAAAAGGCAGGCGGCGTACGGTCGAAAAACGAGAAAACCAGGCGGGAGGTCAAAACACGGGAACGAGGAAACTAGGAACTCTGGAAACTAGGGAACGCTAACAAAACAATCTGACAATCCGTAAGGTGCACTGGGAGGATCGGCGCTTTTATCGAACGCCTGATTGGTCACGGGGGCTGACGCAATCAGTGCGGTGGAGGATGGGAGATGCAGTCCAGAGTGTGGTGCAACAGTCAGAGTGTGTAGGTGAGGTGAGAGTGACATCTGGTGGTGAGCGGACAACGGGACACCGACCAGATTCGTGACACATATACACAATGATCATCAAAACAAATATACTTTATACCATATTATACGTTTATATTTTTATTTTCTTGTTTTTCTAATAAGTTTAATAATTATTCATTTGCTAAATATCGCATTTTATATTTTTTGTTCTATTAATGTAACTGTGTAAATGTGTTTTGTTTTGTAAATGTGTAATTTTAATTTACTATTTTTTAACAATTATTGCATATATTAAACTTCTATCATATATTTTAAAGTATATTATATAGTTTTATATTAAATGTTTAGTAAATATTTAAATAAATATTTTTTTTATATTTAAAGTAAATATTTTTTATATATTTTTATATTTACTCTTTTATCAATATAACAATAATATACTGTATTTATGTGTTTTTAAATTATGTTTAATGATTATATGATTAAACTGTTATAATATATTTAAAAGTACATTATGCGGTATATATTATATTACGATTTTAATAATGAAATGTCATATTTTTAAGAATATCTGAAACATTGTGGATGTTTAATAATTTGCTAAATATTAAATTTCATATATTAATACATTTATATGTTTGTATTAATAGATGTGTGTATTTTTTTACAGTTATTAATTCATGTATTTAATGTATTTTAAATATATGTAATATATTTAAATTATATCATATAGTATGTATTACTATACTGTGATTTTAATAATGTAATATAATACTTTTATATTTTTAAAGGATATCTGAAAACATTGTGAACTTTTGCTGTATGGCGAAATCTGAAAACAAACATTTGTTAGCATTATTATTTTTTTTTTTTAAATAGTTTTGGAGTTTGTTTAGTGAAATTATTTAGTGTCTAATCTATTGTTTGTTTAGTGTCTAATCAGGAAAAAAATACTTATTCTACATATCAGAAAAAAATAGGCTAATTAGGCGAATAGGCAATTAGTCACAATTATTTGTCTAATTTTGTGTTATTATTGAATTGCAATTTCATAAATTTAATTTAATGTCATTGTAGTTCAACATCTGTTGTTTATGAGGCCAGTTCAGTTCAAACTGAACAGAATCCGTTTTTAAGTACAGGTTCTAGTCTAAAACTTTGACGACTGTAAACCATTTGTGATCTTGTTTCTCACCGCGGAACAACAAGCTAAACGATCTCACGGCTTAATTTGCTCTTTGTTTTTAGCTCTCGCTCTTTCCCCAGAGCTTTTGGTTTTATGCACATGCAAAACACTTCTCAGCATGCACCATTATCAGCGGCAACTTCCCTAAAGTCGACAGGTATTAGCATAGGAACGTTTTCATCTGCAACAAATCACCGTACGCCGGTCCGGGCCGCGTATGTGTGTGTTTGGCCGATGAAGAATCTGAGATCATTAACTCGGCGAGACACACATTCCCAGACTGGAGCTCCCATAGATCAGACCCTGCTAAGCAATTATCATCATGTGTGCATTATTCAGCGAGGCTATTTGGCCTCAACACCTGCTCTCCCCGCTACAGACAGGTAACTCAAGCAGCCATTTCTATCCCTAGACATCTAATTATCGGCCCGGGCGCCACGTTCACCTTTAAGCCCGTTTCCGCTGCTTTTGTTTCCTCTGGTTGAACCACAATTGCATGCAATTCAGAGGAAAAAGATGTCATGTTTGGAAAAACGAAGAAATCGAGTGCACTACGATGCTGATGATTTATCATTAGTGGTGTTTGCTGCTGCTGTTGTGACTCTCATCCGCCCACAACACCAGGAAAACTCACATTGACTTCAGCGATTGTCAAACGCTAGTGTTTGTTTATTCTGAATGAGGCCTTTTGTTCACTTTTGTTTTTTGCGCTTTCGTCGGACTGACGTCAACGGAAATGATCTGCGTGTGTCCTTCAGAAGTCAGCGTGACATCCAAATTGAACCTATTTTCTTGTGTAATGCACATTCCTGCTCTTATTTATTTTGCATGATTCATCGGTGCAACTAATTAAAAAAAAAATGCTCAGAATCTTCATATATCTTCATCAAAAACAAGCTATTCACCTCTGAATTTATTTTCCTTGTCGGTTGACGTCGCTGTTTTTTTTTTATTATTATTTCTGCAGTTCCTGCATATATTGTGCTCCTGATCTGCACTTGTTTTCCTCGCCAAGTATCTTCTAAACCTGAAATTACATCCGATATTGAAAGGGTTTTAAATGCCATCACGTTGACACTACAGAAGTCAGCCTTTGTAAACCAAAGATTAAAGTAGTCGGGTCCTGTTAGCCCCCTGCTGGACAATAATGTAACTAAACAATTTTAGGACCAAAAATGATCTTTCTTCATTTAAAAAGTCCAGCTGTTTAAATCTTGCAATGTATTTGAGAATGAATTGTATTTGATATTTTGCCAGCGTCTGATATGCATGTATAAAAAATGAATGTAATAAAATAAATGTATTTATTTATTTATTTAATACAAAGCATGCAGTTGCATAGATGTTTTGCCCGTGTCCGGAATGCATTAATTGTCGTTTTTTTCAATGCATGAAATTAATTATATCCCCCCCCCCCCCCCCCCGTCTGCCATCTTAAAATAACATCGCATTATTTCATTATGTTATAATAGATGTTTTGCCAGTGTCATATATAATTAATTATTTATTTACTGTAAGACTTTTCAAAGCATGAAATTAAAAAGCATGACATTTTTCATCTGCTATCTTCGAAAAAATAAAGTAGCAATTTTCATTATTTATTGTAATAGATGTTTGCCAGGGTCTGATATTCATGTATTTGATTAATGTTTTTTTTCCGACAAAGCATGACATTGACTTATTTTTCCCTGTCTGCTGTTTTTAAAGAAACAAAACGGCAAATATTTCATATTATTCAAGTATATGATACAAATGGCAAGTATGTATTAATTATTATTATTATTATGATTATTATGCTTTATTTTTGCATAAATTTGCCTTTTTTTATGTTTTCTTTGAAGAAATAGAATAGCAAATATTTAAATATTTTTATTATTATTATTTTGCTTTATTTTTTGCATAAACTTATTGTTTCCCTGCCTGCTGTCTTTGAAGGAATAGAATAGCAAATACGTAGTTTTAATATATGATATAAGTGCCCAGCATGTTTTTTTTTTTTTAACTCTTTTTTGCTTTATTTTTTGTCTAAAATTGCCTTATTTTTCCCATCTGCTGTCTTTGAAGAAATAAAATAGCAAATATTTATTTTTATTATATGATGCAAGTGCCCAACATGAATTAATTATTTTTAATATTATTTTGTTTTTTATTTTGCATAAATTTGCCTTATTTTTCCCCTCTCTGCTGTCTTTAAAGAAAGAAAATAAGTATTTAATTTTATTATATGATGCAAGTGCCCTGCATGTATTAATTATTTTTAATATTATTTTGTTTTATTTTTTGCATTAATTTGCTTTATGCTTTCTTTGAAGAAATAAAATAGCAAATATGTAATTTTATTACATTATGCAAGTGTCCAATGTGTATTTATTATTTTTTAATATTGCTAATTTTGCTTTATTTATTTTTTTAATCTAAAATTGCCTTACTTTATATTGCCTTATTGTTTTGTCTGCTGTCTTTGAAGAAATAAAATAGCAATTATTTACTTTTATATTTTTTATTATTATTTTGCTTTATATTTTGCATAAATTTGCCTTATTTTTTTCCCTCTCTGCTGTCTTTGAAGAAATAAACTAGCAAGTATTTAATTGTATCACATGATGCAAGTACCTGATATGTATTCATTGTTTTTTTATTATTTTGTTTTATTTTTTGCATAAATTTGCTTTATGCTTTCTTTGAAGAAATAAAATAGCAAATATGTAATTTTATTATATGATGCAAGTACCCAACATGTATTAATTATTTTTAATATTATTTATTTTTTTATTTTGTGTAAATTTGCTTCTCTGCTGTCTTTAAAAAAAATAAAATAAGCAAATAAGCATTTAATTTTACAATTCAAGTGGCTGATGTTTTTTTGTTGTTGTTTTTTGTTTTGCTTTATTTTTTGCTTAAATTTGCCTTATTTTGTCCATGTCTGCTGTTTTTGAAGAAATAAAATAACAAGCATTTAATTTTTTCATATAATGCAAGTGCCCAAATTTTTATTTTTTTTTAAGGTAAATTTGCCTTATGTTTTTTTTTCTCCGTGTGCTGTCTTTGACATCTCTGTTCAGCATCATGTGAGCTCACGTGATGCCATCAGCCAGTCAGTGTTGTCATGATGTCATTTTCCCGCGGCTACAGAGTGATTAGTCACGTGACTTTCACATTTAAAAGATGCATTGTGCAGGTCGCGTACGTCCAGAGGGCATGAGAATCTGTCACTGAGATGAATGCCATTGCTAACTGATAACTTTCATTCCTCCTGTTCGGTTGCAGTGATAATATTAGCTGAAGGGCTGCACTGAGTCTCATTTGTTCTTCACATTCATACTTTGACTCTGACAGCCCGTACACACAGGTTTTGGCAGGAGAAAGTGGTATTTCGGAAAAAGAGTCAGCAGTATTAAATGACACAATTCGTCATCTAACTCTCCAAGTCGTGTATTTGTGTTGATTAACTCAGAGGTCAGAGCGTTCTGTAGTTTCTTCATCAGTGCATTACTTCACTCTGTTAATTACTATGCCCGTCACATTTCTGAAATTGACGGCAGACACAAAGCCTCCGGTGATTTCAAGCGAACGGCGGCCGTAACGCACCATGAAATGAAGGCTTCAGAGTGGCCGCTTCCTCGACGGCCCGCCGTACCGACATCTAGACATAATTCCAGCGCTCTCATCTCTCCTTTGCCAAACTCTTGTGTTTTTTTAAACTCCAGTAGCAGTCCTCGATCTATTGTTTCAGCTTGGCTCTTTATCACTGTGTCTTTTTTTCACCCAAACCCCAATAAAAAATAAAACAGAAGTTTCCTCCGCTTCCTCTCCGCATGCGTTCTTTCCGTTACAAATCTCTTTTTTATTATCGCCGCTGCTCCACCCAAAGCACATTCTGATAAAGCGACATTACAATTCAAGTCGGAGCTTTTGAACAAAACAAGATGGTAGATATGATGCTTTTTTAAGTGGCTCGACAACTTTGGCACACGATCTTCTCAGACTTTTAACAGCTCTGGCTCGGCATGAAGTAATAACAATTTCTTTTCGCCTATTTTCCTTTGATAACCATTGTTTGACAATGAGAACGAGACCAGAATAGATCATTTCGAAGGCCTCTGTGTCTTTTGAAAGAGACTGACTGGTGGCTGGAGGAGAAATCTTTTAATAACCTGCAGTAATTTGTACCTGTAATAGCCGCTTGTCCTGTTCAACCTTACTTCAGCTCATCTTTCCGAATATCTCTTAATGCATCAGACTTCAGTTCTTTATCATCTTTAAAGGACTTGTTCACTTAAAAACCAAAACTGAAACATTTTTAAACCTGTATGATGTTTTCTCGTCTGTGGAGAACAAATTCTAAATTTTTAAATTTTGAATTTTTTTCTTGTCCATACAATGAAAGTCAGTAGGGTCCAATTTTGTTGTTTTGAACCACATTGATTCTCATTCTTCACACCACCTTGTTGTATTAAAAAAGTGAAAGCCTGAAAGACTTTGTGTTAACAAAAGTGTGTTGAATATATATTATGTTAAGAAATGAAGTCAAAAGTTTGGGATTGGTAAGGCTTTTGAATTGTTTTTTTTTTTTTTTTTTTTTTTTTTTTTTAAAGTCTCTTTTGCTCACCAAGCAAAAAAATTATTAATCATAAATACAGTAAAAATAGCAATATTGTGAAATATTATTGTAATTTAATATATCTGGTTTCTAGTTTAATATATTGTAAAATATAATTTATTTCATGTGATGCAAAGCTGAATTTTCAGTATCATTACTCCAGTCTTCAGTGTCACATGATCCTTCAGAAATCATTCTAATATGCTGATTTGATGCTCAAAAATATTTATTATTATTGTCAGTGTTGAAAAGCAGTTGTGCTGCTTCATATTTTAGTGGAAACTGTGATGCATTTTATTCAGAATGAATAGAAAAAAAAAAAAACAGAACTTTTTTTTTTTAAAGTTATACTTTCAGATTTTTTTTTTTTTTTAAATTGTGCACATACATATCAATACATTGAAAAGTGAACTTTCATAATTTTCTGTATGGTGATTGTAGTGCCACACAATCAATATGCTTGTAAAATAAACTAGGAAGTTTTTATCATTTGATGCAAGTACCCAATATGTATTTGTCATTGTTTTTTTATTTATTATTATTATTTAGCTTAATTAATTTATTTATTTATTTATTTTTGCATAAATTTGCCATATTTTTGTGCTTTCTTTGAAGAAATAAAATAGAAAATATTTAATTTTATTATATGATGCAAGTGCCCAACATGCATTATTATTTTTTTTAAATTGCCTTATTTTATTCAGGATGAATAGAAAGTAAAAAAAAAAAAAATGAACTTTTTTTTTTTAAAGTTAGAAATGTCTTTACTGTCGCTTATGATCAATTTAATGCATACTTTTTTTTTTTTTTTTAAAAGCTTACTAAATGTAATTGTGTACATACATATCAATGCATTGAAAAGTGAACATTCATAATTTTCTGTATGGTGACTTTAGTGTCACAGAATCAATATACTTTGGCTTAAAACTTAGAGGATATGATACAGGATTATTGAGAGGGAAAAAAAAAAAAAGAAATAGCATTGGGGCCTGCTGTTACCTTTCAATAGAAACAATAATCGCTCTTTTCCGCTCATTCCTTTCACTTCTGCAGCTCTTGTCACCTTTGGCTCTTTTTGAAGATGCTAATCACATTTCTGAAATTATTATTGAAGTATCACAGAGACTTGGAATTTACATGAAAATTAATCATTGTTCCCTTTGGAAATGTCCTCCACAATTAAAGATTCCTGAGCCTTTTATTAATGAGACTTGGCTCTGTCAGTCTGCGTGGAGAGATAAGAGCCCGTAACGTATGTAAATCTGCCGTGGCGTTACGCAGCAAACATCTGCAGACCTCACATGGCAACATAAAGACACAACTCACAGCAAGTCAAGCAAAAGAGCCTCTCTGCATGACACTTTAAGAGAAAGTCTACGCGTAAATGCTGCTGAAAAAGATTGAATGAGTGAATTTCACTTGTTGAATAGTCTGAATAGATCCTTTTTCAAAACCTAATAAAGCAAAATTAATCCATGCATCTACAGATTTAAAGGGATCACATGAGGAATTCAGTGTTTCTTGGTTCGAGAAAATGTACTGTGACATGCAGAACTTAAAATCAAAACTTCTTCCCCATTGAAAAAAAGCATATGTGTGTGCAAATGCTCTGCAAAAGCAGCTCGTTTTGTACTTTTCCAACTTTCTGATGTCAGAAATGCTAGTAAAGTTGAGTTGAAGCTTATTTTTAACAATATCCCTGATCGTTTCAGTCTCATCTTAGCTGTCTGAAGGGCGCATTCGCAAGCATATAGTGTTGGATGAATCTGTCTGAGTGGAATGCGAGGTTAAGGCAGCAGATATGTTGTTATTGAAGGATGGAGCAGTTAAAACTATATCAGATGTGACAGCAAACCTGCAGATCATAAGTTAGTGCAGCAAAGCACTTATTTCACGTTTTCATAGAAGTCTTTAAGTCACAACAGCAAAAAAACAAAAATTTCAGAATGAGTGTAAAATGCTTATGAAAACCTAAAATATACCAGTAGATGTTCTCGCTTGCATTGAAGCTTGAGATGCTCTACATCTGAAATCATGCTGGAGAATATGATCATCAGGCTTGGATCAAGTCAGCTCCAGTGCTGCAAAAATGAGAATTTTGAATGCAGAGTAGATTTTCATGAGTGCTCTCAGACTTTTGGATGTTGAGCAGGAACAATAATAACTGTATGAGGAAAGTTTGAAGAGACACTTGTCTAAAAGTTTAAAATAACTTTAAAGGTTTTTACTCAAAAAAGTCAGAGAAAGTTAATGTTGCTAACATGTTTTAGCATACTTAGAGCATGTTTCAACATGTCCCTAGCATGTTTTAACACAATTCTAACATGTTTTGCAGTATTTCTAACATGATTTAGCAACTTTTTACCATGTTACTAGCATTTTTAGCACATTTCTAGCATATTTCTAGTATTTTGTAAAATTGTTAGTGTGTTTTTAGTAAGTTTGAATGTGTTTCTAATATATTTGAACACACTGCTGACATGTTTTATCATATGGCTAGAATGTTTCTAGCATATTTTACCATTGTTAGCATGTTTCTAGTTTATTTTAATGTGCTTAACATATTTTAACACATTGCTAACGTGTTTTACCATGTGACTAGCATGTTTCTAGCATACTTTAGCATTGTTAGCATATATCTAGTGAGTTTTAATGTGTTTCTAACATATTTTAGCACATTGCTAACGTTTTAGCATGTGACTAGCATGTTTCTAGCATACTTTAACATTAGCATAGATCTAGCATGTTTTAATGTGTTTCTAACATATTTTAACACATTGCTAACATGTTTTAGCATGTGACTAGCATGTTTCTAGCATACTCTAACATTGTTAGTATATATCTAGTGAGTTTTAATGTGTTTCTAACATATTTTAACACATTGCTAACACGTTTTAGCATGTGACTAGCATGTTTCTAGCATACTTTAACATTAGCATAGATCTAGCATGTTTTAATGTGTTTCTAACATATTTTAACACATTGCTAACATGTTTTAGCATGTGACTAGCATGTTTCTAGAATACTTTAACATTAGCATAGATCTAGCATGTTTTAATGTGTTTCTAACATATTTTAACACACTGCTAACATGTTTTACCAAGTGACTAGCATGTTTCTAGCATACTTTAGCATTGTTAGCATAGATCTAGCGTGTTTTATGTGTTTCTAACACATTTTAACACACTGCTAACATGTTTTACCATGTGGCTAGCATGTTTCTAGCAATTTTTAACATTGTTAACATGCCTCTGGTACGTTTTAATATGCTGAACATGTTTTAACACATTGCTAACATGTTTTACCTTGTAGCTGGCATGTTTCTAACATATTTTAACATTGTTAGCATGTTTCTAGTCTGATTTAACGTTTCTAATACATTTTAATGCATTACTTACATGTACCACACGGCTAGCATGTTTCTAGCATATTTCAACATTGTTAACGTGTGTAGTACATTTTAATGAGTTTCTGACATATTTGAACACGTTTTACCATGTGGCTAACATGTTTCTATCATATTTTAACACTGTTAGCATGTGTCTAGTATGTTTAAATGAGTTTCTGACATATTTTAACACATTGCTGACACCATGTTGTTTCACCATGTGGCTAGCATGTTTCTAACATATCTTAACACTGTTAGCATGTTTCTAGTATATTTTAACATTTTTGCATGTTTCTAGTATGGTTTAATGGGTTCGCTAACATTTTAACACATTACTAGAATTTTCTAGCAGTATTTTAGCACATTGCGAGCATGTTTTAGCATGTAACTAGCATGTTTCTAGCATATTTGAACTTTGTTCGCATGTTTCTAGTATGTTGTAATGTGTAATGTTACTAACATTTCTAGCACATTTCTAACATATTTTAACACACTGTTAACATGTTTTTAGTTTGACTTAACATGTTTATAGCGTGTTTTAACAAACTGTTACCATGCTACTAACATTCATGCTAATAAAAACTTCTGCTTACAGTAGCCTATTATAAGTGAAAGTGATCTCAATAGATTCCTTAGGTCCTGCCGAGAACATTGATACCCATTATGCCAAAAATGGCCAAACGTCCTGTCCGACATTTTGATCAATGTTGAAAACATACTTTTTGAACTCCTCCTAGACTGTTGGTCCAATTTTCACCAAATTTGACTCAAATCATCTTCAGACTGTGCTGACAAAAAGTTATGGATTTCGTGTCGATAGACAAAACCGTTTTTGTACAGCGCCACCACAAATTTTAGGCTTGATGCGAAAATGACTCTGAGGCTGTATCTCTGTAAAGCTTTGACATAATGACACCAAACTTTGTGTGTGTCATTGTCACCTCACACAGAACACATCACATCAGTTTGAAAACAGCACCACCTATTGGTCAAAAGTGATAAGCCATTAAATTGTATTACTACTGGTTGTATTTATGATTTTTCAGCCATTTCAACTGATATCCTCCTAAAATGGCTTTAATTACTCGTTGTAATCGGTCTGTTGCTCCCTGCTTGCAACTATATTTTATGTTGTTATGCTTATTTAGTGTGTTGAAGGCTAGTTGTTAGGCGTTGCTAATGATATGACAGCTTAAATACAGTTTTCACCTCCTCAGTGAAAGAAACTGCGAATTTGTGCCTGTTTGGAAGTCTGATATGGGAATTCTGTAAGTCAGGCCAACATAGTGATGATTGATTTATGTTGTGTTCCACAGGATACAGGAGCTGAAAGATCTAGGAGAGCTCTCTCCTCATTGGGACAACCTGCGGAAGGACGTGATCTCGCGCTATGACCAGATCATCAAAGAATACCAGGACACACTGGCAGAGCTGGAGAAACTTACTGGTAAAGGCTTCTGATGCAGTGAACCATGATCTCTCTCTCTCTCTCTCTCTCTCTCTCTCTCACACACACACACATAATATTCAGCCTTTCTCATTTTGCATGCACAGACTTTATCCAGTGCAAACAGTTTTCACAATTTGCATGCAATCTCACACACAATTGATTAGCAGCACAGGTTGTAAAAGCATGATTTTTTTGTCCAGCGCATTCATGCAGAATTTCTTAGTTCATCAAATTTTCATACACAGCTCACAGTTAGCTGTCACATTTAATGCGACGTTAAACTCGCATGGTTGCACGTTGCTTGTTCAGAACAAGCAGGCAGAGAGCGTGCACTTTTATTGCATTAGTCTGTATAAAGCTTGTTTACAGTAAATACATTTTTGTCGCTTTCAATAAGATGTACTGTAGCGTTGCGATTGCATGCATTGCCTGATTTTTGTTTGCAGAAGTAATGCAGCCACACAAACTAAACTTGAATCGACTGAAAAATGGATAAAAGAATCTGATTTCATTCTGCTGTTCAGAAGCACATAAGCCAAAATGACAAATAAGACAGTGCTGCAGTGCATTTTGCGACAGCGATGGCCATGTAAGCGTTATACGTCTCTACCAGTTGACACATTGCTGCTGTCATGCGGTATGTCCCGTCATCTCTAGCATGATCCATATTGCTATGGAAAAAAATAAAACGGAGCACAAAATGCCAGTATTTGTCAACCGTGTCGTGCCTCACACCGAGCAAAAATAGTCATCGATGATCTTGCCCTTCTAATCAGCCGTGACGGGATGAAAAAACTGATCTGCCTGATCGATCGACCCATTACCGAGGCTTATATTCAGAGATGAAACTGTGCAGGCTTGTGTTTTGCCAGCTGAGCGGTGTTGACGAGTCCGTCCCTGAAGGAGGAGAGGAGAGATGTCGAGATCTCAGGTTATTCTGCCTCTCGACAGCCCATGAGTGGCCAGCTGCTACATTGGCCTCTAATCTTGTTTGCGTGTAGCAGACGCCCTGCTCCCTCTCAGCCGCTCCCATCTTGCCTTTCTTCCTTGATACTAGGGACTGATTTTTTGTTTTTGTTTTAATCTGACTTGTTGTTCAGAAAATCAGCTTAAAATGAGTTCCAACATAAAACAAGTTTTCTGTTCAAGAAATGAGTCTTAAAGTGGAAGTGTCACTTTTTGGGCCTATGTTAAATTTCTTTCTTTCCCTGCATGTTATGCAGATTGAAATTAAGTCAGTTAATTGATTGTTCTAAATATCTATGTACTGCCATAAAACATTGTTTAGTTTTTATAATGATGAAGTTACATTCACAGAACATTGCAGGGAGGTTTTTTTGTGACAATTTAATAAGAACTAATATTAATACACAACATTCGTTATTAAACAATCATGATATGGTTAATTTTGCTTTAAATAAAGTATTCATCAGGGATGCACTAGGGATGTTCAGTTCGGTTATTTTTTCTAACTGACAGTCGACGCTCGTTAACTGTTTATTAACTGTTAACCAACAAGATTTTTTAAAATTAAGAGTTTAATTAACCCTTTAACTGTCACCGTCCAGTTTACTTCACCATATTACAAAAAAATTTGAATCTAATCATGACAAACTATACATCGTTGAAAGGTCTAAGACTCCTAAATAGATATTTTACCATATTTTTGGGTTACAGATTATGTAGGAAAAGTAATAGATTAATATACGTCAAGAGTGCAACTTAAAAAATCTACATCATAACATGAGTTCTCACCTTTGTCACAAAAGACTTTCTTCGTTGCCTTTTTCCCTTTCACACTTTAGATATCATAAGAAATTATATATCAGTTCAAAACTTAAAATCTCTAAATTCATCCTTTGAAAGACATTTTAAAATCAGACATTGCATTACCATGGAAAATGTACATCAAAATCATATTACAAAATGTTTTCATTCATGAATTATAATTTAAGTCTGGATAGTACATTTTTACGTCTGTTCAAAAATGGGAGTGACAGTTAAAGGGTTAAATTAGAAAGGATAAGTGTCTGTGACCCATTAAAAATACCAGAATTTGTTTTCCAGGGATTAATTTTACATGCGCAAAAAGCAAACAACAGAACATGAGGATTCACATGGACACATCACATCACGCACTATTTTTGACAATGAAATAGAGCAAAATCAGGCAATAGTGTTATAGTCAGACAACGTAAGTCACTTAATATTAACTTCTTGTTTAACTGTTGTATTAAATCAGTATCTCATTTACAAACTCCCTTAAAATCATTAAAAAAGCTGTCACTCATCTTAGTTCATCACGATCTCACAAAGTTCCATTATAATCAACAAAGCTCTCTACGCTGCACAATCAGTCTCTTATTTACACTCTCTATACACTTTGTTTATGAAAGGATTCGTCAGATATGTCTGTGATACATTACTCAACATTGAAAACTAGGATGCGGGATGTATTCAACTGTTAACAGTGCATGAAATGCTTCGCCGTGATTGGCTGAGTGGATGTATCACATTTTGCAGAGAAGGGAGACGTGTTTGTAGTGGTTTGGAAAGATAGGGAGAAAACATGACAGGATAACACGGCGGCTATCAGCTGTTTGCTTTCACTTAAGACCTAAATGACTGTGTTTACAAGGATACTTGCAAAGACGGGCACTTTGACACATAGAAGTGTGTATTTAACCTTTCAAGGCCTATAAAGCGTCAAAAATAACAGTCCAATGCTCCTGCGCTGTATGAACACCGTCTTCACGTGTGCGTGACTCTCAGACAGTGCCATGCATATCAACGCATTTCAACGCTTAAAATCGCTTGTTTTTAAATCGCAATGCTTAAAAATGCATGCAAATGATACGCTTTTGTGACCACGTAGCACAGCAATGTCAAGAGAGTGTTACTGTAATACAGGCCGAATACAAATACACAAAAATGCTGAAAAAACAAAGAATTTGTGTGACCTGAAGGATTTTTCTGAAGAACAGCAGGTAGTTTAACTGTTCAGGACAAACAAGGGGTTCATGAACAACTATCACTAAACAAAAACACAGCTGTGGATCATTCAGTAACAACGCAGTATTAAGAGTCAAACGTGTCATTTTTATTATTTTCTCTTGTGGACTATATGTGAACATCTTTTATGTGAAATATCTTATTCAGGTCAGTGCTAAATAAAAAATAACATGCATTTTGTATGATCCCTCTTATTTTGGCAAAATAATTAACATTTAGCAGATTCTGCATGGTGTATGTAAACTTTTGACTTTAGCTGTATATGTGTACACTAGCACATGAATAATCTCAAATGCGCATGGTCTAAAAGCAACAGAACTCCATTTTGAGTGTGTGAGGTGTTTTAGAGCATTTAAGGGAGTGTTTTGCTATGCTGACAGTACAGTTAGCATGCTAAAACCTCTGCATCCCCTGATTCATTCTTCTTTAAAGCAGTGCAACGAAAATATTAAAGCTTAAAAAAGCAAACCTGTAAAATATGCTAGAAAAACTAGTCAGCGGTATTAATGGACTAGCTTATTGCCTGGGCGTTCTGCCCGTCTTGTCTGTGTTTGTTCTTCTGTCCTGTGGGATGTTGTCATAATCCACTCACTGCAGTGCCACTGCAGAGTATTAATTATTGATATCTAATGTTATCACAAGGTTGGCAACTTGTGGCTCAAGAGAGTGTTTGGTTTCAGCTGTCGTTTCTCAAAAGGGCAGATCCGTTCTCCCGCCGCCCTCTTCACCTCAGGGCAGGTATTGCAGTCGTTTGCTCTGGTCTAAAAAAAAAAAAAAAAAACAAGCTCTGTGGTGTTTTTTTCCCCTTTCATTTAATTCATTTTTAATTAGACAAGGCTGACTCGGGGTACTTCAGAGTGTGTTAACTAATGAATTAATCATTTTGTGTTAGCATTGTTTGCAGCTGGTGGAATTAGAGGCACTGGGAGCTAATCCTGTTGTTTGTCAGTCCTCCAGCGGGATTGTGCGGCCCGGGGTGGAGAAACCCACAGACTCACCCTCCCCGTCTCAACCAAAGACTCCAGTGAGTCACAGAATAAGTTAAGGGTAATTAAAATGAGTGAGGAAGCATCCTGGACTTTTCTTTAAAGGAGTTTTCTTTTCTCTAGCATTTACTCACCCTCATGTTACTGCAAACTGTAAAAATTAATAATAATATTAATTAAAACAAAAAGCAAAACCACAATAAAATATTATATGAAGTTGTATATAGCCACTGCTGTTCAAAGGTTTTTTTTTTTTTAAATGCTTTTATTCCTTAAGTGTGCTTTCAATTGATCAAGTGACATTGAAGACATTTAAAATGTCTGCTTTTTTTTCCTGAGGGTCACAAAGGAAAACATTTTTACATTTAAAAAAAAAAATAAATAAAAAATAAAACCAACATAAAGTATCATATGAAATTGTATTAACTACTGTTCAATGGTTTTTCAAAGTTGTTTTTTTTTTTGGAAAATAAATGCTTTTATTCCTCAAGGATGCATTAAATTGATCAAAAGTGACAGTACAAACAAAAAGATTCTATTTCAAATAAATGCTTTTTTTTTTTATCCTGTGGATCACAAAACAGAACATTTTTATATTTCTAACTATCCGTTTTTAATAATATTAATAATAATAATAATAAAAAAAAAAAAACACCATAAAATATTATCTGAAATTGTATATATTAACTACTGTTCAATGTTTTTTTTTTTATTTTTTTTTTTTTGGAAAATAAATGGAATAAATCAATTTTATTCCTCAAGGATGCATTAAATTGATTAAAAGTGACAGTAAAGACATTTATAATATTACAAAAGATTCTATTTCAAATAAATGCTGTTTTTATCCTGTGGATCACAAAAGAGAATATTTTTATATTTTTAAATATCTGTTTTTTAATACTAATAGTAATAATAATAATAATAATAAATAATAATAAAAACATAAAACCACCATAAAATATAATTAGAAATTGTATATAATAACTGTATATAATAATACTGTTCCATGGTTTTTCAAAGGTTTTTTTTTGTTTTTGTTTTGGAAAATAAATGCTTTTATTCCTCAAGGATGCATTAAATGGATCAAAAGTGACAGTAAAGACATTTATAATGTTACAGAAGATTCTATTCTATTAGATTTTTTTGATCCTGTGGTTTACAAAAGGGAACATTTTTGAATTTTTTAATTTCTGTTAAAAAATAATAATAATAATAATAATAATAATAAAAATAATAATAAAACCACCATAAAATATCATATGAAATTGTATGTATTCACCACTGTTGAATGGTTTTTCAAAGTTTTTCCTCAGGGATGCGTTAAATTGATCAAAGTGACATTAAAGACATTTAAAATGTTACAGAAGATTCTATATTCTGTTTCAAATAAATGCTTTTTTTTTTTTCCTTTGGGTCACAAAACAGAACACTTTTTGTAATTTTTAAATATATGTTTTAAAAAATAATAACATAGAACCACCATAAAATATCATATAAAATTGTATATATTCACTGCTGAATTTTTGATCATAAGTAACAGTAAAGACATTTAAAATGTTACAAAAGATTTATACTGCAAATAAATGTTTATTATTATTTTTGTTATTATTTTACTTTATATTCCACAAAAAATATGAATCAGCTGTCAACTGTTTTTAACATTGATAATAAAATAATAATATATTTCATAAGTCATATAACAGCTTTATGTGATAATCATCTTAATCAAAACCATAAAAATGTCTTCAGTGCATTTAAATAAAAAAAAATGCAAATGTAGTAGATTTGATGTATTAATGCTTAAAGAAGGTGAAATTTTCTGTCTAAAACTGAATTTTAGTCTTTTTTTAATGCCTCAGAAGAAATTGCACAAGTCACATAGACTGTTATGATACTTTCATGGTGTTTTTGACTGCTCCTCGGCACTGTATACTTTTGTTTTTGTGTTTAAACATTCTGCTAAACATCTTCTTTTGTGTGCCATGGCAGAAAATAAGTCGACCGTGTTTTGTAACAACATTTTCAGCAACACTGTTTGTTCTCCGTCGGCTATAGAGCTGCCTCAAACAGTTTATTAAGCCGCAGACGCTGATTTGTTCCCCAGAACCGTCGTGAAACCACAGACAGTCTGCGCCGCGCGAGCCTGCAGGCCGCAGACGCCACAACCTACTCCTGCTGCTGATGCCCAGGGACTTTGGTGCCTGTTTGACGAGAGGAAAACCCTTAAAACGCTTGGCACAAGAGGCCTACAGCGAAGCTGAATCAGTCAGAGGCTTCTGTGCCAATAGCTAGCTGTGCGTTTAGCACGCATCTTCATGTTGGTAGTGCTTTCTAGGCTTCATGGTGGGCCTGGGAATTTTTTCTCAGTATTTCTGACAAGGACATTTAATGGAAGCAGGGAAACGTGCCTGACGCTCCCGCTCAAGTACACTTGTCTCTTACTAGAGACGTGATCGCATTGGACTCATCATTATGCGCTTCTGTAGCCGACAAGCAGATCTTATGAGGGAAGAACAGTCAGAGAGGGACAGAAATAATGAGACTGCTGGCTTATGGAAAAGAGACAAAGTGCGTTTATGTTTGCATATAGCTGACAAATGGACATAAACCTTTGTATTTTCTCAAGGTAGTTTGTAAATGCATTGCATTTCCACAATTTTTAATCACTTTTTTAATCAGTCCTGCAGTGTGACAGATTATTTTGAAAGCTTATAGTCTCACACCGCAGGATATTTCTAGGTATTCAGCTGTTATTCAGCAGACTCCCATATGCTGCATCCACACAAATCAATAAAGCGTTTACTTATTATGTTTATTAATGCTATTTTTTATTATGCAGAGGTGTTGTGCTGAATAAATTAGCATGGAAATTGTTAAGTAATATAGAAAGTTATATGAAGTTTAATTAGTGGAAGGTAAAACTCATACTACTTATAAGCCTGGTCTTAATTTCTCTATTTTACTTTATTTCAAGTCAGTGCATACAGACTACATACTCCTAAGCTTGCCTTTGACCTGTGACAACAATTAAATTAAATTAAATTAAATTAAATAGGCACTTAAAACATAAATAAATAATAATAATTTTTGGACTGAATATTCAACAAAAAATACTAGATTATTTTATATTGTTACTGTGAGGTATAGAATAAGGTTTTATTTAGGGATGCACCGAAATGAAAATTCTTGGCCGAAGCCGAACAAAATGAAACACTGGGCCGAAGGCCGTTTACCGAACATGATTTTTCCAGTTTTTCCCCCCATGTATTTTGCCTTTTTTTTTTTTTTTACCATTGCATAAACAAAACGTGCTTTTTACAGTTTTGTCTTACTTTTCAAAGATAAAAAATAACAAAACAGCAATTTTAAAATATTTACTTAACACTGAAAATGTTTAGCATTCTAGTAGACATTATAGCCTACCAACAAAGCACAATTTAACTTAAAATGACTAAGTTAGTAAAATAGTATTCTTTGGTTATTTTTCAGACCCCCTTCTTGAATCAGGCATGTGTTTTTTTTAATGTACAAATAAATGCAGCCTTGCTGAGCAGAAGAGACTTCTTTTAAAGGGGTCCTATTATGTTCTTTTACAAAGTCTTGATGTTGTTTTGGGGGTGTACTAGAACATGCTTTCATGCTTGGTGGTTCAAAAAACGCATTATTTTTTAACATAATTTACATTATTACAATACATTTCTCCCAGCCTGGCACATAAGGCTCGATTAGTTCTGGGTTTAGTGAAGGCCCGCCTT